>JAJTUV010000168.1:1800000-2172062 GCA_021653895.1 Mastomys natalensis | reverse complement strand
GCCATTTGGCCTTGGGGAACCCAAGGACTTTTAACCCTCGGACTCCAAGGGCTGAATTAAAAGCAGAGCACCTTTTGGCCAAAGGGAAAATTTTATTTAAATCTCCCTTGACTCCTGGAACTCACTATGTAAAGCAGGCCAGTCCTTGAACTCATAGAGATTCACCTACCTCTACCTGCCTCTGCCTCCCAGATTTGTAAAAGTCCTTTACCCCAAGATGCTTTACTCTTTCCAATGGACTTACAGGTGGAAGCTCTTCATTTCCTTTTGAGTTGGTTTTTATTCGTGTATTGATTTTGGGTATAAATGTGTGCCTTGAAACTGAATTTATAGGGGCTGGAGAGATGGCTCAGTGTTAGGAGCAATGACTGCTCTTCTGGAGATCCTGAGTTCAATTCCCAGCAACCACATGTAGCTCACAACCATCTATAATGGGATGGATGCCATCTTCTATACTCATATAAATGAAATTAATAAATAAAAAGAAAAGAAAGAAACTGAACTTACTAGTTTTAGCAGGTTTTTAAAAAAATTTTTGTTGCCGGTGATGGTGACGCACGCCTTTAGTCCCAGCACTTGGGAGGCAGAGGCAGGCGGATTTCTGAGTTTGAGGCCAGCCTGGTCTACAGAGTGAGTTCCAGGACAGGCAGGGCTACACAGAGAAACCCTGTCTCGAAAAACAAACAAACAAACCAACAGAAAAACAACAACAAAAAAAAAAAAACAAAAAGAAAAAGAAAAGAAAGAAAAAAGAAAAACCAAAGGATGATTCCATCTGTGGATAGAAGTAGTTTTCCTTTCCAGTTTGGATGCCTTCTGTTCTTGCCTCTTACCTGATAGTTCTGACTAGAGCGCCCATACAGTACTGAGCTACAGTGAAGTCTGGGTGCTTACCTTGCTCCAAGTTATAGGAGAAAGGCTTTCATTCTTTCACCTGGAATTTGCTTTCTGTGGTATCTTCATGGATACCTTTTAAGAAAACTTCTGGGTGCCAGGCATGAAGCAGGATTTAAAGAGAACAAAACAAAACAGGAGAAACTAAAGGGACAGGGAGGACGAGAATCCCCTCATCTGGAATTCAGTTTAGGTTTTCTTCTGCCCCCAAATCAAGAAACTTCAACACAACTGCCTACAGAAAGTGTGCCCTTCCCCTACCCCAAATACATCTCAAATCTGTGTTAAGAACAGCAAGCTATGGGCTAGAGAGAAAGCTCAGCAGTTAGGAGTACCTGGTGCTTGCTGGGAATTGGTTCTAATGTTTTATCCTTTTTTTTTTTTTTTTTTGGATATTTTATTTATTTACAATACAGATGTCATCCCCTTTCCCCCTTTCCCCTCCCTAGAACCCCCCATCCCATTCCTCCCTCCTCCTTTAAGCTTTTATACCATTTCGACTACATGCATGTATTAAGGTCAGTTCTAGTTTGAGGGTCTAGCAATACAATAAATGCAAATAGTTAAGGAACAAGCAAGACAATAAACACAAATAGTCAAAAAACAAGCAAGGCATTAAACCCAATTACATGAACACTCCTGTGATCACTGTTTCTAAGGGCCTATCAGGATGACCAAAGTATCTGAGCCAACTTCCATGTCCTAGTCCAAGGTCATTTTCATGTCTGAAGCCTACTTCTGTGTTCTAGCCTAAAATTTAGATTCCTGTCTGAAATTACTTTTTTGTTCTAGCCTAAGATTTAGATTCTTACCTGAAATTACTTCTTTGTTCTAGTCTAATGTCAGATTCCTGCCTGAAGCCTACTTCCTTGTCCTTGGCCAATGTCATATTCCTGACAAGCAGTCCATTTTCTTATCCTTGGCCCATGTCAGATTCTTGCCAAGCAGCCCCAAAGCCTCCTCTGCCTTCCCCCTTTTTTATTTCATTAACAAGACTGAGACTGTCTTAGGTCATTCTGACAAGAATGCCTTCCTTATCCGTCATGGAATATGCATTATCAAAAGCAATGTACTTATGTCTTAGGTTAGTAAGGCTCTGTGCAGAATCTTACCCATCTTTGGCTTGCCAGCCTGTTAATTTAATAACTTTGTCTAGGAGACAATTTTCAGGTTCAAACCATGTACTTGGCTACCAACATGTTGATGTTGTTGAAGAAAAGCTTTTAACACAATGGGCTGGAATAAAAGTATCCCCAGGACAAAAAGGGCTAGCATGATTAAGCTATATATGCCATTTTTGAAGCTTGACCAAAATAGAAATACTGACCTCACGCCATGGGTAATTTTATCTGCAGTATCTACCGCATCAACACTCAGCAAAGCAGCATTCTTGAAATTCATAACCTCCCTATGTATCATTAAAACATCTGGAGAGGTGTTAGAATTATGCCAAATGCTCCACTATGTTCAAAGCAGCCTTATTTATAATAGCCAGAAGCTGGAAAGAACCCAGATGTCCTTCAACAGAGAAATGGATACAGAAAATGTGGTACATTTACAAAATGGAGTATTACTCAGCTATTAAAAACAATGAGTCCATGAAATTCTTAGGCAAATGGATGGAACTAGAAAATATTATCCTGAGTGAGGTAACCCAATCACAAAAGAACACACATGGTATGTACTCATTGATAAGTAGATATTAGCCCAAAATCTCACAATACCCAAGACATAACTCACAGACCACATGAAGCCCAAGAAAAAGAAAGACCAAAGTGTGGGTGTTTCAGTCCTTCTTAGAAGAGTAACAAAATACTCACAGGAGCAAAGATGAGACAATGTATGGGGCTGAAACTGGAGGAGAGATCATTCAGAGACTGCTCCACTCGGAGATCCCTCTCAGATGCAATCACCATATGCAAACTCTGTTGTGGATGTCCAGAAGTGCATGCTGACAGGATCCTGATATACCTGTCTCCTGAGAGGCACTGCCAGAGCCTGACATATACAGAGGCAGATGCTCACAGCTAACCATCAAACTGACCACAGAGTTCCCAGTGGAGGAGTTAGAGAGAAGACTGAAGAAGTTGAAGGGGATTGTGGCCCCATGTAGAGAATGACAAATACCAGAGCTCCCTGGGTCTAAAAAGCTAGCCTGGGAACACATATGGAGGGACCCATGTCTCTAGCTGTATTTGTAGAGGAGGATGGACTTGTCAGGCATCAGTGGGAGAGGAGAGCCTTGGTCCCTTGGATGTCCCAGAGAGGGGAAATTTGAGGTAACCAATCACAAAAGAACACACATGTTATGCACTCATAGAAATAAGAGGAGGGAGGATGGGTTAAGGGGTTTCTTGGGGTGGAGAATGGGGAAAAGGGATAATATCTGAAATGTAGATAAATAAAGTACTCAATAATTTAAAAAAGGAAAAGAAAAACAAACAAACAAACAAATAATGGAACTGGCTATGGCAGTCGAACATTTGAGACTCTTTAGCAGCAATTTAACAGCGATATTACAGGGATTCCTTATAATTGTCAAGGACAAGAGTCTGTGGAACAGACCCATGGAACTTTAAAACAATATCTTCGTAAAATAAAAAAGGGGAGACATACCCCTGCATACCACAAATTTATTTAAATCATATTCTTTTTATTTTTATTTAAAGTTTTTTTATTTAGAATATATATATATATATATATATATATATATTTGCAATAACAATGAAAAAGAAGCTATTAATTTGAAAGAGTTTATGGAGTGTTTAAAGAGAGGAAAGGAAGGGAGACATTTGTAGTTAATTTGTAGTTAATATCAAAAGTTAAAGCTGGGAGTGCTGCTGAGTGCATTAAATCCAGCACTTGGAGACAGAGGCAGCGAATCTCTGTGAGTCCAAGGCCAGCCTGGTGTACGAAGAATTCCAGGACAGCTAGGGCTACTCAGAGAAACCCTGTCTCAAAAAGCAAAACAAAACAAATATTTAGAAGGGGCTGGAGAGATGGTTTAGCAATGCAGGCCAAACACCAATGGACATAAAAGATAAAAATAAGTTATAAAAAAACAAAAAAGATAAGAACATTAAATTACAATAATGACAAGCTATTTACTTACAGCCAAAATATCTGTGGCATTGAGTTAATTGTATTAGCACTCCTCTCTCATCCATGCACCTCATGAAAACACCTTATAATTTCATTTACAAAATTAAATTATTTTAAGAAAAATAAGGAGACCAGACCATATATTTTTCCTTAATTTTAAAAATTTATATAACCCATAAACTTTAATGTAAATGACATCCTTTGACTAGTGGAACTTGGACAGCCACGGAGTCACACACATAACTGTTGAAAGACACCTAAGTCTTTCCCACATGAACTCTGAACCTGCCAGGCATGATGGGTGACACAGATCTTTAATCTCATCACTTGAAAAGCAGAGAAAGGTGGTTTCTGTCAGTTCCAGGCTAGCCGGGGCTACATAACTCGACTCTGTCCCAAGGAAACAACAGAAAAAAAAAAGCATAGTATCTTTGGTGTGTATTGATTTTCATATATGTCTCACTATAGGTCACATTTAAATCTAAAGTGTATGCACTATCTCATTATTACTTAATAAATTTGCTGACTCGATTTTACTTCTTGACATTCTCTTCTATAATATAGTCTAGGATTTGGCTTTACTTAAGGTCTGTAGCCTGCATATAGAGTTTCCGACATTACCCTACTCTGTTTTCTTAGATCCTAGTTACTCCCTGAGGAGGAATGCCTCCATCTATGCAAGGAATGCCACAGGCAAGATGTCTCTTCTCTCTAAGTTTAATGCAAAAAAGATATTATGCAAATACTCCCCATTTGGCACGAGACTTTCTGTCCCCTGAGCACATCTGGGGCAGAAAGTCTTATTAGCAGTTCAGTAGAGAACTACTCTGAATGTTCACCATTTGTTGTGGATAGCCTCAGCCTTGCATTTTGATCCTAGTTCCCAGTGGATAGCCCCAGCCTTGTAGTTTGATCCTAGTTTCATTTTCCTGGGAGGAGCTGCAGAGGATGATTGAATCTGTACACAGGTGACGTCTTGTAAACCTTCTGTCCAATTAAAACCTGTAAAATAAAGGCTAGAGACAGAGATTGGGCAGTAGAAAGGGAGGCGGAGAAAAAGGCTTAGAGGAGGAGAGAGTGAGAAGAATTTGATATAAAAGGTAGAGCAGAAGGGAGTCAGAGGAAGAAGCAGGAAGAAGCAGAAGCAGAAGCAGAAGGAAGCTGGTGGTAGAAGGAAGTTGACAGAGGAAGGAATAGGAAGCCGCCGACGACGGAGGAGCCAGAGGTGGAAGGACAAGCACGGGGCCTGGATGAACCACAAGTTATAAGGGATCTCATGGCCGGGATTAGAGTAGTGTAGTGGTAAATCTGCCCAATCTAGGTGTGCCATTTATACCATAATTATTGAGCTGTGTCTTCCTTTACTGGTCTCCTTCGGGAAGGAGATCTTACAGCAACAAATTTGGCGGTTTAAATAATTACCGCTACAACCATTGCTTCTCTGTTCATACTTTGAACCCCGAGCTATCTTGAAATAAAAGCTTCAGAGACTCCCCCTTAGATAATTTTCTATTGCTGTGTAGAGGCACCATGACCAAAGTAACTTACAGAAGAAACAGTTTATTGGGGCTTACAATTTTAGTAAGTTCATGACCATCCTGGTGAGGAGCATGGTCACAGAAGGTAGTCATGGCATTGGAGCAGTAGCTGAGACCTTACAACCTGATTCACCAGCAGAAGGCAGAGAGAGAGCTAACTTGGAATGGCACATTGCTTTTGAAACCTCAAAGTGACACCCCTTCTCCAACAAGGTCACACCTCCTAATCCTTCCCAAACAATTCCACCAACTGGGGATCAAACATTCAAATTATGAACACAGGAGGACCATTCTCATTCAAATCACCACAGAAACCCAGTGAAAGGTTCTTGACAGTTGTCACCAAGAGTTACCTGGTTCTGTTGAATCTGTAATTCAACTTCAATTCCTCTTACACTGGTCGCTGGTGAGTCAAGGCAGCAGTGCCTAGCAGGGAGTGATTCAGGCTAGTGGTGGCCGTGTTAGGCTGTATCTCTCTGCCACTGCTGACAGCCATGATGGTAGTTCTAGTACTAGAAGATTGAGTCAGAAGGATCACGAACATGAGGCCAGCCTAGGCTACAAGTTACAGACTAACCTGAGCCGCATAAGACCCTATCTCAGAAGATGGAAAAGGGAGAGAAAAGAAAAAGAAAGTTATTGAGCTGGCATTGTAGTTGAGTGGTAGAACACATATCTAGCACATGAAAGGCTCTGGATTCTATTCCCAGCAAGAGGGGAAAATCCCTCTAATCTTAATTAAAATTTTAAAGATTAATTTTTTAAATTATGTGTTTATTTGTGTATGGTGGTTGGTTTGAGTTTGTTTTGTTTTGGTGTGGGAGTTGTTTGGTATTTGTTGTTGTTGTTGTTTGTTTTTTTTGTCAACCTCACCCCACCTAGAGTTGTCTGCGAAGGAACCACAATTGAGAGAATACTTCCATAAGACAAGTCTTTGGGGGCATTTTCTTGGTTAACTATTGCTGTAGAGGAGCCCAGACCTCTGTGAGTGGTAATATCCCTGGAAGGTGGTCCTAAGGTATGTAAAAATATAGACTGAGTAAATCTCTTCTCACCAAATATAGTCAGGTCTTCACAGGAAAACCCTACTCCTGTACCGATTTCTGTCTTAGTTATGGTTTTTAATGCTGTAATAAAACCCTACAACCCAAAGCCACTTGTGAAGAAAAGGGTTTATTTTATCTGACAGTCCTCAGGTCATACTAATCACCAAGGGAAGTTAGAACACAAACTCAAAGCAGGAACTTGGAGGCAGGAACTGAAGCAGAAGCTATGAAAGAATGTCGTCTAATTGTTGTTTCCCATTGCTTACTCAGTCCTACTTTTTCAAACAACTCAGAACCACCTCACAGTGTTGGCATCACCCACAGTTGACTGGGCCCTCTACATCAATCACTGATCAAGAAAATAGCCAACAGATTTGCCTATAGGAAAATCTTAATAGAGAGCTTTTCACAATTGAGTTCTTCTTTCCAAATGACTCTGGCTTGTGTCAGGTTGACAAAATACTAACAAGGACACTGAGCAAGTCAGAGAGAAAAAGCCAGTAAGCAGCAGCATCCTACTATGATCTCTGCCTCAGTTGCTGTCTACAGGTTCCTGCCCTGAGTTTTCTTCATGATAGACTATAAACGTTAAGCTGAAATAAACTCTTTACTCCCCAAGTTGCTTTGGTCATTCTCTTTATCATAGCAATAGAAAGACAAACTAGAACAGTGTGCATGTGTATGTGTGAGTATATGCACATGAGTGCAGTCCCTGCAGAGGGCAAAGGTATCAGATTCCCCTGGAAGTTGAGTTCGGAGCAATTATGAGTTGCCAAATGTGGGTCCTAAAAACTGAACTCAGGTCCTCTGTGTTGGGGTCCAGGAATAGCCTCATAAACTACACGAACACCGGTCTCAGTCAGATAGTCAAATATCTCAGAGGATAGTTTATTGAGCATATGCCCCAGAACTGGCCAACCAGAGCCATAGTCCAGGTTCAGGAACTGAACCATGACATTGAGTTAAGATTCTACAGGGTTTTAAAGCCCAGAGTCCACAAACATCTGTGCCAAGTCAGGATTTAAGGATAGGGGATTTTCTTAGGAACATCTCTTTTTTGTACATTTATCCTACTCCCATTGGTTGGGGTATTCAACTGTGGCAGGGGATTTGCCTTGTCTAATATTCATGTCCTAACTTGTCCACCAGAATGGGACTCATCTAACATTCATGTCTTTTTTTTTTTTTTTTTTTTTGGTTTTTTGAGACAGGGTTTCTCTGGGTCAGCTCGGGCTGTCCTGGAACTCACTCTGTAGACCAGGCTGGCCTCGAACTCAGAAATCCGCCTGCCTCTGCCTCCCAAGTGCTGGATTAAAGGCGTGCGCCACCAACGCCCGGCTAACATTCATGTCTTAACTTGCCAACCAGGATGTCAGTTTCTGCCAAGTAGGATGTCAGTTCCCAGGGAGGTCTTGGGAACTTAAACTTTACTTGACCACTACTCAAAATGGAAGTCTTATTTCAAGTAGTTTCTTGTACTGATGCAGGTGCTCTCTTACTTGGGCTCCATCCCAGGTGCAGCTTATAAAAGCAAATGCCATAAAAACTTATACATAGGTGCAGGAAGTGCTACGGGTTAGTTCAGGGCCAAGTTTATTGTGGATAACTATACAAAACAGTTCTGCCTTCTATCATGATTGGTTTCCAAGGATACAGAACATAACAGACTATGTAATCAATCTTGGCATTAGAAAGTTTCCTAGTAACAGCAGAAATATATGATAAAGTTTCCTTATAATGGCAGGCTAGCCAGGTAACTGTTACTTAGGCCTTAACATTTATCTAAGCCTTAACATTCCCTTTAGGCCTTAATGTTTTAGTTACAGAGTTAGGTCCTAACTCTGTAAGAGCAGGAAGTGCTCTTAACTGTAGTGGCATTTTTTTTTTTCCTTTGAGAATTCTGTAATTTTGATTTTATTTAAAAAAGACAAACATATACAGAGAAATATTCTAAGATTGTGCTTCTGTTTTAATCCCAGGTGTAGGGATGTGGGGTTGTTTCCGACTGTCTGCAGCAGCTGACTACAATTGCCTTGTGCTCTACCAGAATAGTGGCTTTGCCAGCTGCAGAAAATGTATGATGTTTGGAATTCTGGGAGTTTTTAGAGGGTATATAAATGCTAGGTCCCTGCTGCAAGGCAGTGTTGGTCAGTGGTTGTTGGTCATTTAAGGAGGTTGTTCATAGCTGTGCTCAAAGAAACAAAAGGAAAGAAATTAGGTTCAGGATTCTCTCTTTCTCTCTCTCCCCCCTCTCTTCCTCCCTCCCTCCTTTCCTCCAGCAACAAGAAGAACCCATAAAGTAGCAAAGGCCAGCTATACCTAACCACTGGACTGTCTTTCCAGTCCCTAATCTTATTTTTTTGAGTATTATTTTAATACTTCTGTTAGTACCTTTACATCACTGCGACCAAACAAGCTATTTTGATGGAAGGAATTACTTATTTTAGTTTACAGTGTCAGTGATGTCAGTCTGTAATCCTCTTGGACTCCTGTTGATGCAGGAGTCTGTGGAGAAGTCATTGTTCAGTGTGTGAGAGTGTGTGTGTACTCTCATGTGCATGCATGAGAGAGAGAGAGAGAGAGAGAGAGAGAGAGAGAGAGAGAGAGAGAGAGAGGAGAAAGCACCAGAAGTCAATATCTGTTTGACACTCAAACTCACAGAGGTCTGCCTACCTCTGCATCCTGAGTGTGAGGATTAAAGATAAGCACCATCATGCTCGACTTCACTTTTTTTTTTTTTTTTTTTTTTTTGAGACAAGGTCTCTCACTAAACTTGGAGTTTGCTGGTTCAACAAAACTGGCTGGTCAGTGAGCCCCAAGGATCTTCCTATCTCTGCCTCCCTAGTGTTGGGATTACAGATGCGTGCTGTTGCACTTGGCTTTTGATGTAAGTGGGGATCCCAACTCATGTCCCCATGCTTGCACAGCGAGGATTTTACCAACTGAGATATCTCCTAAGCCTAAAGCTGGGTATCTTAATAGAAGACAGGAGGCAGGAGTGAAGACAGATTTAACCTTCAAAGGCACATCTTTAATTTCCTACTTCCTCAAGCTAGGTACACCTCTAAATGTTTATACAGCTTCTGAAAACAGAGCTGCCAACTAGGAACCAAGCCTTCAACATATGAACCCCTGGGGGACTTTTCATATTCAAACAGTATCCATTGTGAAGGATTATTACATTGTGTCCAATGCCATTTCTTCATTAGGTGAGATAGAGGTGCGTTCCTCTCCTTTCTATAAAGGTGATATGTCATGTTGATTTCTGTGCAGGGTAGTCCTATTCCCACTTGACACAAGCTAGAGTTTTCTGAAAGGAGAGAAAGTCAAATGAGAAAAGATTTCCATAAGATCCAGCTGAAAGGCATTTTCTTACATGGGGAAGAGCCTAGCCCATTGTATGTGGGGTTATCCCTGACTGGTGGTCCTGTCTATAGGAAAACAGGTTGAGCATGCCATGGGAAACAAGGCACTAAGAAGCAACCCTCCATGGCCTCTGCATCAGGCCTTGCCTCCAAGTTCTGGCCCTGTTTGAGTTCCTGTTCTGGCTACCTTCAATGATGGACTACTGAGGGACCCTCACAGCTTTCCCAGTACCACACCCTCCTTACAGCTTCTCCCTCCTGCCTGGGGTCAAGGCTAGTCCAAGTTCCATTCTCCACTCACAGGATCATTCTTGAGTAAAATATTCTCAGAATGCACTGACTGATAGTCACCTGATCCTTTGGAAAGTCCCCGGTAGAGTTCAAATGCATGTCATGCTTGCTAGCCAATAGATTTAAAGGTCAATATGCTTAGCCAATAGGTTTGAATTGTAACCTTGCTGATGTAACCTGTACCCCTACAAGGTATAAAAACTGCTTGTAATAGCCATTTGGGGTCGCTTTCAACTGATTGAGGGTTGACCCCGAACACGCTGGAAAATAAACCTTTTGCTTTTGCATTGATCTGCCTCTCAGTGTCTCACTCAGGGGCATCTTGAAGTAAGTATCACTGACCAAGACTGAGGGTAGGGTCTTACACTATAATGTGGAAGTGTAAGCCCAATAAACCCTTTCCTCCCCAAGTTGCTTTGGTCATGGTATTTCATCACAGCAATAGTAATCCTAAGTAAGGCAATTTTCATATGTCAAAATTTAAGGATTGGTTTCCAGGTAACAAACTGTCCAACCCCCGAAACTGTAGTTTCCTAAAATTACTGTAGAATGGCCAGAGAATGCAGCATGCTGGTAAGAAGGACCTAACCAGAAACAACCTGTTTGGTTCCAGTCTTCCCTAGAAACAGGATATCCTTCAGTGTTTAGCCAAGTGTCATATCATCCCCAGGATGGAGGGAAATCCTGGGTGGAATTCTTTCCTGAACTCTCAACTGTAGTAAAAACAAGGCTACAAATAAGACTCCACCCACTTCAGGAAGTTACCTGAGCCCAAAGGTAAACTTGCTTGCCCTCAACCCATACCATCTGTTGTCCCCTAGTGTTTCATATGGTTTCATTGTGCCTATGTTGGTCCTCTCTGAGTTCAGACAAGTAGCAACTATGCAGTCTAAAGTGCTCTGGGCTGGATGTAACAAGCACGGGATGGACCTGCTTCACACAACCACCCTTGCACTCGAGGGATGGATCTCTTGGAGTCCTCTTACTATGCTGTTGGACTTGTTTGCTCTCACGTTGTTGGAGAGTTTTGCATTGATGCCCCAAAGAAATATTCATCCTTCTTTCCTTGTGATGGCCTTTACCTAGCTTTAATCTCACAGTAATGGTGGTGCTCTGTTGGGAGCACAGCACGGAGGAGGTCCCTGTGTGTACAGATCTCCAGAGAAACCAGGAGTGTAGAGCACACAGGATTGTCCTCTCAGAGGAATGGATGTAAAACATGTTCTTCCACCCAGAAAGCTGGGGATTGCAATTAACAACCTAGAGATCTCTGTTACCTATTGGGCCAGGCCATATCAAGTCCCAATAGCCAGAATGAGATGCTTAGTAATCTAAACGACTCTTACCTGTACAGCCCCAAAGCTCCCACAACCAGGACCAGAGGTGGCAAATAGCCCAAAAGATCTCTAACTATTTGTGTAACCAAGATCAAGCCAGATCTCCAGAACCCATCTTCTTGGAAGAAATGACATGTGCTCTGAGTTGAGTTTCAAGGTAATTATGCTTCCTTGTGCATTGGGGATTGTATTATGCAAGGGAACTTTGTTTCCCCAAATTATACTGTGTCTTAATTTGTTGGGAATAAACTGCCTGGCATCAGACCACCTGAAGTTTCATCTAGGTTAGTGAAGTCAATCTTAACCAAGTTTTAATTCTCACCTCTTTCTCATTTGCATCCCTGCCTGCTGTGACCACCAGCAGCCCCCCCTCAGTGTTTTCTCACCCCCCCCTTTAAAAAGTTTAGAAAAGATTGATACTGTTTCTTTGATAAATGTTTGGTGGAAGTCACTGGGGAAGTGTGTGGTTTGTCTTCTAGTGTTTTGCGTGTTGGAAGCTTGATCTTCTCTCAGTGCAGCTAGTGAATAGAATTTTAAGTTTTGTTTGGTGTGGTGGTACATGCCTGTAATCCCAGTGCTTGGAGGTGGGATGAAGAAGATTAGTTCAAAGCCATCCTCTTATTTGTAGTGAGTTTGAGGCTAGCCTGGACTACATACATGACAGCCTGCTCAAACAAAATAGTTAAAACTTAATGAGGGATTCACAGACCAATTAAGAGTGCAATCAATCCCCACACCTCTTTTTCACTTCCTGATTCATGATGTAATCTTTCTTTTCCATGTACTCCCATGATTTTGGGCCCATCCATCCTGAGCTCAGCAGAGCTGAGCAAGTACAACTTGGAGTCAGACTTGCTAGAACTGTGAAGCAAACAACCCTTTTTCTTATAAAGTTACTTACCCACCATGCTCACTTCGGCAGCACATATACTAAAATTGGAAGCATTCAGAGAAGATTAGCATGACCCTGTGCAAGGGTGACATGCAAATTTGTGAATCATTCCATATTTTTGAACCACCAACCAGAGAGCATGCATAGGATGGACCTAGGCCCCCTACACATAGGTAACAGACGTGCAGCCTGGTCCTCATATGCGACTCCTAACAGCAGGAACAGGAGCTGTCTCCAACTCTGCTGCTTGCCTTTGGATCCCTTTTCCCCGTCTGAGATGCCTTGTTTAACCTCAATAGTAGACAAAATACCCATGCACATAAAATAAATAAATATATCTAATTAATAGTCATTTGGGCAGGGGAGATGGCTTATCTTGGCACTTGACTACCAAGGCTGATGAGTTTTGCTCTTGTATCCTACATGGCAGATAAGAACTGATTCTCAGCACGGGCGGTGGTGGCGCACGCCTTTAATCCCAGCACTTGGGAGGCAGGGGCAGGTGAATTTCTGAGTTCGAGCCCAGCCTGATCTACAGAGTGAGTTCCAGGACAGCCAGGGCTATACAGAGAAACCCTGTCTTGAAAAACAAAAAAAACAAAAAAAAAGAACTGATTCTCACAAGTTACCATCTGACTTCTGTGTACACAAGTGTGTGTGAACACACCTAACACACATGCACACACTCACACTAAATGAAAAAGTGTTTGGGGGATTCATACTCAAGGGTATGTTTTGTGGGTCACCGTATAATGTACTCTGTTTCCTTCTCTGTGGCTTGGTTCTTTTCTTAATGATTATCCGTAGATAACCTGCTGTCTATTTATGTATTTTCTTATGTATCAACAGATAAGAATTGAGATTAATGCATATGAAGGAGGACTTCTGTGTCCTCCACTGTTTCCCGTGGACAGTTAGGTACTGCACAGGCCCTCACCTCGCACATTAGCTGGATGAGAAAAGGAAAGAGCCAGTCTGGACACAGAACTTCAAAGGAAATAGAGCAAGGTTGCTCCAGTCTTTGAAGAAAATATAATTACATTGCCTAAGGTAAATTTTCTTCTTATTTGTGTGTATGGGTATATATCTACACACATGTGTATGCAGGTGCATGTGAACACCTGTACACACATATGCTAATAGCAATTGCTGTTTCTTCACGACTACTATGCATTTTGTTTCATCTTTTAATTTCTTAAATTACATTTTATTTCTTTAGCGTGTGTGTCTGTGTGAGCACGTGTATGTGTGGATGTGCCATGGCCCACAGGTTTAAGAACAACCTTCAGGAGTTGGCTCGCTCCTTCTAGCATTCGGATACTGGAATTTGAACTCAGGTCCTCTGGCTTGGCAACAAGTGCATTAACCTGGCAAACTCTTGAACAAGGTCTCTGACTGGAATCCAAACTTGCCAATTCGTCTAAACTGACTGCCCAAGCCCCAGAGATCTCTGAGTCTCTACCTCCACAGAGCTAGGATTACTATCAAGTGCTGTCAGTCACACTCACCTGCTTCCTCCTCTTCTCCTTTTTCTCCTCCTTCTCTTCCTCTTAATGATTTATTTTTTATTTTGTGTACATTGGTGTTTAGCCTGCATGCCTATATGAAAGGGTTGGATCCCTTGGTACTGGCATCACAGACAGGTGAGACCTGCCATGTGGGTGTTTGAGAATTCCTTTGGAAGAGCAGCTAGTGCCTTTAACTGCCAAGTCATCTCTCCAGCCCCTGCCTATGCTTAAGTGGTGGTATTAAACTCATATACCAACATTTATGACTTTGTTTTACTTAAAACCTTTGAGATATTATTATTATTAGTAGTAGTAGTAGTAGTTTTTCAAGACAGGGTTTCTCTGTCCTGAAACTCTTTTGTAGAACAGACTGGCCTCAAACTCTGCCTCTGCCTCCCTAGTGCTGGATTAAAGGCCTATGACACCATGCTCAGCTTGCGATTTATTTTTATTTTATTTATGTTTTGCCTGCATTTATATCTGTGCATCACATGCTCATGGTACTTGAGGCCAGAAGAAAATGTCAAACCCTTTTGGAACTGTCCTCCACTGGATTTTGACAGAAATCACAAGTGGTCCACCCAGTTGCTTTATTTCATTTGAACTTTACTAATTTATTATTATAATTACATATTATTTATTATAGCATTAATAATTATTAAATATATAACATAATTATTAAGTATATAATATATAGTAATGTTCTGGCCCATGCTCCGTGTTGGGACTGGCCTGCACTGCTGCACCAGTCTGCAGGTCAGTCAACAGGGCCTAGCAAGAGAGAGACTCAAAGAATGGAGACAACACAGAGGGTCTCATTAAGTCTCTCTTTATTGAAAGGAAATCCTGGGTATTTATACTCTTTTCCACATGCTTTGTCCTCCTGGACAAGCAGCGGAACACAGCTGAAGGCACGTTGCCACGTGCCTTGCAGCCGTGGATACCACGTGCGCCTTGCAGCTGGGGGCACTAAACAGCAAAACAAGATATGTGAGAAAAACAAGATATTTATCAGAGTGTGCTAGCTGTTGTGGGCTGTTGAAAAACAAGTCTCTTGTCAGGGTATATGGCCTGAGATGGCTGCAAAGATGATAGCCGCTTTCTGCTAGGAGTCGGCTTCCAACATAGTAATATAATAATTGTTGTTGATGATGATGATGATTAAGATGGCTCGGCAGTTGAGAGCACTAAGTGCTCTTCCAAAGGCATGAGCAGGTCAGAAGATAACTTTTGGAAGTTGACTCTTTCCACCACAGATTCTGGGACTAGAACCTAGGTTATCAAACTTGCCTGGTGGCCATCTTGTCAGCTCTACTTGATACCAGGGATTTTAGTTTGTTTGTTTTATTTGACAGGGTCTATGTAGCCCTGGCTATCCTGGAACTAGTTCTGTAGATCATGCTGGCCTCAAATTCACAGAACTCTGCCTGCGTTTGTCCACTAAGTGCTAAAATTAACTGTATGTGCCACCGTAGCCAGCCTACATGATTGCTTTTAATGTTGGCTACATTGTGTTTTACTGTTCATTCCAGCAAATAAAAGCTGAGTTAGATACATAGATGTAAAAGTCAGAGGATTTTATGTCAAAATTCAAACCACTAGTTTTTTGTTGTTGTTGTTCGTTGGTTGGTTGTTTTTTGTTTTGTTTTGTCTTTGAGACAAAACTGATATCATATCTCTATATAAAACTGATATTGTGTAAAACTATGTATTTTGGGCTGTATTTGAACTTGCTTGTTCATCTTATGTCTATAAATGTTTGGCTCCTTGAATGTAACTGCAGAAATATGATGATTCTGTAGCTCATTGTGCACGTAAACATTACCACCTGCTTAGTACCACCCATGAAACATGGACCAATAAACACCTATTCCTAAAGTACTATCTATAAACTTACCAAAGTAGATGGGACCATATGAAAGTACTGGTATGTAAAAACAACATCAGACTCTCAGCCTTAACGCCAACTTCTTTGAAACTCCTTGGCCATGAGAGTGAAGTGGCTGAAGAAGCTAACGAGAAGGCCGAAGCACAAGAGAAGGATGAGGTAGAGGTTCAAGGGCACCCTAAGCCTGCAGGAGCAGAAGTAAGGGATGCTGAAGGCCAGAATACTGTAGAAGTTATTGGATGAATATTGTATGTTGCTGTCAATGACAAATCTCATGGACCTTGAAAGTCATCTCATCAAGATCACCTGGGAAACTGACTGTCTTTCTTACAACTAAAACAGTCCCGCTAGCCCTCTGACCTGGACCTTTGGCATTCTGGACTAATTCTGTTCTCACTTGTGGCCAAGTGTTTCTTGTGTACAATAAATCCTCTTGTTCTCAGCTGAAGAATCAAAAGAAACAGTATCAGAAAACCAAGGACTGGGAACTTAACAAACATATCAGACTGAGCCAGAGTCCAACATCCTTACCTTAACCCAAATAGAAGACCACTACTAGCCAGACAGTGGTGGCCCATGCTTTTAATCTCAGCACCTGGGAGGCAGGCAGATCTCTGTGAGTTCAAGGCCAGCCTGGTCTATAGAGCAAGCTCCAAGACAGCCAGGGCTACAGCGAGAAATCCCAAAAAACAAAACAAAACAAACGAAACAAAAAGGAAAAAAAGGAAAAAGGGACCTCTCCTCACACTGCAAAGACAACTGCCCTACTGACCTGCTTTCTTATTATGGGAGTGTATTTCCAGGGAATAGCAGGCAAGGGACTCCTGAATATCCCCAGCATCAGCTCAACTAGGTCTCTGCTGCTATTCATTTCCTTGGTTCATTTGGACCTAGTCCTGAACTTTGTATCCATGGTCCTGTGATCCTGCATTTCAGTTCTGCTCCTGCTTGGCTCAACTCTGACTCTCAACTCTATGAACAGCTCTGTGACTAGTTCAGTTAATCTAACAGAAACCTCTTTGAAGTCCTTGAACAATTGTGCATCCTTTTAAACCTTTTTGTACAGCTTTTCTAACACATGCGCGCGAGTGCGCACGCGCACAGACACACAGACACACACACACACACACACACACACACACACACACACAGAATTCTAGTTTGCTTTCTGTTACTATGACAAACACCATGACCAAAAGTAAATTGGGAGGAAAGAGCTTATTGGTTTACAGTCCATACTGAGAGAAGCCAGGCAGGAATCCATGGCGGGAATGTGGAGCAGAAAATGAAACAGCAACCATGGAGAAGTGCTGCCTACTGGCTTGATTCCTCTGGCTTGCTCAGCTACTTTTGCTATACAACCCAGGACCATCTGCCCAGGGATGCTACCACCCACAGTGAGCTAGGCCCTCCATCAATTAACAACCAAGAAAATGCCCCGTAGACAAGCTCATAAGCTAGTCCAGTGGAGGCCAGTCATCAGTTACGGTTCCCTCTTCTCTGTTGTGTGAAGTTAACAGCTGATCTTAGGACATATACATAGACATAATCACTGTATGATGTATAATGTATGACCTGAGGGTTAGTATTTAAAACCCTTTGTTTGAGTTGGTTGTAGCTCAGTTGGTAGAGTGCTTGGCCAACTTACGGGAAGCTCCATCCTTAGCACCCAGCAACACTAGGTGTGATAACACACTGCTTAGGAGGCTGTGTAAACTAAGCTAACTGTGAATTTATTGTGACCCAATAAGTCCTGCGATTGTGAAATGACATAATATGTTCTCTTCTGTAGGATGTGCAAAAGAAAGGTTTATTTTACTTCAGGTGCTGGGGACTAGAACTCAGGCTGTCAGGTTAACCATCTCAAGTCGCCTAGCACCCTCCACCGAAAAGTACTCTTGCTTCTCGTTATAGTGTAGGCGCAGAGCGGTGCATAGCAAGGGCAGTCAAGCCCAAAAACAAGGGACAGAAGCCCTGGGCAACCTCCCTGCGCAGGTTTTTTTCCTCTCTGTAAGGCTAGTCTACACTAGGAGGTGCTCAGGCGTAGAGCAGTGCAAGCCTCGGGTCCGGTGTACAGTGAACCCAGCTGGTTAAGGGAGCTGCGGGACTACTACACTGCGCAGGCGCACTTTCCGTTTCCAAGCGGGTGCGCAAACGCTGAGCAGTGCTCAAGTGTGCGCATGCGCAAGATTGAGGCGCGATGGCAGGTGTCGGGGTCCGACCGCTGCAGGGGATGGTGCGATTTGTGCTGCTGGTGCTTACTGTGTGTGCTGCGGGTGCCCGTGGCCTCTATTTCCACATCGGCGAGACTGAGAAGCGCTGCTTCATCGAGGAAATACCCGACGAGACCATGGTCATCGGTCAGGGGGCTGAGGGTGGAGAGGCCCTTTGTTTTCGCCCGGCCCTCGGAAGCACCCCTCCTTCCATGTCACCTCGACCCCATCCTCCATCCTGAGGGTGCCTTGGGGGCACCAGGTCCCCTGCACAGTGCCCCGGGGCTATTTGCTAGGGGCCAGGTTGTGACTGTGTGTTTACCCCGTAGGCAACTATCGAACTCAGATGTGGGACAAGCAGAAAGAGGTCTTCCTGCCATCGACCCCCGGCCTAGGCATGCATGTAGAGGTGAAGGATCCGGACAGCAAGGTAAGCCCCCCACCCCCTCGCTGGAAAGGCTCTAGCTGGCGTCAGCTCTCCGTTAATATCTTTATGGGACTTAAAGTACCACCGTGGTCCTGAAAAAAAGTCCCTAGGTACCTGGTCTCGCATTTTGAGAGATCGTTGTAAAGTTGGGGCTTGATGCATATTGCAGGTAGTACTGTCCCGGCAATACGGCTCCGAGGGCCGTTTCACATTCACTTCCCACACACCCGGTGACCATCAGATTTGTCTGCACTCCAACTCCACCAGGATGGCTCTCTTCGCTGGAGGCAAACTGGTAAGAGGCTCAGCCTTAGAGTTTCTCACTTGATACCAAAGTTGATTTATTGCTGTCTTTTTATTTTTTTTTTTTCTTTTAATTTTGCCTTTTGGGGGAGTAGGTGGATACAGTTAGAACTGGAGGCTTGCCCTTCTTCCTCATTCAGCCGGAGACAAGAATTGGACTCCATAGCAGTAACAGACGGTGGGCGGCACCCCCTCATTCAGTCCTGTTTCCTTGTAGCGTGTACACTTGGACATCCAGGTTGGGGAGCATGCCAACAATTACCCTGAGATCGCTGCTAAGGATAAGTTAACAGAGCTACAGCTTCGTGCTCGCCAGTTGCTTGATCAGGTGGAACAGATCCAGAAGGAACAGGATTATCAGAGGGTAAGGGATTTGCCCTTGGAGGCTGCGATTGACCTTTAAACCCACACTGTGCAGTGTGTATGCTGGGGCCTCCTTTCCTCGGGAATGATGTGGGAGTTACCAGTCTACATAGGTGGGGTTTGGGTTTGGTTTTCTTTCCTCACTTTCTGTCTATGTCTACAGTGCCAAGGATTGAACCCTTGCCTGAATGTTAGGCAAGCTCTCTACCATGGAGCCACACCTTCAGTCTGTGTGTGTGTGTATAAGTTTTATATATACACATATATAAAATTTATTGCATTTATTATTATATGTCATATATAAGTCTATATAACAATTTGTATACATATATATGTGTATATATTCTAAAAGCCTACACCACTCAGTATTTCCGGGTGGTCTCCTATCTAAGTACTAACCAGTCCTGGCTCTCTTTTTTTTTTTTTTTTTTTTTTGGTTTTTCGAGACAGGGTTTCTCTGTGTAGTCCGGGCTGTCCTGGAACTCACTCTGTAGACCAGGCTGGCCTCGAACTCAGAAATCCGCCTGCCTCTGCCTCCCAAGTGCTGGGATTAAAGGCGTGCGCCACCACCGCCCGGCAGTCCTGGCTCTTCTTAGCTTCTGAGATGAGCTCTCAAGTGTTCAGGATGGTGTGGCTGTAGACCCTTTAATAGTTTTGTTTCTTTGTTATGAAATACATATAAAAGTTAACATTTTAACTATTGGTAAGTGTGCAGAACTGAGGCAATACCTAGATTCATATTGTTGCAAGCATCACTACCATCGTCTGTGTAACCTTGGTCTTCTCAGACTCTGACCCCATTAAGCACTCCTCTTCCCTAGCTGAGGTTTTGATGTTTCCTCTGTGACCCTGATCAGTGGCAAATACTCACTCCCCACTTGCCATGTTCTGCTGCAGTTCTACTTTTTGCCTGTGGTCTTGATCACTAACTCAGCTATGTGGAATCCTTTTATGACTGTTTTAGTTCATTTAGCACAATGTGCCCAGGGTATACCTGCCTTGTAGTTTGTCAGAACTCCTGTTTTTTATATTTACTTATTTTTGCAGTGTTAGAAATTGAACCTAGGTCATCACACATGCTAGATAAGGGCTCTGAACTCCATCATGTCCTACCCCTTTAAATATTTGTCGTCTTCTCAACTATACATATCTATGTATGGGTTTATGTATGTGTGTATGCAGGTATCCTGTGAGTTCAGAAGAGGGCTTCAGATCCTTGGGAGCTGGAGTTACAGGTGGTTTCCAGCTACCTGACATGGGCGCTGAGAAGTGAACTTAGGCTCTCTACAAAAGAAGTATGAGCTCTTAAACACTGGGTTATCTTTCCATCCTGTAGAACTATCACTGTCCCTCCCTGTCTTTAAGATAGGGTTTCTCTGTATAGCGCCAACTGTGCTAGAGCTCGCTCTGTAGTCCAGGAGTCCCTCTGCCTCCTGAGTGTTGGAATTAAAGGCATACACTACCACCTTCAGCTATAGAATTCTCCTTTTAAGATTGAATAATAGTCTGTTGTATGTATAGATCTCATCTTGGTTTGGATAGTTATTTCTAAATTATATGAACCAATTAGGAAGAACAGTATACAATCTAGTGATACCCATGTTTGCTTGTTTTCCATGGCCTCTTGCTGGAGAAAGCATGATATCAGTCCTAACAGAAATGGTTGTAGAGAACGTTATTTCCTTCCTAGGGGCAGTCTCAGTGGAAGGACTAGCCTTCGAATGGAATTACAGGTGTATTCCAGAGGCATTTGGTCTAAAGTTGTGCGGTCACACAATTGGAGGGCCTTGTAATAGCAAGTTCTGTTTTCCTACCCATTCTAATTCTTGTCCACTGTCCCATGCAGTATCGTGAAGAGCGCTTCCGTCTGACCAGTGAGAGCACCAACCAGAGGGTCCTGTGGTGGTCCATCGCCCAGACCGTCATCCTCATCCTCACTGGCATCTGGCAGATGCGTCACCTCAAGAGCTTCTTTGAGGCCAAGAAGCTGGTGTAGGGATCTTGCTCTATAACCTTCCCCTTTTACCTCAATTATTCGATAATTTCCCCACCCAGCCCCTTGTCCACCTGGATTTTGAGGAGGAAAATGAAAAACAATGTGTCATTGGTATCATGGCATATAGCCATTCAGATCAGCTACCTTTGACCTTGGTTCTCCAAGAAGCAGACGTTGGTCTAAGCTTTTAAAACCTGCCTTAGGGTTTGGGAGAAGTTGGAATTAACCCAAGATCAAGTCATTTCTTTTGCCTCTGGTGAGTCTCCTCAGTGTTTGAAGAGATGACCAAATGCACTTCTGGTTTTTGTTTGTCTGCTTGTTCGGTAAGCAAGTAGCATGCCCATGGAGGAGACCCGCTTCAATGTTCCCAGGTCAGTCCTGAGTTCTCCCAATGGCTTTGTGAATGTAAATAAGGGGCAGTTTGGGGCCCTGAAGGATTAAGATGTTTTTCTATATTTTAGAACTATTTTTGGATAAATTATATATTTTCCTTCCTGATCGAATCATCATCACTGCCTGTAACTAGCCAAAAACACCAATCCAGACCTTATCCGTTCTACCTTATTCACACAGTTTTAATAACTGCCATGCAGTGATTTCGGCAATCTGGGGCCAGAAAGCAGATCCCTGTTAGAAGGCCAACAAGAGTTCTCTTGAATCCTTGTGAGTCTGATCCCACAGGGCCACGGTGTCAGGAAAGAGAGGGGCAGAGTGACTCAGAGCCGTGCACTCTTTCCTCAGGTTTCACTGAAGCAGTGGTAAATGTTTGAAGGTTCATTTTTGTGTTGGAACTCTGTATGTAGCCTAGGCTAGCCTAGATCCACCGTGTATGCATGCCTATGTGATTAAAGAGGCATGTGCCACCACACCTGACATAAATACTTTCTTCAAGGGAACCAGAGTTTGGTTCTTTATGCAGATTTGTTCCAATGAAATAACACATAGTATGAAATAATAGGTTGTAGGTAGACGTGATGAGGCCAAAAAATGGTGGCGGGGTGGGGGGAAAGAAGGTTGCTGTGAGACTGCTTACCTTTGTAGAAAACCTGGAGTAGACTTCAATGGGCATTCATGCTAAGGATTGGCCTGGCAATGGGTGGGATGATTGCTTAACCATTCTGAAAGGTCACCCTAGTAGATGTCAGCAAAGAATAACAACAACAACAACAAAAAGAAGTTGGTTTCTTGGCTCCTGAATCATAAACAGCTCTGACTGAACTTCACTCACCCACTTCTATATAAGCCTCATGCAATTAGTTGCCCATTCTTGATATTTTATTTCGTAGTTTTATTATATATTTATTTGGAATATTTATTAAATTTCTTTTTCTGACTTGTAGAACTAAAATCTCCCTTTGGTTTTTTTTTTTTGTGTATGTACTCTACCATATATGCAAACATATTTTCCACTTAGAGTATATGCAATTTTTTTTTTTTTTTAGTTTGTAAAGAGGAAGCCAAAAAGTGAAAAAAATTCTGTATATCCCTCTTATTTCTATTCTAGATGGCCACTTAACCACTAGAAAACTTCCTCTGATGCTTAAATTAGCTTTGTAGTTTTCTTCAGTTTAGAGTTAGTATTAGAAGTTAGATGTTAGAATTATTTTGTTTTTAGTTTTTTGAGACAGGGTATTTATATATAGCTTTGATCTATGCCAGGGTGACCTTGAATTCACAGAAATCCACTTGCCTCTGCCCCTAGAGTACAGGGATTAAAGGCCTGTGCCACCATGCTAGCAAAGAGAATGTCTTGATTGTTTTTGAGCCGGTCCTGAGGTTGAGCTTTGAGTCAAGATCCTCTTGGCTCTGCCTCCCAAGTGTTGAGATTTTGTGTGGTACCGTGCCCAGAAATAAGATGTCTTTTGAATGACTTAGATGTGTAGATCCATAACATGAGGGTCTTGAGAAGGGACACATTTCTGCTCTGATTTCTCAAGAATTCTAGCCAGCAAAGTAGACCGGACCTGAAAGAGCGAGAGGCTAGAAAAGGCCAGGCCAGGCATCAATGGGTTTGTCCACAGTAAACCTATTGGAGTACACATCTCTGAACAAGCAGGGTTTTCCTTGCTGATTCCTTTCCATCCCCCTCCCCCTCGACTCCCCACCTTGGAAACTTAAACAGATTTCTGGTAGCACTCATTTGTGGCCAGATGCAGGCTTGTATATGAGGGCTATAGTAGGCAGGAAAATGACCCAAATATATCTCCATCCTAACCCCCAAAACTAGTGAATGCCATCCAACGTAGCAAAGACTGCTGATCAGATAGCTTTAAAGTAGGGAGTTAGTATAGATCAGTGGCTCTCAGTCTGTAGGCCATGACCCCTTTGGGGATCAAATAACCCTTTCCACAGGGGCCACCTAAGACCAGCAGAAAAGACACATTTACATCCTGATTCATAAATTACAGTTGTGAAGTAGTAACAAAGATAATGTTATGGTTGGGGGTCACCTCAACATGAAGAACTGTATCAAAGGGTCGAAGCATTGGGAGGGTTGATAACCACTGATCCAGATCATCAGGATGAGCTTGCCGCAGTCACGGGTGCCAGAGTCCAGCTTTTGTAGTTAGGCTTCTAGTCCCACCTTAGGTCTCCCACTTTTCCTCTCCTTTGCTGCTGATTGAGAATCTGCGGCATCATGCGTGCTAGGGAAGTGCTCTACGCTGAGCCAGTTTCCCACTTAATTTTCAAGACCCTTTGTTGGACTTTCCTTCAGCTCAGCTCACTCCCGTTATTAGGAGTGCTTTCCATTTCTTAATTGGTAGTCACTATAAATAAGACCCTGTTGGTAAATGTTTTTAGTCCCCACCAGTCTCTTTTCTATTATTGTCCTAACAATAGTTACCAGAATGGCTTAAGAAATACTTTTAGGAGACCAGACTAGGTGATTTTTTTTTCGATTTTTCGAGACAGGGTTTTTCTGTGTAGCCCTGGCTGTCCTGGAACTCACTCTGTATACCAGGCTGACTTCGAACTCAGAAATCCGCCTGCCTCTGCCTCCCAAGTGCTGGGATTAAAGGCATACGCCACCACAGCGCGGCAAGCAGAGTTCTTTTAAGGTCTCTTGTGAAGAAAGCGGTTGGGGACCAGGGATAGTGCCCAGAAGAAACGGGCTCAAGGTCGACTGACATCTCGTAACTAGACGTAGAGACATATTTCTGAGTTTAGAAGGTGTTTAAGAAATCCCAAGGAAGCATGGTAGTGCACACCTTTAATCCCAACACTAGGGTGGCTAAGTCAGGTGAATCTCTGAGTTCAAAACCAGTCTGGTCTACCTACCAAGTTCCAGGCCAGCCTACATAGTAAGTCTCAAAAAAACAGAAGAAAAAGTCCCAACGACATTCCCTGGTAAGGAATTCTGGAAGAATGGGCCGCGTTAGCATGCGTTAACAGCGTCTGACTGCAGCCCTTATGGTTTTGGTTTTCTGGGAAAGATGGTCCCAGAAAGGGATCGGATCAACTTGGCTCTTCTGCGAGCTTTGTAGGACTGCAGGGTGTGTAGCAATATCTGTAAAAATCTTCATAGTAGTAGCTGGAGGCCTGATATAACATTTACCTTAGGTTAGCAACTTGTGCCGTGATTTCTGCCCAGTGAGATTTGCCTCTGTGGTTACCCACAGAAACCTAATTCCTCTGCGCATGTGCCTAAGTGGCGGCTAGGTTTGGGATCTGCAGCCCTACAGTTGCCTCTCAGTAGCTCCCAAAACGGGCCTTGCTGCCTCCTCTTAGCGAAAACGCGGTCGGATCCTAGCCATAACCTAGCAGTCAGAGTCCTGCCCACGTCACTCTGTGGGTCAGGGAAGGCTGGGGCGCCGGGGAAGAGATACCCATAATCTGGAGAATGTTCACGGGAGAACACTGCGATACGCGCCTGCGCATAACCAACATTACAAGTTGGTGGCAACGCCGGACCCAGGAGAAAGAACTTCCAGGAAGTGACGTATGCTCCGGAGCTGATTGGTTGCTGGTTTGTCCCGTCCTACGCGTGCGCACTGTCAGCGTGGAGTCACGCCATGGAGGACCAAGAGTCGCTGGGTTTTGAACACATGGGCCTGGATCCCAGGCTCCTTCAGGTATGGGGAAGGGTATGGAACTGGGACTTGGCTTGCCGCTGCACTCCACGCCGGTTGAACCACGTCCTCTTCTTAGGCTGTCACCGACTTGGGCTGGTCGCGACCTACGCTGATCCAGGAAAAGGCCATACCTCTGGCGCTGGAGGGGAAGGACCTCCTGGCCCGCGCCCGCACGGGCTCCGGGAAGACCGCAGCTTATGCCATTCCGATGCTGCAGTTGCTTCTTCACAAGAAGGCGGTGGGTAGCGAGAGGAGCAGTGAGTATGAGGCAGGAAGCTCCAAAAGACTAGGGAAGGAAGTGCCCATCTGTGCAAAGGTTCCTATCGGTCCTTTGTCTGTGTTAGGTGGGCCATAAAGAGTTTGGTTTGTTTGCAGCATTATCTCTGAACTGAAGTTCAGGTTACTTGGCTCTCAGCCCAGTCCTTGGTGCCACTACCACCAATCTGTTGTAATTTTGAGTAAACTATTTTTATCTAGAGAGGGCTCATCAGCTCCGTAGTATGATAAGTAATTTCAGACATGCAGCAAGTTAGTTCTAAATTCCAGTGCCTGGGAACTGTTCTGTGTTGTGAGGTGGGCAGAATTAAATGTTTATCAGAACATGGCAAGTTGATTGTGTTGCAGTGCATGGTTCTGACTGTTTGGAACAAGTGTCGAAAAGCATCAGGCAGACCCAGTACTTTGAACAGTCTTTAATGCATGCTCTTACAGACAGGTCCTGTAATGGAACAAGCTGTGAGAGGCCTTGTCCTTGTTCCTACTAAGGAGCTAGCACGGCAGGCCCAGTCGATGATCCAGCAGCTGGCCTCCTACTGTGCTAGGGATGTTCGAGTGGCTAATGTCTCAGCTGCTGAAGACTCAACTTCTCAGAGGTTGGTGAAAGCTGCAGGCCTCTAAAGGAGGAGCGATATGCAAAGATGTAGCATTGGTGTTGTGAATGGCAAGGCAGGGCAGGGCTGCCAGGGTGAGGTTCTGGCTGCTAAATTCTTGCCACCCAAAACTTGACACCCGCAGAGCTGTGTTGATGGAGAAGCCAGATGTGGTGGTGGGGACCCCATCCCGAATATTAAACCACTTGCAGCAGAACAGCTTGAAACTCCGGGACTCTTTGGAGCTGCTGGTGGTAGATGAAGCTGACCTTCTGTTTTCCTTTGGCTTTGAGGATGAACTCAAGAGCCTTCTCTGGTAAGGAAGAAATGGAAGTGTCTTCTAGACCTGCAAGGATCTAGACTTGGGACTGGAGTGGGATGGCCGGGTTAGAGCCTAATCAGGCCTTGTTCTTTCTTTCAGTTACTTGCCTCGGATTTACCAGGCTTTTCTCATGTCGGCCACTTTCAATGAGGATGTACAAACTCTGAAGGAGCTGGTACTACATAACCCAGTAAGTGGTGCCAAGGAGGGACTATTGTTAGGTCTGTCATTCCTAATTCTTAGTCACTGAAAGGAAGTCACTTACAGTCATTATATGTTTATAGGTTTCCCTAGTCCAAACTATGCTTTGCTTGGAAAGCTTACTTGGGGTCACTGTCTTCAAAGGGAGCCAAATTCTAAGACCAGAGTTCTCTTCTTGTGTACATTTCAGTCTTCAAAACCATTATGCAGGCCTCCTGTACTGTGTATTGTCGCCTCCCAATGTTTGTCTTTGCGGTGTACTCTGATGCTATTATCTGTAGTGTGTTTCTAAATACCACAATCATAATGTACTTTGCGTTCTTAGGTTACAGCCCTGGGGGTGAGGTAGGGGATGGGGTGATGGCTCACAAGCCAGAAATCCTTAAAGGCATGTCTGCCCTGCACTAATGTAGGTGCTTTGGTTGGTGAGGCAGTGGCCATTAGAACCGCTTCTCTTTCCTGATCACAGGTTACCCTCAAGTTACAGGAGTCCCAGCTGCCGGGGCCAGACCAGCTCCAGCAGTTTCAGGTGGTCTGTGAGACTGAAGAAGACAAGTTCTTGCTGCTGTATGCCCTGCTCAAGCTGTCGCTGATTCAGGGCAAAGCCTTGCTCTTCGTCAACACTCTGGAGAGGGGTTACCGGCTCCGTCTTTTCCTGGAGCAGTTCAGCATTCCCTCCTGCGTGCTCAATGGAGAACTCCCACTGCGCTCCAGGTCTGCTGTGGTCTGTCTTGGTAAAGTTGACAAGAAACATGGAAGGAGAACCCGGTTGGTTCTTTGCCTTTTTACGAGATGGATTTTATGCTGTATTTCTAGTCTACGTTAGCCTTGAACTTACAGCAGTCCTCCTGCCTCAACTTTCTAAGTGCTGAGATTAAATTGTGGGCCACCTCACACAGCTTAGTCTTATACCCTCCTCCCCCCTACCTCTTTGCAATGCGAGGGATTGAACCCAAAGCCTTGTTAATGCTGGATCAACGCTCAGTGACTGAGGTCTATACCTAGACCCTTGTTCCTGTTTCTTAAGCACTTGCTGGGGCTGTACTCTCAGTATGATGACTACTCTGAAATACTTAACTGCTGCTCCATTACAAAAGAAAGAAAGAGACAGTATTTATTATTATGTGTGTGGGTGTTTTATTCCCTGCACTGTTATGTGTCCCACATGCATACCTGATGCGTATAGAGGCCATAAAGGGTATTGAATCCCTGACACTGGAGTTACAGATAAAGTATTAGCTGCCATGTTGGTACTGGGACTAGAAACTAGGTCCTCTGGAGAGCAGCCAGTGCATTTAGTCATTGAGCCACCTCTCCAGCTCATTGCTTTTTTCAACTGCGGAAGCCGAGGCACAGATGTGAAGATGAAAAAGAGGAGAGGGTAGGGAGGGAGGATGGTTAGGATTGGGAAGTCTCCTGTGCCTGTCCAGCTGCTCATTCCTCTTGGATTGCAGGTGCCACATCATCTCACAGTTCAACCAAGGCTTGTATGATTGCGTCATAGCGACAGATGCTGAAATCTTGGGACCCCAAGTCAAAGGCAAGCGGCGAGGCCGTGGGTCCAAAGGAGACAAGTGAGTTCACGGTTTTCTTTTCTCCGTATTTCCCCAAGAGGACTGGAGACTGAAGCCAAAGTGCGTAGAGTGAATGGGTTGCCAGACGTTGATGGTTATACCCGGCAGTCCCACGGGTCCTTGCTTAGCTTCCTGGACAGACAGAGAAGCAGGCCGGTAGAGGGCGATTCCTGCAGTGCAGCACAGAGTGTCAGGTTGGGCATGGGAGATGGTCCAGGCTGCCCCGGGCATATGGCCGTGATGTGCAGAGAATATGTGTCTGAGGGGGAAAGGGACACTCTAGGTGTTGCCTGCTTGAAGAGTCCAGAGTCCCAGAGGTGGTTTTTGGGTCAATGTGTTTTGCTACTGCACAGAGCACAGAGGTCAGGGCACAGGTTTAGCCACAAGTCAGAACTCCAGGCCACCCATCAACACCCCAGCTCCTGGAGTGATTCTAATGTCCGACAGTTTGGTGGTCTGTCAGCTCTGCTTAGAGTAGATGGATTAGAGATAACACATGAGAACACCTTCCCAGAGGATGAGTGTCTGTCTGATACTAGGTTATTTTCTCAGAGCCTCTGATCCAGAGTCGGGCGTGGCCCGGGGCATAGACTTCCACCATGTGTCTGCGGTCCTCAACTTTGACCTTCCTCCCACTGCAGAAGCCTATGTTCATCGAGCAGGCAGGTAGGAGGATGGTGTGGGGAGCCAGGGCATGCAGGACAGACCCTGTAGGCTAGTGATACATGCTTGATCTTCTCTCTGCAGGACAGCCAGAGCCAACAACCCAGGCATAGTTCTCACCTTTGTGCTTCCTACAGAACAGTCTTGCTTAGGAAAGATTGAGGAGCTTCTCAGTGGAGGTAAGAGCCCTTGCTCTGTGACAGTGAGTCTAGGAGCCAGGCCTCTCCTGTCACACCTTACAATCAGTGCTGTACATCTGTCATTGCAGAACATGGGGGTGAGACAGGATGATTGACAGTTTGAGATACATAGCAAGAGCCTCTCTTTCTTTTTTTTTTGCTATTTTCAAATCACAGAATGGTGCTCAACAGGTAGATCTGTGGTTAAGAGCACTTGCTACTCTTTTATTTTTTCTTAAGATTTATTTATGTGTATGAGTACACTGTAGCTGCCTTCAGACACACCAGAAGAGGGAAGCAGATCCCATTACAGATGGTTGTGAGCCACCATGTGGATGCTGGGAATTGAACTCAGGACCTCTGGAAGAGCAGTCAGTGCTCTTAACCGCTGAGCCATCTTTCTGTCCCCACTTGCTGCTCTTTTAGAGGACCCAGGTTTAGTTCCTAGCACCCATTTGACAGTTCATAGACATCTATAACTCTAGAACCCTCTTTCAACATCTGCAGAAACCAGGCATGTAGGCAGTATACATATGTGCATGCAGGCAAGACATATAAAAAGTCTAAGTCCAAGATGAACAGGAGGAGGAATCCTTATGGCAACACCAAGTGTGGTATCACATACAGTAATCCCAGCACTTGGGAGCCTGAGGCAGGAAGATTTGAGGGTTCTAGGTCAGCCCAGGCTACGTAGCTAGTTGGAGGCTCCCCTGGGTTATATAATGAGGCCCTGTGTAAAATGCCAAGAGATCTGTAGTGATGACAGACTCCTGCCACTGTCCGTTACCGTCTTTCCCTGGTGACAGATACTATGTTCTTTCAGGTAGTGACTGAAGTAGTTTTTCCAGTGTCATGTTCACCAGTTACTTTATAGTCAGGGACTAATTAGATACTCCGCTCTGTCTGGACTCAGATGCTTTGAGTGGGTGGAGTATGCCTTGTTTGCCAGCAGCAGCCATCATCATGAGGGGTCCTGTGGCCACAGCAGCCTTGCCATGAGTGGGTGGTGGGCTGTGAGCCTGAGGCTGCAATGCCACATCGGGCTCAAGCACACCGCCCTGACCCAAGCATCTTGGGATCTGCTCTTAGACCAAAGTATAGTGATGCTGAGTAGTGTTTCAGGGTACAACTTCACTTCAGAGAGGAGCAGGAGGCTGCCAGGGGAAGGCCTTACCTGGGCCCTGCCCTCAACCCTTACTGCTGCCTTCTCCCCAGAGGGTGAGGCCCCCATCCTGCTTCCCTACCAGTTCCAGATGGAGGAGATTGAAAGCTTTCGCTATCGATGCAGGGTAAGCTTGACAAGGGTGGGGAGGAGGGTAGTTGAGGAATGGGCTGTGACCCAGGGGTTATGCCCCATTGCTGAGCACCCGGGTATAAGGCTGTGTCACCGTCTACCCACAGGATGCTATGCGCTCGGTGACTAAGCAGGCCATTCGAGAGGCGAGATTGAAGGAGATCAAGGAGGAGCTTCTACACTCAGAGAAGCTCAAGGTGAGGTGAAGCTGAGGGCTGTTCTTTTGGGCAGCTGGCTAAGTCTGAGTAGTGAGAAGCAGAGAGCTGAACAGCTTACTGGCCTTTGGCAGGGAGAGACAGGAAACCAGCTGAAAGACAGTTGTTCTGCTGGGAGGGTGGTAGACACAACTTCACAGTGTGTGCTTGGTATTAATTATAAGTGAGCATACATAGTGTGTGTGTATACACCACTATTTGGAAGCCCCGTAGGGTCTATACTAGGATCCTTAGGATGTACAAGCCATACCTAGATGTCATATAGACATGGGACAGAGTGAAGAGGCTGTTGGTGTTGATGAGGAACAGACTGTAAGATGATAGTAAACTTAAGTGATTCAGAGTGCCAGTTTGTATCTTAGAGAAGGAAACAGATATGTCCTTGTATAGGGGATATCCTTGTACCTGTTTTGGGGACCCAGAAGTCTAGCATCAGTGAGTGAATAAAGGTTCTAGCTGTCCCAAGTTGTGAAACTGACATGTGAGAAGGAACCACATTCCAAAGCCTCCAGAGTAGACAGATTTCCAGAAGGTAGCATTATTTGGCTCTGCTACAACGTGCAGTGCCTTACTTGGCCAGTAGAGGGCAGATGTGCAAGCCATGAGAAGCCTGTCCTGGTTTGTCCTAGGCTGTGCCTATCAAGGAGGATGAAGAACAAAGTGTTAGGCAAACTTCATGGTGACACTTTTTGTGCATCTTAAACCTTGTGCTCTCTGCCTGTCAGACATACTTTGAAGACAACCCTAGAGACCTTCAGCTGCTACGCCATGATCTGCCCTTGCACCCGGCAGTGGTAAAGCCTCATTTGGGCAATGTCCCTGACTACTTGGGTAAGTGTTGCTGAGGGTCAGGAGCCTGGAAGAAGCTCCTGTGCTCGGTGCTGGGACAGCTTGTATGTGAGAGGACCTAGAGACCCAGGCGGTACAGCGTGTGTGAGCATGAACCACTGTGCACCGTGTACTAGCTCATGCAGACTTGTTCGACTCATCCATCTCATGATAGCTGTTATGTTGTGGAGATGAGGAAACTGTGGTTATGCAGAGTTGGTGGCATATTCCAGGGTTTGGCTGAGTAGGAAAGTGAGCCAGTGACTGGCTTCCTGTGTTCTCAAGAGGCTGAACGCATCTGAGGGAGAGTCCTGGGCTTAGGACTCTTGTGCTGGAGAATACCTCTGGTTTGTAGGTAGGAGCAGATGCGGGAGACACCCAGAGCTGAGGGAAGGAGGGTAGCTGTTTGAGTTAGCTGGTCCTTCTCATCTCATGAAGGCTCTGGGCTTTCTTTTTGGATGTCTAGGATGGGTTATTTTTGGCAATGAGTGTCCATGCCGTCTATGCTTACAATAAACATAAGGGAGAAGAGTCGATGAGAAGGTGTCTGAGCGGTTAGCGTAGGCCCTCCACCATTCCTGATCCTGCCTGCCTGGAATGGAGTCTGTTTGCTAAGTGATGTTGCTGCTTTGGAAGTGACAGGAAGGACTGTGCAGTTGTGGTACACACCTTTAATCTAAATGCCCAGGAGGCAGAGACAGCCAGATCTTTGTGAGTTTGAGGCCAGCCTTGTCTGCAGATCGATCTCTACTATGTAGAGAAACTCTGTCTCAAAAAAAGCAAAACAGAAAAGGTGATAGGAGGGTATAGGAGGGACGTACCAGGGCAGGAAGGTGTGTAAATGTGAAAGGGCCTAGGAAAGGTAACACCAGGCTGGAGGCTCCCGAGGGATAGTGAGCCGGGGAAGACCCCGCTCTTGCTCTGTGTCAGAAGTTCTCCTGATTGCTGGGATTAAAGGCGTGCGCCACCACTGCTGGGCTGGATTGAAGTCTGTGCTGTAAGTGTGCAGGGTAGCGCTGAGAAGGGAGTGGGCCAACACTGGAAGCCAGGTTTCAGGGGAAGAGAGAACTGTGTAGGCTGAAGCTTAGAAGTGGGGGTAAGAGTCGGGCGTTGGTGGCGCACACCTTTAATCCCAGCACTTGGGAGGCAGAGGCAGGTGGATTTCTTGAGTTCGAGGCCAGCCTGGTCTACAGAGTGAGTTCCAGGACAACAGCCAGGACTACACAGAGAAACCCTGTCTTGAAAAACAAAAAAAAACAAAAAAAAAAAAAAAGAAGAAGTGGGGGTGAGGCTGTTCTGAGGCCCAGCGTCTCTTCCAGTTCCTGCTGCTCTTCGTGGCCTTGTACATCTCGGAAGAAGCGGAGAAAGATGCCCTTCTCTCGGAAGGCTAAGGTATGTCTCCCGAGATTCCTGGGGCAGCAGCAGTGCTCCTTTCCACCTTGCCCTTCATCTTAGCACCCAGAGGGAGGGGTAGGACTCCCAGAGACGGGTTTGGGTTTGTGGTATTCACACAGCTGCCTGAAGGCCCTGTTTCTGCCCTCAGTGGCCTCCCTCACATCTGCAGCAGCTAGCGGTTTCTGGCTTGTGCCACGGGGATTTGGCCAGGTGCCAGCACTGCTCATGCTGTCTGTTGGTACCATCTGACTGATTCCCCCAACTAACTTTTGACTCTGCCCTTGTAGAAGGTGAAGACCCAGAACCCACTTCGTGACTTCAAGCACAGGGGAAAGAAACCTAAACCTCCAGCAAAGCCTTCTTGAGGTCGCCTGAGCCCGAGGACACTGAGTTGGGCATCCTGGCCTGGATGGAGTGGGCTTCCCACTCTGTGGGCACATTGTGGTGCCCGCTATCTGGACAGACTGTACTTTGAGGAAGCAGCTTTGGACACCCCATCTCTTTGGTACTGCTGAGCTACCATTTTGTCATTAGCAGAATAAAGATTCCAGCTGTCCCAGGCTGTGACCCTCTAGAATGTGGGAAGAGACTGCTTTCCCAGATCTCCAGAGTTGACAGACTTTGAAAAGGTGGCGTTGTCTGGCTCTGCTGCTGCACACCGTGCCTCAGTTGGCGTGCAAAGGCCAGGTGTCTTGGTTCTGCTGGTTTAGTGTTGGGCTGTGGCTGACCCAGAGCCCCGTATCTAGTTCCTACAGTTCTGCTGATCCAGGTCAGCTGACAGATGGGCTTGTATTCTTCTAAGTCAGGGCATTCCTGACCATAAGCCCATGGATCTCACCAGCACATGCATGTTTACATTCAGAGGAAAATGTCACTAAGCCCTGGGAGCCAAGGCAGTTAGCTTCCCTTCCTGGATGAAAGATTGTGACAGTTTGTCTGTTTCAGAAGCACAAGTGGCAATATAGGGAATGCACACCTACAAGACCCTTCCTCCGTGTCCCAGCCCAAGCATTGGCTACAGGAGGGTTCAGAGGAGGTGATTCTCTGCATCCTCCTACCTATCCGTTATACCACAGTGTTATCCTGTGGCTGTCTGCTTGTCACTTGTTTAAAAAGGCAAGAAGGGCAAAAGGAGCGTGCTGACTAGGCAGTGTAGGCAAAACAGGAAGCTCTAGGTTCAGGGAAAAACCGGATCCTAAAAACTAAGATGGAGAGCAATAGAGGAAGACCCTGGTCTCATTATATGACCTCTACATGAAAACAGCATGTACCAGCACATGCAAGAAAAGAAGAAGCAATTCCTGGCCTTTCCCTTCCTGCTCTGTTGACAGCCTTGGACTGTTGAATGTACTGAGGTGAATGTTGCATCCATGCTGGCTGTTCTGTGGCGTTGTCTATGATTCTGTCACGTTTGTTACCATGGTGAGGACATGTGCCCCAGAGCCACCCAATGAAGAGACTGGGTTCCCCGTGAGGGTTCTTGTGGGATGATGAAGCTGGTACTCTGCTGTGTAAAGTCACCAGGGCGTGGGACCAGAGCTATGTCCAAGGCTGTGGCAATGGATATGCAGGTTTTCCTTCCAACTTAGAGCAGCCCTTGGGAGGCTGTTCTCATGGTCTAGTTGGGGTACCTCAGCAGGACTGGTATGGTGGCTCAGCAGGTAAAGGTGCTTGCCTATAGAGTGTATGAACCAAGGTCCATCCTTAGGACCCAATGGTGGAAGGAAAGAACTGATTCCCAGAAGTTCTCTGACCTCCACATAATGTGTTATGGCATTAAGTTCAAAATTAAAGCAGCCCAGTGAAGATGAGGTCACACAGCAGGTGGGGCTAGGTAGGGTTTGGAGTCTGGCCTGGTCAGCAGTACAAGACCAGCTATGTGGGTCGTTACTGCAGTAGCTGATGTTCCTGTGGGTTACTACTCCACCCCTCCCGTGAATGTGACCTGAGTGCTTGGGTGGTCCGTTCACACCTCTGCTAGTTGCAACAGACCCTCCACTTTGTTTGGAATGAAATGACTTAGGCTGTGGAGTTAGGGTGTTTCCTGTTCTCTTAAGTAGGGAGAATATGGAGAGCTCATTGCCTTTCTTTTTCTTTTTGCACGTGAGAGATTTATTTTGGGGAAGGGGACAAAGGGGGGACAGAGATGAAGAAAGGCCTTTATTTTTTTAACTTGCTATTGATTCTTAAGATTTACAGCATATACCCCAGCCCCACCCATCTCCTTGTCCCCCAACCCTTGCAACCTCCCCTACAAAACATGAAATAAACAAAGCATAGAAAACATTAAGGGAGCTGTAGTGTCATGGTGTGTACCCAGGGTTTACTCCTCTGTCTACACATCTTGGGAATGTTCATTGCAATGGGTCTTTGGTCTAGCTTGAGGCCTCTCTCTGGCTTCTGTGACACCATCAATATAGGATCCTCACTGGGACTCCTCCCAGTTATCCCAGCTGTTGCCCTGTGTCATGGAGATCCTGCAGCTCTGGATCGCCAGGACTGGCCATTTCATGATCCCCGAGAGTTCACAAATGATGTAGATTTTTAAGGTGGGTCAACTCAAAGTCCTGGATCTGCATGGACCTGAGCTGGTCAGCCTGCCAGCTCTCCCTTATCCACACCATCAGGGTGAGCGCTCCAGCTCTGTCCCAGCTCTGCTCCAGCTAGGCCACCCAATGCCATCATCAGTAGGAGGCAGGATCAGCTTTCCTGCTCTCATGACTTGAGCCAGCTCCACTGACTCAGGGCCCTTTCCCGAGTGCAGCCTGTGAGGGGCTAGGCCAGCTCTACCACTCTTGCACTCTGGAGGCTGGTTCACACCCCAACCCCCACATGCCTTCACCATGAGGGCCAGCTCCATTGTATTTCCCAGGCAAGGTGTAAAGGGCAGGGTCAGCTCACCTACTCTCATGATCCAAGGACCAGCTTTCTTGACTTCGGCAGGTGGTGAGGGGCAAGGGGGAGTCACATACCACCTACATGACCTTAACAGCAGATGAATGGCAGGGCCAGCTCTCCTGTGCTCATGCCCTCTGGAACTGCTCATCCATATTCCTGCCACTAGAGCCAACTCTACTGTCCTGCCCAAGCAAGGCTCGGGGGCCTGCTCTCCTGAGGGCTGCAGCTGGCGAGGGGCAGGGCCAGCTCTCCCAGCTGCCACAGTGTGCTGCTTACTAGCTTGTTCCTAGGGCTTGCTCAAACTGCTTTCTCAGAGAACCCAGGACCACCAGCCCAGGCACCACCTACAATGAGCTGGGCCCTCCCATATCTATCACCAGTTAAGAAAATGCTCTACAGTCATGCCCACAGTCTGATTTTATGGAGGCATTTTTCTTTTTTAATTTTTAAAATTTATTCTTATTTATTGGATATTTTATTTACATTTCAGATGTTATCCCCTTTCCCTATTTCCTTCCCACCCAGAAACCCCCTATCCCATCCCTCCTCCTCCTGCTTCTATGAGGATGTACCCCCATCCACTCCCACCTCACCACCCTCGAATTCCCCCACACTGGGGCATCCAGCCTTCACGGGATCAAGGACCTCCTCTCCCCCCTATGCCTAACAAGGCCATCCTCCACTACATATACAGCTGGAGCCATGAGCCCCTCTCTATGTGCTCCCAGGCTGGTGGTTTAGACCCTGGGAGCTCTGGTTGGTTGGTATTGTTGCTCTCCTCATGGGACCACAAACTCCTTCAGCTCCTTCAGTCTTCTCTCTAACTCCTCCATTGAGACCCCCTTGATCAGTTCAATGGTTAGCTGTGAGCATCAGCCTCTGTATTATGTCAGGCTCTGGCAGACCTCTAAAGAGACAGCTATATCAGGCTCCTGTCAGCAGGAGGCATTTTTCTTTTTTTTTTTTTTTTTTTTTTTTTTTTTTTTTTTGGGTTTTTCGAGACAGGGTTTCTCTGTGTAGCCCTGGCTGTCCTGGAACTCACTCTGTAGACCAGGTTGACCTCGAACTCAGAAATCCGCCTGCCTCTGCCTCCCAAGTGCTGGGATTAAAGGCGTGCGCCACCAACACCCGGCAGGAGGCATTTTTCTTAACTGAAGATCCCTCCTCTCAGATGACTTTAGCTTGTGTCAATTTGATAATATCAAACTGTCCAGCTCATTCATCTTATGTCCAAATGGTCTTGTGGTGATGTGCAAAGATTCAGTTGCTTTGGTTGCTAGGGTTGCCTCCTAGACTCTGGGAATGAAGTCTGTTTCATTAACTTTACAACAGCACATCTAAGCTTGGTCAGGATGAGCCTGTGACTAGGTATACTCACAGACTCAGGAATGGGCTATCTAGGGCTAGGAGGCAGTTGGCCATGAGCCCAGTAAGGAAAAGGTAGGGCTTACAGGTCACCAAGAAGTAGAAAAGTCTAGGTAGTCTCCAGTCTAGGGACGCCCTACAGTATGACATTTTCATTTTCACCTGGGTGACCTGCTGTGTCTTGGCCATGACCTTGTTTAGAGTCAGGAACAAGGCAGTCCTCGTGCAGTAACTTTATGGGAACCAAGAATTGGACCCCTACGCGACAGTTGACTTCATAGGTTAGAGCTTATAGAATATGTTTTAGCCTATGGGAGGAAAGGCATTGTGTGTCCTTCCAGGCTTACATTCTAGGGTGGACATTTGAGCAGTACACAATCTGGGGAATAGTTACGGTGTGGGGAGTCAGGATGCTGGAGGTTTGAGAAGGGCCACATTTGGTTGGAGAGACGGCTGAGGCAGGAAGGGCAGGAGGAAATGGTGGTCCTGGCAGGTGACATGTACCAATTCCCTGGTACATTTGAAGGTTAAAAGACTAGTGTTGTTGTCACCAAAACATGTGATAGGTTGAAAAGTGCTCTGGTTGACCTTGGAAATCTGAAAGACTTCTGTTAAAGTGAATGGAGTGCTAGGTTTTAGAGGACGACACCCTGACCAAGTAGTCAGATTTCCATTGACCTATGGACTTAGAACATGGAAGGCTCCATGTTCCATACTAAATCTTTGCTTGCACCTGCCAAGGATTAATGACTCTGCTTTGAGGAACTATTGTACTAAGGTACTTTGGCCTTTACAGTTGATGTCCCCAGGAGACGATAAGTGATAAGATTGAACTCCCAGGGAGACGCCTCAGTTCATATCACTCTGCTTTCCCAGGGGAAAAAATAAATCACTATGAGATGCCCATCTTACAGAAGGGGCTACAAACTCTTACCTTCTCCTTTTATGATTGCCCCTTCCATCCTCCTTCCCTCCTCTACTCCCTCTTTCTAACAAAATTAAAGGAAGGAGAAAGTTGGTTCACTGAAAAGGGCGAAGTGGACTTATTTTGTGTTTGGTACGCACCATCATTGCTTATTCTTCTTGAGATGCCTCCAGAACTGGATAGTTCCAGCTCTTCTGGCTCACCCAACTTACTGCCCACACATACATCAACAAAGCACAGGGATGGGGACTGAATGCAACAAAGGTGTCAGCAGCTATAACAGGTATAGAGCAAGACATGTCAAGAAGGTCTTTTGTGGTAGAGCAGCACCCAATTCTGTGCCCGGCATGCTACAGTCATAGTGGCTGGGTCAGATTCACAACCACTTACTGGCCATATGGCCTCATGAGGAGAGACACTGTCCTTTTTTAAATTCCCTGTAAATGGTGACAACATGCTGTCTAGAGGGCTCCTCTGAAGGCTAATGCAGCACAAAGGGAAACTACTGGTGTGACCTAGTCACCTAGCATCTTATTTGTGGCCCTACTCTGTGCTGACACCTGATGCATCTCAAATGTTCATACAATGCTCCCTCCCACCCCCAATTCCCATGTAAGCCGAATCACAAAGAGATCTTCATAAAATACAGGGGCTTGGGGCTGAAGTACGCATGGTGATGCTTGCCTGGCATGTCAAAGATTTCAGGTTCTGTTTCCAGGGACACCAAGTGAGTGCTCATTTTGCAGATCTAGGGCAGAGTTTGGGAGTCTGTGGTCCCAACAACTCTTTTCCAAGGTGAGGCCAATCCTCTGCTGTTTAGACCACAATTTGCGGTTTACCGATCAGATGTCTTACGGGTGGACACACACGTTCTGATTATAGACACAGCCCAGGCCCATCATTTGGTAGTGATAAAGAAGGATCTGAATGTTTCTAGCCCAGAAGGTTAAGATTTGCTGGGAGGCTACTCTTTCAGCCAGGAGCAGTAAAGACATTCATGTACTTTGAAATTTCAGGAAAGGATGTAATCACATAACCATGTGCCATCCAGTATTTGGAATGTAGTTACATTAAAAAAATTATTTGGGACTGAGTGAGTTCAGTTGAAGAGCACTTCCCTAACCTATGAGGCCCTAAGTTTTAACTCCCAGCAGCACAGAAAGGGGAGAGGGCACTGTTTTCTGTGTCCTGTGCATACATTTTATTTGGCAGGTCTCCAGTGTTATTCCTTTCTCACCCAGCAAGGCTTCCTCCTTTGGGACTCCTGAAGCAGTCCTGACCCAGTCTGTGCTTCTAATAACTGTCTCAGCTCATGAAACTTCAGTTTCCAGTGGCTTGTTCCACCCTCCTGGGGACTCTGGAGACAGGGTCATGTTGTGCTGTTTATGTGATTCTGGATGCAGCTACTCACTACTCAAAGCTTTGCCCTGACACTATCAGCACCTCTCTTTTCATATCCTCCTCCAGCCCCAGGTTCTTGAAGAAAATATCCAAGCTGGGCGGTGGTGGCGCACGCCTTTAATCCCAGCACTTGGAGGCAGAGGCAGGAGGATTTCTAAGTCCGAGGCCAGCCTGGTCTACCGAGCGAGTTCCAGGACAGCCCGGACTATACAGAGAAACCCTGTCTCAAAAAAACCAAAAAAAAAAAAAAAAAAAAAAAATCCAGTTAAATGGGCAGGAGAGATCATAGAAAGGACTCTCTATGCAGGGTTGGACTCTGAACCCAGTACAGCAGTCATGACCCAGGCTTTGATGTCATCTCCATGTCTCAGAGGTCCCAACTGCACTCCTCTCAATGGCAAAGATGTGCCAGAGGCCCCTTGTTTGACAAGACTGGGTAACAGATATTGATGCCCGTGTGCCCTTAAGTGCCAGCTCTTTAGTCAGGCTGTCTGTCTGAGAGAACTTGCGGCAGGCCCCTTTCAAGCTCCTTTGGATCCTGACGGTCCACAGTGCAAGTGTTGCATAAAGGTTAGAATGCAGTGCAGTGATACAGATGACAAGTCTAGAGTCCTTGCATGAAGGCTACCAAGCAGTCCTCAGGGCTGCTTCAAGGAATAGATGCTCCACTAATTCTCCCTGGCCTCATCCCAGCTCAGGGTAGACACAGGACACATGGTCTCCATCTTCTCCTGCTCAGCAGTCTGGATCTATCTTCCCTTGTTCTGTGGTCGGTGTGTTTAGTGTTCTTGACCTTGCCCAGGTCGAGACTCACTGCTAGAATCTATAACTAAGGAAGTGGGTGCTGGGGGTCACTGGTCAAGGTAGATGGACTGAACTGCCCACTCTCTTCTCCAAGCAGCTTTCAGGGAAGTACAAACCACCTCTCTATCCACAGGGATGATAGCCTTATTCCTCTACTTCACTATGGGCTGGTACAGCAGACTCGTGCTGTGAGTCCCCAGAGGTTGGGGATAAAGAACCAGACAGCAGTGCCACTATATAGATCCAACTATAGCCTCGCTCCTGGAGCAAACAGCCTTTTACATTCGTGGAAATGGCCTCTTGGACAATATAGAATCCTTTATGGAAGAGGCATACATGCATGTGCCTTCTTAGGAGCCAGGACTTCAGTCTCAGCAACAGAAGGCTACTCAAGGTGATTGACAAGCTGAATGCCCAGGGAGGTGGTGCAGATCTTGACACCAAGAACAGAATGAAAGAGACCATTGCAAAACCAGAGTTGACAGGCAAGATTTGGAAGGAACCCAGATATGGCCTCAGCCCCATCCTGTGCAACAATTGGGGGGTAGATCAGCAACTTAGTGAAGGTTTCCTGTGGGGTGGGCATCCTCAGCTAGAGGCTCTTTGTAGCACGGAGCACTTGGCAAGGTGTGGAGACATTGTTGTCACATCTGGGTGGTGGCAGGTAAAGGGAGTAGCTAGGGTTTGCTGCTGAAGTCAGCAGTGTGCCAGGTGCCAGTTGACAATTCCCGATGACTGTCAGTTAAAACCTAGCTGCAAGGAGGTGGGTGAGAGAGAGCGGGAGCTAGGCTTTGGGAGGGAGAAAGCAGGGACCCCTAGGACATCAGTAAGGAGTGTTCACAGCTCTAGAGAAGAGGAAACCCATGTCAGGTAAGGGAAAAACTTGTCATTCTTGAAGGCCAAGTGGCCCTAATGGTGTAAAAGTGTCACCATGTGCCACTGAAGTGGGGCAGTAAAGTCTGTCACATCTTCCTGCTCTACATTGAGACAAAATATGCATAAAATTAGTATTTTAACCATTTTATGTGTATGATTCAATAATATTAAGGACAGTCACAGTTGGATGTGGAGATGCACATCTGTATTCCCAGCTTCTTGTGAGGCTGAGGTAAGAGGGTCATTAGCTTGAGGGCTCAGCTACAGGGTGAGATCCTGTCTCTCCCCAACCCCAACAGCAAGAAAACAAAAAAACCAAAACAAAATGTCACTCATGCATCATTACGACATCCGACTTAAGGTTTTAAGCTTTCTTTTAGATGAAAACCAATTATCAGTCTAATGAGATGGCTCAGCAGAGGAAAACGCTTCTCATGTAAGCTTGACCACCCAGCTTCAGTCCTCACTCAAAACTCACCATGGAATGAGAGCACTGACTCCTCGAAGTTGTCCTCTGACCTCCATGTGACCTACTTCCCTACATGATGATGGCATGTGCACTCGCACAGGAGCAAACAGTGATTTTAAAAAAGAAAAGGAAGAAAACAAAATCATGTAGTTTTCCTTTCCTTGTGCTTTTGATGGGCAAGAAATCACCGTGATGGTTTTCGTGTAAGTCAGTGGCTCTGAACCTCCCTGACTCTGCAGCCCTTAGTACAGCCGCTCATCTGAACCTCCCTGACTCTGCAGCCCTTAGTACAGCCGCTCATCTGAACCTCCCTGACTCTGCAGCCCTTAATGCAGTCGCTCAAGCTGTGACGATGCCCCATCCATACAATCATTATTATTTTAATTAATTTATCTATTTTATGTACATTAGTGTTTTTCCTGTATGTATGTCTATGTGAGGGTGTCAGATCTCGGAGTTACAGACAATTGTGAACTGCCATGTGGGTGATGGGAGTTGAACCCAGGTTCTCTGGAAGAGCAGTCAGTGCTTTTAACTGATGAGCCATCTCTCCAGACTCCCGCCCCCCCATAAAGTTATTTTCATTGCTACTTCATAACTGTAATTTTGCTACTGTAATGAGTTGTAAATGTCTAATACCTGATGGCTTAGGTGATTCCCCTGAAAGTGTCATGTGACACCCCACAGGGGTCTTGACCCACAGGTTGAGAATCTAAGTGTTATTTAGCCTTCGCTCTTGCTCCTGTACTTTGTTGTTGTTGTTTTGCTTTGTTTTTTTGAGACAGGGTTTCTCTGTGTAGCCCTGGCTGTCCTGGAACTCACTCTGTAGACCAGGCTGGCCGCCTGCCTCTGCCTCCCAAGTGCTGGGATTAAAGGAGTGCGCCACCACCGCCCGGCCAGTTATGCTTTTTGAAATGTCTTTTGGCAATGTTTGTAGTTTTCAGTATATAGATCTTTCACTTTTTGTTTACAGATATCACTGTAATTTTTTTTTTAGTGCTGAGGAATTAAACCCAGGCCTCAGACATATTGGAGTTTCTCCCCAGATTTCTTTTTTACTTTATTATTATTGTTGTTATTTTATTGTTATATATTTTGGTTTTGTTTTTGGGTTTTTTTAGACAGAATTTCTCTTTGCAGGCCTTGCTATATTGGAACACACTCTGTATATCAGGCTGGCCCCAACTGGTACAAATCCACTCGCTCTGCTTCCACCATGTCTAGTTTACTTTTTATTTTTTTTGCTGGGTTTTATTTTTTGAGACTAGGTTTATTATGTTGTTCTGGGTGGTGGTGGTGGTGGCACACACCTTTAATCCCCACACTCCAGAGGCAGAGGCAGAGGCAGGCAGATCTCTTAGTTTGAGGCCAGCGTGGTGTACAGAGCTAGTTCCAGGACAGCCAGGGCTACATAGAGAAGCCTTGTCTTGAAAAACTACCATGTTGGAACTTGGGGCTTCTGGAAAAGCAGAGTATGCTCTTGCCTGCTGTGCCACCTCTCTAGCCTCAATATATGGTTTTTATATTAAATATATAATGTATCCTAGTAAATGACTTCAATGTGTTGAAATGTTTTTACAATCTAAGAATAAATCCTACTTGGCCTTATGTGTAACCCTTTAATATGCTGTTGAGCTTGATTTGCTTGGGGGCATTTTAAAGGGATGGTGAGCTGTAGTTCTCTTCAGTTCTTTCGTAGCCTTTACTTGAACTCGTGACCCTCCTGCTTCAATCTCCTACTTGGTTTAGCAATGTGCCCACTCACACCTGATTTGTGGTTTTCTTTTCTTGTAATGTCAGAATATCCTAAGAGCAGGATGCTGTGAGAGTTGGCTCACAGAATTATGTCTTAGTTTTTCATTACAAAATGAAATACCTGAGGCAGAGGAAGTTGATATCAGAAGGTTGTTCAGAGGTTGGAGAGACAGCTTAGTAGTTAAAAGCACATACTGCCCTGACAGGGGATCTAACTTCGGTTTCCAGCACTCCTGTTGGTTGGCTCACAACGCCTGTAACTCCAGCTCCGAGAAGACTCTATACCCTGAGGGCACCTGTACTCCTGTGCATGCCTGCTGCCACTCATTTAAAAGAGAATCCTAAGTGGGCTGGAAAGATGGCTCAGAGCTTAAGATGGCTGCTCTTCCATTGGTCCTGAGTTCAATTCCCAGCAACCATATGGTGGCTCACAACCATCTGTAATGGGATCTGATGCCCTCTTCTGGTGTGTCTGAAGAAAGCTACAGTGTACTCACATACATTAAATAAATAAATAAATAAATAAATAAATAAATAAATTAAAAAAAAATCTTAAAAGAAAAGATACTTGTTTCATGGTTTTGGAGGCTAATAGCTTAATGTCAGTACCGTGGGAGCTTCATGGTGGACTACAGGGTTGAGGGCTTATTCAAAGAGGCAGGGTGGTCAAGTGCCAAACCCAGGCTTTTACAACAACAGTGTGCTATAAAATTCCAGTGATGCCAGGAGATCTGTCTTTTTAAAACAAATCAAATCAAAACAAAACACCCAACTTTTTATTGATTTTTGGTGAACTCTACATCGCTCACCCCAATACCATTCATATCTTAATCCCTCATATCTGCTGCCCTCAGCCGTGGCAACCCCCCCCCCCCCGCAAATAACGAAACCCCCCACCTCACCATGGAAGCAGTTGTGTGTCACAATGTGTACATCGTTTTTTTCCCACACATCTTGCAAATGTTGATTGCAGTGAGTCACTGGTCTGGTTCAAGGCCTCTGGCTTCTTCTACACTATCAATACTGGATCCTCTCAGGACACCTCTCAGATATTCTGTTGCTACCCTATGTCATAGAGATCCTGCTGCTTTGAATGTGCAAGACCTGCCCCTTCACTCCAGCAGATCCTAGATGAGGTGGATGTTGGGGTGGGCCAACTCAGAGTCCTGGATTTGGGCCTGACTGGTAGCTAAATTAGTTAGCCTGCCAGCTCTCCTGCATCCACACCACCAGGGCGAGCTCTCAGCATTGCCCAGGCTAGCTCACCCAATGCTGCATTTGGCAAGTGGCAGAGACTTCATGACCAGCTCACCTGTTCTACGCCAGCAGGGGCAGCTCTACTGTGCTGCTCAGGTGAGGTGCGAGGTCCCTCTCTCATAAGGTGAGGGATCAGGGCAGTTCTCCCACTCTCATGCCTGAGGCTCACCTGAGCCTTTGCCACCATAGTCATGTGCTGCTCAGTCGAGGTGTCCCCTAGGGGATCAGTCTTAATCATCTCTACAAGCAGCTCTCTTAAAAAAAAACCCGGACCTATAAATGAGTCTCTTAAAGGTTCTGTATTTCATCACTCTGAGACCTCGTTCGCACTCTAAAAGGTTCAAGCTCGGTTCGTATCACCACTCTTCAGTTCCTGAGTCTCACCTCTTAAAGGTTCCACCACGGTATTTCCACTCTGAGAACCAAACTTCCGACTCGCTCAAACCATATTCGAACCACAGCAGATGAATCAGCAAATGCTCCTTTTCTCCTCAATAGTGTGGAAGCATTTCAGAAGACTCAGGGGTTGATTCTTAGGTAAATGTTTGATAGAATTCACCAGTGAAGCCTTCTGGGCCTCAGCTTTTCTTTGGGGAGAGTTTTAAAAATCGAAAACTCAGTTTCCTTATTCTGTATGGTTCTATCCACGTTTTTAGCTGTGTGTCAGGTTTTTTTTTTTTTTTTGGTTTTTCGAGACAGGGTTTCTCTGTGTAGCCCTGGCTGTCCTGGAATTCACTCTGTAGACCAGGCTGGCCTCGAACTCAGAAATCCACCTGCCTCTGCCTCCCAAGTGCTGGGATTAAAGGCGTGAGCCACCACTGCCCGGCTTAAAGTTGTTTTTTTTTTGTTTGTTTGTTTTTTTGTTTTTTTTTCCTTCCTGTCATTGTTGATTGATTGACAGGCAGGAAGGACGGGGATTCGAACTAGGGTGTGTCATCACTGGCTGGCTCAGTTTTGACATTAAAAGATTAGGCACTTTACTCATTTCTTCTATATCATCCAATCTCTTTTTTTTTTTTTTTTTTGTTTGTTTTTTTTTTTGAGACAGGGTTTCTCTGTGTAGCCCTGGCTGTCCTGGAACTCACTCTGTAGACCAGGCTGGCCTCGAACTCAGAAATCCGCCTGCCTCTGCCTCCCAAGTGCTGGGATTAAAGGCGTGCGCCACCACCGCCCGGCTCATCCAATCTCTTGACACTCAAAGTGTTGTGTTAGGGGGTGTGGAGTGCATACCTTTAATCCCAGCACTCAGGAAGCAGAGGCAGGTGGATCTCTATGAGTTCTAGGACAGCCTGGTCTACATAGTGAATTCCAGGACAGCCAGGACTATGTATAGAGACCCTGTCTCAAAAATAACATCTGAAATATAAATAAAATATCCAATTAAAAAATAAAATTAAAATAAAAAAAACAAACAAATAGAAAAATGTTGTGATACTTATTCTTATAACATCTACCTTTGGGTTTTAAATGTTTTGAAGTTAAAATATAATTACATCATTTCTCCATTCTCTTTCCTCCCTCCGACCCCTCCCACACTCATCTCTTCCCTTGCTCTCTCTCAAATTCATAGCCTTCTTTTCTTTAACTGATACACATATATATATTATGTATTAGGATTATATAACTATATATTCCTAAATATATAGATACACTCTGCTTAGTCTGTATAATGTTATTTGTGTGTACATGTTTTGGGGGCTGACCTTTTTGGTACTGGATAATCAATTGGGGGACTTCTGCTTTCAGCAATCCTTACTTTCTTAGCATTATTTTGCTATGGTTTGGTCCCATGAGACTCTCCCCTTCCACACTAGAGTTTGGTTTTGGACCCCAGGACAGGGGGACTGAGGTGTACATTTTACATACCACTTCAGACCTGGCCTGCAGGTTCTCCCAGAATCCCTCAGTCTCTTCCTGGCATTCCCTTCCCCCAACCCTCAACTTTCCACCCCAAGGGCTGGGCTGCCTTTCCCTCAGAGGCTCTTCCATATACAATCCAGATATTTTGGTCTTCTCTCAATTTCTTCTCTTGGTCTCTCTGAGCACATGGACCCTTTCTCTCTTTTTCTTCCCCCTCCCTCCCCTTCTCTCTCCCCATGGTGACTTCCCTGGCGTTGGTTCCTCACCTGAGACCAGCTTTCCAATAAACCTGAATTTAATATAATCTAATCTCGTTTGAATTGGCTTATTTCACCAGTGGAGAAATAACTTTATCAGTTAGCATGTCTATTGGTGTTGTCATTGTTCACGTTTAGACAGCTATGTTGTTGAGACTTCATAGATATAGCTTCCCTGACATTTCTAGGAGACACAATTTCACGACAGACATCCAGTTCCTCTGGCTCTTACAATCATCACATCCCCACTTCTACAGTGTTACCCAAGCCTCGTTTGCAGGATTCCTATTACAGATGGATCAGCTGGGGCCAGGTACCATTCGAACAGTTTTTCTCTGCATTTTAATCAACCAATTGTGGCTTTTTATAATGGTGTCTGTCTGTAGCAAAGAGAGACTTCTTTTTATCGTTATTATATATTGTATGTATAATTGTATACATATGCATATATAGTTATATATGTTATATATTGTATATATATAGTTATTATAATTTTATTTTATGTTCATGGATGTTTTGCCTGCATGTATGTCTGCACCGTGTGTGTGCATCTGGGGCCTGAGGAAGTGAGAAGTTGGTGTCAGATCCCCTGGAACTGTAGCTTTAGGTGGTTGTGAGCCTCCATGAAGAGTAGCCACTGCTCTTAGCTACTTAGCCATCTTTCTAGCCTAGAGACTTTTTTTTCCCTCTTTGGTTTTTGAACACAAGATTTCTTTGTGTAGCCCTGGCTGTCGTGTCCTGCACATGCATACGCACGTATGCACAATCATCCATGATGGAGAAGGGGGACTGAGCCCTGGACCTTAGATGGCAAGCACACACTCTCCCATTGAACTATACCTTTAGTCACTAAAAAGCCCTAGTCTGACAACCACTGTGCTGTGGGCATGGTGGTGCATGCCTTTGATTCCAGCACTTGGAAATCAAGTTGGCTGATCTCTGAGTTTGCTGCAAGCTTGGTCAACATACAGAGTTCCAGGCCAGCCAGGGCTACATAGTGAGTGTGACTTCATCTCAAATGCAAACAAAAAACTCTTACACAACAAAGTAAAACACAGTCACCCTTTATTATTGTTTTGGTGTAAGAGATAGGGCCTCACTTTGTGAGAAGCTGTCAGCTGTTGCCCTGATATTAAGGTTGAAGTCTACCTTTATCTGGATAGCCTTTTGTGCTCAGTGCAAAATGGTGGACTCCCTTTGTCAGACTTTCTCTTCTTAACCTGGGGGATCCCTATGATGGTTTGTATATGCTTGGCTTTATCTCCTGGGATTAAAGGCACATACTGCCTTGCCTGAGCCTAAGCTTTTCATAGACACTGTGCCTCAAGATCTCCATGCCAAGATCCAGGTCAGAAACTTGTGTCTTCCAGCCTCAAGATCTGTATCACAGGTGAGCCCTCCAATCATTCCAGATATAGTCAAGTTAACAACCAGGAATCACAGGTTCAGCTTCCTTTCTCCGGGTAGAACCCATTCAGATAGCACCTGAGATTCCTAGAATCCTTGCCTATGGTAATGAGGCATCTAAGTACCTTAAGCCTTCAACCAATGACCTTTGCTTACCCTGGATATTCCTACCCCTTAACCCAAAACTATATAACCCTTGAATCACCCCAAGTAAAGTTGATCTGTTTCCCTGAAGCTGGTCCTGGTGTGCCCTTATTACTCATGGGGCTTCTGAGCACCGCCCCCCTCCCCACCCTGTCTATCCATCATCTCTGCTCCTGGAGTGGAGGGGGGGTGCAGGGAGGGTCACATTTAGTCTTCTTGCCTCAGCTTTTTGAATGCTGGACCACAGCCTGCTTTACCACATTGTCATTTCTTCTTTTTAGGATATATGTAGTTGAACTCAAAATCTCCCTGTTGGTATGTCTTTCCTGCACACACATTTGGTTTGCTAGGTTTTTATTTCATTTGACTTTAGTTGTTTTATCATTACTTCCTGGTACATTTTCTATGTTTTTATTTCATCCCATAACATTTTTTAAAAATGGGTCTGTATACCATTACAGGTATGTATACTCTACCTAGCTCAAAGACACTTTGAATTTTTCCTTGGTTTTATTATTTAACCTACTAGATGTTAGGAATGTGTTGAAATTTTCTCCACATTTGTGATTTTTTTTTTTTTTTTTTGGTTTTTCGAGACAGGGTTTCTCTGTGTAGTCCTGGCTGTCCTGGAATTCACTCTGTAGACCAGGTTGGCCTCGAACTCAGAAATCCGCCTGCCTCTGCCTCCCAAGTGCTGGGATTAAAGGCGTGTGCCACCACCACCACCCAGTGAGGGAATTCCTTCTGTGGTTTATTTGTTTGATTTTGTTTTACAAGACAGAGTTTCTCTGTGTAGCCTGGCTGTCCAGGAACTCACTCTGTAGACCAGGCTGGCCTCAAAGAGATCTGCCTGTCTCTGCCTCCCAAGCACTGGGATTAAAGGCTTGTGCCACCACCACCCAGCCCCTCTGTGCTGTAAAGCAGCTGCTCCTATTGCTTTAAGGCAGAGGCAGGCTCTACACTGGTGAAGAGAAGAGGCAAAGGTGAATAAAAGAACCATAAAACTGCCCTAGAATTTTTCAGGCCAATTTTTTTTTTTAATTCTTTGTTTGCCTGGTTGCTATAGACCTTTATCTATTTTTTTTTTTTTTTGAGTGCCTACAAAGTTTGTTCTGACATCTCAGCTTATTTTATCAATGTTTCTATGGAGAGATACTATCTCAGAGCTTCCTTGTTTACTGTTTTCCTGATGTCACTCCTGGATGACCTATTTTAAAAATCATTATTTACTGATCCTTCAGGACCACAAGATAAGCGAGAACTCCAGATATTCTGCCGCTCTGTCTAAGGTACAAGAGGTGGGCAAGACTAGGCTATCACAGCAGCTATGCAAGTTGCATTTAATGCAGATTTAATGCAAATGTCTTGAGGCAGATCACATGGTCACTGCTTGTGACAAAGGGGGCTTCTAGTACAGGAAGCATACCTCCGTCTGAACTGTGGGCACAGTCCTTCACCAAATACAGTCTGAAGACAAGGAAGTGAAGATGCCAATAGTGGACTGATTACTCACATTCGTGATGGTCAGCAAACATAACCTTCCCGGCCTTTTTACATAGACCCCCAAACTCTGAATGTTTTTGGAGTACAGAGAAGTCAGATTAGTGAACTCTATTCACATCTCTAGGGCCCGCCTGAACAGCTTTCCTTGGAGAACTACCAAGCAAACACCTGGGTCCCAGAGCACTGCCTTGCCCCAACTTCAAGCTCCCCCCCTGAAATAGTGTGAAATGCTGCACTGGGCTGCTGAGTGACTATATTGTAGCCAGAGATAATTGTATGAATAATATATATAAATTAAAAAGAGATTTCATGGCTGAATGTACAGTTTAGTGATGTAGCACAGGCTTACCATGAGCAAGTCCAGGGTTCAAATCTCAGTACTAAGCCCTCCTGCCACAAACCCGGAGGTATCTTCTTATCCTGCTGCAGTTGATAAGTTAGTGAAGCTTGGCAGACATAATGCGTGACTATAAAAGTGTGGTGAGACACGGTTATGATTAGGTGAGCATATGATGAGACACTGTGCTTGCTGGCGTCATTGATGTTTGTCCTGGGAGAGTTGGGACTGACCCTTAGCTAGATACCAGTAACAAAATCTGATAATCGTCTGATAATCCTCATTTAGCCCAAGGAATGAAATTGCCAACTGTGCACTTCAGAGTCATAAATGCACTTAAAATCATAGGATTCATCTCTGGGAACAGATTTGAAGAGACACATTCTAACAAAAAAGAAGAGAAGGGAGGACGAGAGATGAGGGGAGGAGGAGGAAGAGGAAGAAGAAAAAGAAGAGGAGGAGGAGAAGGAGGAAGAAGATGAGGAGGACGAGGAGGGGCACATCTTAGACATAAAGGGGTCAATGGACACTTATTTATAGTAATGAAATCTTGGCAACTAACTCAACTTCCAATACTGGACGAGTAGACCCCTCTACCACTCCATGGGTGACAATTCCAAATAAACATGGTGATCAGAGATTGAAGGCAATAGAGTGTTAAAATCAAGGGAAAAACAGCAAGTGTACATACCTGTGTCACATGTTCATGACTGAACTAGTGTGCCCTGGCTAGGCCCGCAGGGACCCCTACACAGGCAGTGACGTGAGACTGGGTGACCCTCCAGTGTGACTGTGTGTTTCTCATGCTTTTGGGGGGCTTCAGAAAAGAGCTCAGACCACAGATCTGGACCCCCATCTCTCTGGGGTCTCGTCTGGGAACAGTTAGACAACCCGCATGAGAACTGACGTGGAAAAGGCAGGACTTCAACACCCCTTATTTGGGCTCTTGAGGTTTTTCATGTGACAAAAGTATTTTTTTTTTTTTTTTGAGCTAGGGTTTCACTCTGTCACTCTGGCTATTCTGAAACTTGCTCTGTAGACCAAACTGGCTTTGAACGGCCTCCCTCTTCCTCCTGAGTGCTGGGATTAAAGGTGTGTGCCACCATGTCCCTATCAGTAATTCCAGGAGTGTCCTCAATCAATGACTAGGTGTGGACAGTACCACACCCTCATCCACTGGTGGGGATCCCCTAGGGCAGTTCACACTATGTCCTGGAGGTCTCAGGGACAGGAGCTATTCTTTTTTTTTTTTTTGGTTTTTCGAGACAGGGTTTCTCTATGTAGCCCTGGCTGTCCTGGAACTCACTCTGTAGACCAGGCTGGCCTCGAACTCAGAAATCCGCCTGCCTCTGCCTCCCAAGTGCTGGGATTAAAGGCGTGCGCCACCACCGCCCAGCAGAGCTATTCTTGAATACATCTTGATCATCACATCTCATGGTTCTTTGTCTGTTCAGCCCCCTACAGTCACCTGAAGTCACCTTCCAGATAACCCATATCATTTGTCCTAGGATACTTGTCTCAGGGTCTGCATCTGGAGGAATCAAATGAGAACATTTGAGACAAGACAAGAAGAGGAATGGGTGGCATCCAGGAAGCAACAAGGGAAGCAGGTGATGTTGTGTAGGGTTAGCCCTGCACAAACTCAGGCCCTGGGCCCTTCTCCTCAGCCTCTCTTGTTCCCTGCCTAAGCTTGGGTGGCTCTCCTCTGAGCCCACCAGAGCCCCTGGGACACTGGTAGAACTCAGTAGGAGCCCCTCCCTGCAGCTGTCTCAACAGGTAGCCTCATAAATGGCCTTGAAACAATTATCAGCAGCTCAGCTCTGGCAATAGGGGCCAAGGTCCTGGCCTGTCTTGGTGATAGCAAGAGCCCAAGGAAAGACTGGAAGTTTCCTATTGGAAAGAAGCAGAGGGTGGACCATGTACCTGGACCCAGGTTGGGTGGGACTTGCCACTCAGCTGCTAACCAGAATTGTTCAGAGGACTAGGCCAGGGCCAGGATCAAGAAAGAGATAGAGTAGGCATGAGGAAGAAGGGTAAAGGGATCCAAGGAACCTCTGGTCCTGTTCATGTCAGGACTTTTGTCATGGAATGACTCTGTCTTAGTATCTCTGTTATCTGGGCACTAATAACAACTATTCAGTTGCTAGGACGACAGGTGGGTCTGAGCCTATCCTTGATGTTGATCTCAAGAGGCGATGGGTCAGACTGTAGGTTGGAGGCCAAGTCCAGGACAATGTTGACATTTTGCAGCTATGTTAAGCCCCCGAGGTCAAAGCCAGGCCAGTGTCTGATCTGGGGGGAAGAACAGCTCTGCATCTCTTGCCCAGTTGGCTCTAACTGCCGCATTAGACTTCAGTGGCATCAAGAACTGAGTGAGGACCCCAGCATCTTCACTAGGAAGTTCACCTAAGAAGGGGGAGATGGAATGGCGCCATCTGACGTGAGGAAAGAGACTGTAAATTATTAACTAGTCCTGCACAGCCCTATTGGCCCAGGCGACAGATGAGGGTTGTCACTAAGAGGAGGAGGCTGCCTTAATGTGCAAATTCAGGGGCCAGCCCTCAGCTTTCCCCTGCTGTCTCCGAAGGCCTGGCCCTGCTTTTCCTTGATCACTTCCTGGCCCTGGGATGGCAGCTGCCTGGCAGGGATGGCTGCTCTGGGCCCTGCTCCTGAATTTGGTGAGTCTGTCTCTCGTGGCTACTTCCTAGTGCCTCCCATTAGGGCAAGGCAATCTGGGTACCTGATCAAGAGGAAGGGTCCCATGACTGTGGGAGGTATTCCATGCCCAAAGATAAGTGCTGGTGGAGGGGTCTCCAGGTCAAGGGCTTGAAGGGACAGAGGGTCAGAGAAGCAAAGGGATGGAGCCTTTGTCTGTGGTTAAATGCAGACCCAGTACGGTGCTGGAGGTGGATCCCAGTGAACAGCACCTGAAACATTCTGGGTTTGGGAGGAGGTCCATCCTTGTTTGCTCTCAACTTGCCAATGCAAGATGTGTGTGGGGGGGGGCTGGGGGGCTCTTGTACAGACCCTTGTACAAGGAACCCTGGTCTCGGTGTAGAGTTCAGCCCGGAGACTCAAACTGACAGCAATAGAGGTTCCTATCTCCTCCTCTTCCCTGCAGCATGACCTTTTAAAGCCACACTCTATCAGATCACTTCCTTTTCTGAATAACCCCATCACTGCCCATCTGGAGAGTGTCCCTCCATTGGCACCCTAAGCATAGCACGTGCCCTGGCGAGCCTCCCCTAGCACTCCTAGCCTCCTACTGCTGTACGTCTTTCCCATATACTCCCTGGCCTCTCACTCTCCAGACAGTACCTGACTGTGCCAACCAGACTTAGGGTTTACGGATGCTATTGGCTTTCTGCAGGCCCAGGGTGAGCTATACACACCCATTCACCAAGCTGGCTTTTGCACCTTTTATGAAGAGTGTGGGAAGAACCCGGAGCTCTCTGGAGGCCTCACATCACTATCCAATGTATCCTGCCTGTCTAATACCCCGGCCCGCCATGTCACAGGTGACCATCTGGCTCTTCTCCAGCGCATCTGTCCCCGCCTATACAATGGCCCCAATACCACCTTTGCCTGTTGCTCTACCAAGCAGCTGTTGTCATTAGAAAGTAGCATGTCTATCACCAAGGCCCTCCTCACACGCTGCCCGGCCTGCTCTGACAATTTTGTGAGCTTACACTGCCATAACACCTGCAGCCCTGACCAGAGCCTCTTCATCAATGTCACCAGGGTGGTTGAGCGGGGTGCTGGTCAGCTTCCTGCTGTGGTGGCCTATGAGGCCTTTTATCAAAGCAGCTTTGCAGAGAAAGCCTATGAGTCCTGTAGCCAGGTGCGCATCCCTGCAGCTGCCTCACTGGCTGTGGGCACCATGTGTGGAGTGTATGGCTCTGCCCTTTGCAATGCTCAGCGCTGGCTCAACTTCCAAGGAGACACAGGGAATGGCCTGGCTCCGCTGGACATCACCTTCCACCTCTTGGAGCCTGGCCAGCCCGTGGCAGATGGAATTCAGCCACTGAATGGGAAGATCACACCCTGCAACGAGTCCCAGGGTGAAAATTCGGCAGTCTGCTCCTGCCAGGACTGTGCAGCGTCCTGCCCTGTCATCCCTCCACCCCCGGCCTTGCGCCCTTCCTTCTTCATGGGTCAAATGCCTGGCTGGCTGGCTCTCATCATCATCTTCACTGCTGTCTTTGTGTTGCTCTCTGCTGTCCTTGTGCGCCTCCGAGTGGTTTCCAACAGGAACAAGAACAAGACAGCAGGCTCCCAGGAAGCCTCCAACCTCCCTCGTAAGCACAGACTCTCACCTCATACTGTCCTTGGCCGGTTCTTCCAGAGCTGGGGCACAAGGGTGGCCTCATGGCCACTCACCGTCTTGGCAGTGTCCTTCATAGTTGTGATAGCTTTGTCAGTAGGCATGACCTTTATAGAGCTCACCACAGACCCTGTAGAACTGTGGTCAGCTCCCAAAAGCCAAGCCCGGAAAGAGAAGGCTTTCCATGACGAGCATTTTGGCCCTTCTTCCGAACCAACCAGATTTTTGTGACAGCTAAGAACAAGTCCAGCTACAAGTACGACTCCCTACTGCTAGGGTCTAAGAACTTCAGTGGGATCCTGTCCCTGGACTGGCTCCTGGAGCTGCTGGAGCTACAAGAGAGGCTTCGCCACCTGCAAGTGTGGTCCCAGGAGGCACAGCGCAACATCTCCCTACAGGACATCTGCTATGCCCCCTCAAACCATATAACACCAGCCTCTCTGACTGCTGTGTCAACAGCCTCTTTCAGTACTTCCAGAACAACCGCACACTCCTGTTGCTCACAGCCAACCAGACGCTGAATAGCCAGACCTCCCTGGTGGACTGGAAGGACCATTTCCTGTACTGTGCAAAGTGGGTATACCTGAGGGCAACAGGTGGGAGCTGCTATGCCCCTAGGAACCAGATCAGAACATAGCTCCATCCTTCGGAGCCAGGGACAGCTCCTATGTGTGTCTACCAGAGCCATCGTGTGTCTGAGTCTAGTTGAGTCCCTTCTTAGGGTTCCCTCCCATCTTACGCCTGTTCTCCGCAGGACTTTTGTCCTCTCAGTCTTTCTAGCTCCAATCCATATGATCTTTCCTTCCATGATGCGCCTGCTGTGGTGTCAACTTAATAATTTTTAGAATTACTTTAACTTCACGTGAATGACTATTTCGCCTGTGCGTATGTATGCTCACTGCTTATATATGTGCCCGGTGCTGAAGAGGCCGGAAACAGTTGCTAGATTTTCAGGAACTGGAGTTGAGGTCAGTTAAAAGTAGCCAGGTGGGTCCTGAGGAGCAAACTCTGGTCCTTTGCAAACACACCACGTAACTTCTGAGCCCCCTCTCCTGCCCTTGCTATAGTCTTAGTTTAAATCTCCAAGCGATGACTCAGTGTTTGTGTTTGCAATGTTTCCTTTTCTGGATGCTGTGTCATGATCTGTAGGGACTTTGGTAGCCTCATAATTCGCTAGAAATATGTTTATCTGGGCTCAGGCAGGACTATGGTTAGTCTCTTGTCCCAGGCATCAGGCTATGGATTTTAGTAGTTTTGCCTACAACCTTATTCTGATGAAGTTCTGCTTCTGGCTTTGTCCATGTTGGCTGGCATAAACAGGATGCCAGTGAGCTGATCAGACTGAGGGAAGGGTGGTGAGAGGGCCAGAGGTGGAGGAGGCTCCTGGAGAAAATCATGGAGAGTAAATGCCCCAAATGGCCCTACTCTAGAGCAGGCGAGGGGTACAGCAGGTGACCACCCCTGAGTGCTCTTATAAACATGGTTTTCACCCTGCAGGTCCCAGGCTTCATGGTCTTTAGATCCACCAGATTAGAACAGAAAGATTTTGCTGTCTCTCCCTGCTACTGGCTATCTATCCTCCGCTGAATCTCAAGTGCAAGCCGCTTTCTAGAATGTCCGTGCTATCCCTCAGATGGAAAAGCAGAGAGGGGCTGTTGAGAGGCATCGGAGATCAGCCGTGCTAAAGACAGTGTGGTTTTTGTTGTTGCTTTTTTGTTTTTAGCGAGTCACACTAATGGAGGTGGTCCTCCTGAGTGCTATGATTGCAGGCCTAAGCCATCACACTTGGCTTGTACGATCTTTATTTGATTTTGAACGCTCTCAACTCTTGGTGAGTCATGGTGGTCTATGGTAATTGCATAGACCAGAAAACTGCGGCTCAGAGTGGTATGGTGAGCTGCTTAAGGCCGCACAGCAATTCAGCTCTCTTAGACGGCTTTGTTGATTCATACACTCACTTGCTCAGACCTCAGAGTGTGTGTAGAGAGCTTTGTGTTGGTATTCTGTTCTGTCTCCACAGAGGTGTGCTCTGTAGAAAGGGTTTAGTTGAAGGGCACAGGCCTGTCCAAGGGCATTGGCTGGGTAGCTGTAGACATGTGGCTCTGAGCTCCAGGGCCCAACTCAACACTTACGTGGGTTTCAGGCTCAGGGAAGAGGGGAATGAAGAACAGCATTGAGATCTGTGATCCAGGTGGCCATGGCTCAGGTCTGGGCTCATCACTTAATTGTGATGCTCATTTGGAACTGGGATAATGACAGGTCTGGAAGGTTTGGCTATGTGAGGGGACATGGGAAGTATTACCTGCCCATGGGGTCTCCACGGCAACCCCTACTACATTCAGTGGACTAGGGAACCATATGAGACTGACTACCTTGTGGAAAGATGGCCATTTTGAACCCTCTGAGCCTGGTAGTATGGAGTCACTGCTCCTCCAATAGGGGGCAAAGGGCCTGGGGTAGGGTGGGGCCAAAGTGTCCAGGCAGGGCCAGGAAAGGTTCTTTTCCTTTGTGGTTTCCCTCTAGTGCCCCTCTCACGTACAAAGATGGCACATCTCTGGCTCTGAGCTGCATAGCTGACTACGGGGCCCCTGTCTTCCCCTTTCTTGCTGTTGGGGGATACCAAGGTAAGTGAGGTAGGCCCTGGGAGGCTACTGAAGGGACAATTTTAGTGCAGAGATAATAGGTAGGAGGGGGAGAAGCCACAGTGATGAGATTTTCTAGTGTCTGGGGCCCTGGCTTAGGGGGGTTGCAGACAATGCTTCCTACCTGCCCTCAGTCACTGCCCTCATCTCTCAATGCTACCCAGGAGCTCTGGTTTTGTGCCTTTGGCTGGGAAAGGGAAAATGAAGCATGGGATACAGATGTTATTGGAATGGGGCAGCAGTAGAGGAACAGGAATGGGAGGTTACAGCCTGAGGGGAGGAGGGGCAAGGGTTCAATAGGAGGGAGGCTCAGAGTTTCTCTTCTCAGGGACGGACTACTCCGAGGCAGAAGCGCTGATCATAACCTTCTCTCTCAATAACTACCCCGCTGATGATCCCCGAATGGCCCAGGCCAAGCTCTGGGAGGAGGCTTTCTTGAAGGAAATGGAATCGTTCCAGAGGAGCACAGTTGACAAGTTCCAGATTGCATTCTCAGCTGAGGTAGGGGCCCTGCAGAATCCCTGGTTCTATGCTTGCAATCCCTAATGGTGTGCGTCAATTCCAGTCAAATCCACATCCTGGCTCTACTTGTTCCTGAATGGCCCTGGGCAGTGAACACCTGTGCTCACCCAGATGTGACACTTGTGTTAGAGGCTCCTGTAGTTCATCCCCAGAGAGTGCTGCCACTCAACAGGGAGACTCAGTATATGATCAATGAGCTGGTTGTGTGTTTGCAGCGCTCTCTGGAGGACGAGATCAACCGCACCACCATCCAGGACCTGCCTGTCTTTGCCATCAGCTACATTATCATCTTCTTGTACATCTCGCTGGCCCTGGGCAGCTACTCCAGATGTAACCGAGTAGTGGTGAGAGTGAGAGGGACACAGTGAGAGTGACTCAGAACCTAGGACATCTCCAGAAGGCTTTCCAAAGCTTTCCAAGAGTGGGCACCTTAAAATAGCAAGTTGGACACATCCAAATGGAATCCCTTGAAGGGTAGCATTTCTTCGATGTGTTCTGTGTTGAAAGGCTCAAGGTTTTCTTCCTGCTCTAACATATTCCCACCGTCCACACGCACAGCTACCATTTAAACGGCCATGCAATGCAGCTCTAGGAAGGTGCAGCCAGGCACACTTGCACTCTTTGGTGCCATGGGCCTGCCCCTGGAGCATGGTTTAGCATAGAGACTTAAATATGGGTTCTTCATTGAGGTGCGTGGCACGTGAGCACTAAGGATGCCTGCCTGCTCCTCGCCCAACCTGGAAGTAAGGAGGATCTGGGCAAGTGCCCTGGTGGCCAGCAGGCTGAGCCTCATTGAATTACAGGTGGAGTCCAAGGCTACTCTGGGCCTAGGTGGGGTGGCTGTCGTGCTGGGAGCAGTCGTGGCGGCCATGGGCTTCTACTCCTACCTGGGTGTCCCCTCCTCTCTGGTTATCATCCAAGTGGTACCTTTCCTGGTGCTGGCTGTGGGAGCTGACAACATCTTCATCTTTGTTCTTGAGTACCAGGTAAGAAGGGAGGAGTTCTTCATACCCAACATCCTCATTAGACAAGGCCTGCACAGAGTCACTGGGATTCTTGTAAAACTTATACATGTAGGAAATAGCCTGGGTTGGCACAAATTCATTCATACTAATTGAGTCATCTTGAACTTGCTTCCAGTTAAACCCATACAACATCCAGTGAGTTCTTTCCTGCCTTTACACTACCAGATGTGGCATTCCATGGTATAAGCACAAACCAGAGTCCATTTAGTCTCTCTGTGCTGTCAGACACTTTCAGTGACATGAACACTCGGTCCTTTTCACATCTAGAATGCGCCAGGTGGTTCTTTACATCACAACATAGAAGCAGAAAGTGTGACTGAGAGCTGTTAGTAGGCCCCTCTGTCTCCAGAAGCCTGGAAGTTTCTCAGATTTGGCCAGGACTCTAAACCTTTACCACCCTGCTGCTGACCTTTAAAGTTTAGTGACCTTGGCACACCCCGTGTCCTCTGTCCCTTTGCCCATGCAGAGGCTGCCTAGGATGCCTGGGGAACAGCGAGAGGCTCACATTGGCCGTACCCTGGGCAGTGTGGCCCCCAGCATGCTGCTGTGCAGCCTCTCTGAGGCCGTCTGCTTCTTTCTAGGTGAGCAAGGGCTGTCCTCCACCCAGGATCAGGTTTGCTAGGTTATTCTAAGAGGGGGCACAGGCTTTCAGAAGGTAATAGGTGTTCCCTGCTTTAAGCTGTCTGTGCTGGCATCTGGCCCATGATGCCAGAATGATCCGACAGACGCTGTACCCTCAACAGGGGCCCTGACTCCCATGCCAGCTGTGAGGACCTTCGCCTTGACCTCTGGCTTAGCAATCATCTTGGACTTCCTACTCCAGATGACTGCTTTTGTGGCCCTGCTCTCCCTGGATAGCAAGAGGCAGGAGGTAAAGACAACTGGGCCGGGACCAAGGGACTTACCCTGCCAGTGTCCCCACATTGTCTGGAAGATATGGCACAGAGGTAGCCAGAAAAGTTGGGTGGGAGGCAGGGACATTGTTCTGAGAGAGAATGTTTGGGGCTCCAATTTCCCGTAGAAAGAGAATTTCTTATTAGTTATTTGTGGTAGCATCATCAATCCTCCTAAAAGAATGTAGGTTTACAAAATAAATTATAAATAAAGAGTTAACAAGAATTTTTGATGATGTAAAATTCAGTATTTGATTAAGACAGGAAGTAAAAGCAAAAAAAAAAAAAAAAAAACCAAAAAACAAAACCTGCAGTAGGGACTGGAGAGTTGGCTCAGCGTTTAAGAGCACTAGCTGTTCTTCCAGAGGCCTCAAGTTCAATTTCCAGCAATCACATAGTGGTTCATCATCTATACTGGGATCTGATGCCCTCTTCTGGTATGCAGCTGTACATACAAAATCTTCAGGGCTTCTTTTGAATGAGTTGGATCCTGTGGTCTGCCTTGGACCCAGTCTTGAGGGTCTGTCATTCTTTAGGCCTCTCGCCCCGACATCTTATGCTGTTTTTCAAGCCGGAAGCTGCCCCCACCTGAACAAAAAGAAGGTCTCTTACTCCGCTTCTTCCGGAAAATATACGCTCCCTTCCTGCTGCACAGCTTCATCCGCCCTCTTGTGGTATGTGGGCTGAAGAACTGTTCCACTTTTGGGAGAGTGACCAGAAGGAGCATGGTGGGAGGGTGCCCAGGCCCAGAGCAGATACTCGGAGCTAGAACTTGAGTCTGTCCAACTCTAGGATGTTTCCCAGGATGCCCAACAAAGCCATTCAAGTTTGAGGGAAGATGAAGGCTGTTTGGGGAGAGGTTCTCATGTGCCAGTTTCTCCCTCAGCTGCTGCTGTTTCTGGCTCTGTTTGGAGCAAACCTCTACTTCATGTGCAACATCAGCGTGGGGCTGGACCAGGAGCTGGCTCTGCCCAAGGTGAGCCTGGCTTCTTCTCAGCCCTTTGTCCAGAGACCTGGGAGGGGCAGCAGTGCGCAGCAGGTGGAGCGGTGGTGGTGGTGGAGGAGCTTGAGGAGGGGACATAACTCGAGGCATGGCACCATACATTGTTGCTCTAAGTGGACCCTGAGAGAGAAACCACATCCATGTTTGTAAAATGCAAGGGTTGGGTGCTGGCTCAGGCCACAGTAAATATCCTGCATGGAGGCCTATCCATGTTGCCATCCACACAGAAGGACTTCCTTCTGTGTGAGTTCCTCACCAATAGCTGGTTTGAGATTTATTACTTTATCTGTATGAGTGTTTTGTCTGCGTGCCATGTGGGTGCCTGGTGCCTGCAGAAATCAGAAAGGGTGTCAGATCCCCTGGGACTGGAATTACAGATGGCTGTGAGCTGCCCTGTAGGTGCTGGGAATTGAACCCAGAGATTCTGCTGAGCCAACTCACTGGTCTCAGCACTTGTTATTTTTCCATGTTTTTAATTTTTGGTGTTGGGGATCAAACCTGCGATCTCTCATTTGTTGGGAAACTGCTTAACCAGTTAGCCACAAAGCCATAGCCCTTTCTGTCTTCTATTTTGTGTAATAAAAAATAAAAGTTATGGTACAGGGTATGAAGTAGTACCTATCGGTTTGTACTGGTGGGTTCTTTGGCTCTGTTTTGCTTTTGTTGAGACTGGGTCTCACTATGAAGCTCAGACTCATCTGGAATGCCACTGTCCTCTTGTTTTGATCTCTTGAGAGTCCTAGCAACACCACTGTCTGACTTTACAGTGGTTTCAATGTGCATTTTCAATGGTTAGAAATGTTACATATCTTTTTTTTTTTTTTTTTTTTTTTTTTTTTTTTTTTTTTTTTTTTTTGGTTTTTTGAGACAGGGTTTCTCTGTGTAGTCTTGGCTGTCCTGGAACTCACTCTGTAGACCAGGCTGGCCTCGAACTCAGAAATCCACCTGCCTCTGCCTCCCAAGTGCTGGGATTAAAGGCATGCGCCACCACCGCCCGGCTTACATATCTTTTCATGTACATATTGATCACCTATATGTCTTATTTAGGAAAAAAATGTGTTTAAGTCTTTGCTCATTTTTCAAATTGGCTTTTGTGGATTCTGGAGATTGGTGTCTTCTCAAAGACCTGATTATCAAATGTTTTTCTTTTTCTGTGGGCTGCTCTTTGATTCTAGTGGTAGTGTGTCTTGGTATGTGAAACATTTTAAAATATCCATGGATTCTTTTTTCTTTTATTGTCTGAATTTGGTGTCATATTGAAGACATAATTGATAAATCCAAAGTTATTAAGTTCATTCTGTTTCTATTAAGGGTTTTTATGGCTTTAGAACTTCCGTTTAAGTCTTTTGAGATTTGCTTTTTTTTTTGGAGACAGGGTTTGTTTGTGTAGGCCTGGCTGCTCTGGAACTCACTCTATAGACCAGGCTGCCTTGAACTCAAGAGATCTGCCTGCCTCTGCCTCCAAGTGCTGGGATTAAAAGCATGTGCCACAGCCCTACTTTGAGTTGCTCTTTATATATGGTGTTATGAAAGTTGACAAATTTTAATTCCGTCCAGCTTCCCCAGGACCATACTAAAACGTATAGCTTTGAAATGGTTTTGGCACCCTTGCCAAAAATCATTCAGTCATGTATGTGTGTGACTTTATCTTGCTCCATTGATCTCCATGCAGACTCCATATCAGCAGGGCCCTGCTTTGATTCAGTAGCCAAATTGCAAATCAGAAAGTATGGGACTTGCAAATTTGTTCTTTGTCAATTTCTCTTGGGCAATTTGAGTTCTTGTGAGATTACATTTGAATTTTAGCTTGACATTTTTAGATTCCTTCAAAAACTGTCCTTGGTATTTGTGGAGGGATTGCACTGAATCTGCAGATGGCTTTGCTTTGATAGAACTGATACCTTAACATTTGTCATCCAGTCCATGGACGTATGATGTGTTTCTGTTTTTTTTTTTTTTTTTCTTTAAGTTCTTCTAAGAAACACATCCTCCTCTGCATTTTTATTTATTTATTTTTTTTTGAGACAGGGTCTCACTATGTAGTGCTGCCTCACTGTGTACTCAAATGTAGATCAGACTAGCCTTGAACTCACAAACATCCCCTGGCTCTGCCTTTCAAGTCCTGGGACCAAAGGTGTGCGCCACCACACTAGGCCTGAGCCTCTGGCTTCCCACATGAGCCCTCCTCTCTCATGGTTGCTGCGAAGAAGATTCTTTCTTCCCTTTAGTACTTTGAATATATAAACCGCAGTCTCCAAGGTGGCTGATGGAAAAAGTGAAAGCAGCTGTGTCACATCTCTCCTTGTGGCAAGTCATTTCTCTTGTGTTGTCCCCAGAGCTCTCTGACGTTGCCTTTTGACAGCTGTATGACAGTGTGCCTTGGGCAAAGTTTGAGTTTGCCCTTTTAGACCTCCCTAGAATTCCTTTAAGCTTTATATCCATGCTTCTCTTTCATCAGTTTGGGGGAGTTTTGGCTATTGTTTCTTCAAATAACACATCCAGTTTCTTTCATTTTTCTTCTTTTTCCTGAACTTCTTACAGTGCATCTATGGGCCTACTTGATGTCTCCTGGGGCCTCTCTGTGTGCATCTTGGTGTGCCTTTTTATGTTTGCATCAGGGCATGTTCCTGGAAGTACACAGTGCTGTGTGTACCTCAGCCTGTATCTTGTCTATATGTCTACATGTACTCTGTACATTTCTGAGTAAGTTCTTTTTTTTTTTTTTTTTTCTCCCTGAGACAGGGTTTCTCTGTATAGCCCTGGCTATCCTGGAACTCACTCTGTAGACCAGGCTGGCCTCGAATTCAGAAATCCATCTGCCTCTGCCTCCCAAGTGCTGGGATTAAAGGTGTGCACCACCACTGCCCGGCCTGAGTAAGTTCCTTTGCATGTGCTCTGAGCTTGTGTATCTGAGTGTATCCAAGAGTAGAACTCTGAGCATCTACCTTGTGTGTGTACCTCTGAGTGTGTTCCTCTGTACACTTCTCTGTTTACCTCAGTAGGCACATTTGCACGTACTCTGTCTGACCTGCAAAACCATTATGGATATTTCCTAGACTCACAGATCCTCTTCTTTCCCAGGACTCCTACCTGATAGACTACTTCCTCTTTCTGAACCGATACCTTGAAGTGGGGCCTCCAGTGTACTTTGACACCACCTCAGGCTACAACTTCTCCAGCGAGGCAGGCATGAATGGCATCTGCTCTAGTGCAGGCTGTGAGAGCTTCTCCCTAACGCAGAAAATCCAGTATGCCAGTGAATTCCCTGACCAGTAAGTGGTTGGTCTCCCTAGCACCCTGGCTTGCTCCTTCTCTGCTCTCTCTCTCCTCTCCTGTTCTCTCTTCCTGTATGCTCTGCCTCTGCAGCTAACAAAGCCAGAGGAGGCTCCAGTGCAAGGGTCAGGAAGGAGTCACCAGCAGACTCATTGGCTCCACCTCCTCCTCTCCATTGTCTGGCCTCAGGTCTTACATAGCTATTGCTGCATCCTCCTGGGTAGATGACTTCATCGACTGGCTGACCCCATCCTCCTCCTGCTGCCGCCTTTATGTCCGTGGCCCCCATAAGGATGAGTTCTGTCCCTCAACAGATAGTAAGTTTGGGACTACAGGAGGTTCACTGCCCATTACAGCTTAGGGAAACTGACGCAGGAGAAAAGAAAGGCTCTCAGTCTCCTACCAAACCCATAGGGTCCAGGCAGTTTAGGGCGTAGGCATGCATACTAACATGTGTCCCTGGAGTATTATATTTTTGTTTGCAGAACATGCTGCTTGTGGGCAATGGGTTGTGGAGTTGGGAGTGGAGCTATGGTCCTGCATATGGAGCTGCTGTGTTTAACAAGTGTGGGAGAATCCCATTTCTTGACCTAACTTTCCCTTCCTACTGCCTTGGGAGCTAAGAGGGACACATCTCCCACAACTGGGTGTGGCAAGTGTAAACCCCTCAGAACTAGGGACTTTAGATTGGGGCACAGAGTGGGAATCAGAACAGGGACTGCCTTGCCTGGTGTATCACTACTCAGAGTCCCCCCTCTCTGCAGCTTCCTTCAACTGTCTCAAAACCTGTGTGAACCGCACTCTGGGTTCTGTGAGGCCCACAGTAGAACAGTTTCATAAGTATCTGCCCTGGTTCCTGAATGATCTGCCTAACATCAGGTGTCCCAAAGGGTAGGTTCAGAGGGTGGCTCCTGCTGGAGATGGGGGAGGCTTGTGGGACACAGAGGGACAGGAGTGCCTAGCCAAGCCCTTCCTGGGGTACAGTGGGTGGGCTGACAGGACAAGGTCCAATCCCCTCTAAGCCTTTATTCTGGCCTCCTCTTTGCAGGGTCTAGCAGCATATAGAACCGCTGTGAATTTGAGCTCAGATGGCCAGGTTATAGGTAAGTGTGGTGTGGTTTGGGGAGGAGATCTCAAGTTAGCCAGCTGTTGTAGAGTCCCCCCAAGAGCACCTGTGTGTGTGTGTGCGTGTTGTAGCAGGGTGTGTGTGGGTAGGCGTATAACTGTCCTGGGCCTGTAAGCAAGGGTTCTCCTTTTCAACTCCATGAGCTAAGACTTCACCCGTTGTTTCACCCCAAGTCCACTGACACCGTGAAATGTGTGGCAGCCTTTGTGACAGCTGACGTCATTATTGAGAGCCATCCACTTCAACACATGTTCACTCTTGTGTGTGTCATATGGAGGTGTCAGCAGCAGCTGCTGGCCAAATGAGGTAGAATGCCTCCGTGGAGTGGAATCCCAAGAGCCATCAACAGTAACTAGGGGGATGACGTCTGACAGGTCGGGAGAAGCTTAACACAGCAGGCAGCAGAACCGGCCAGCCATCTGCATGGAAGGAGCCAGCTGTAGTTAGTCTGCACACACCACTATGAGTGCCCTGGTGAGGCTGGCGTGAGATCAGCCTGGGTGCTTTGGATGAATTCTTTTTTTTTTTTTTTTTTTTACTGAAACAACTCAGAGTTGGGATCACTAGCTGCAAACTGACTGTAGCACACTTAGTCCACCCTCCAAGCTAACTCTTCTATGAAGTTCCTATCTTCCAAGAAGGCACCCTACCTTACCCTGGTCCTTATGTCTAGGCAACAAAGCCATACAGAACCCATGTGGTCAAAAAGGAGTGGGGTATGATGGACAGAGGAGTAGATTGTTTCTTGGAGGGAAGAGACAGCCCTGTCTGGCCCAGGGCAGGTCTGTATCCATCATGGCCCTAAATATCCTACAGCAGCACTTTTCAAAACGAGAGCTCCCCTCTCTCTTCCAACACTATCAACATCATCAGGAGATTGCTAGACATGGCCGCACCTTGCCTGAGACATGCCAGACCATATCTCTGGATGAGGATGACCATGCTTTTGGGGTGAACGACCTTCAGGTGCTCAGAGGCGTGGCATCAGGCTCCATAGGAACCTAGTACCCTAAGATTGTGCACAGGAGACTATTTCTCATCTGTCTTTGTTTTCCCTGTGTGTGCCTGGCCCTCATTTCTTTTGTGGACACAACACTGCTAAACACAATTCGCAAATGTTGTTTATTGTACTTACAGGCAGGATCCCAAAGTCGCAGCTTTAATAATTCAGTCATTTTTGTTTACCTGTCTTCCTCTCTAGTCTGTTCCTACAGGAATAGGCAAGCTGAAAATTAATTTTTTTGAGACAGGGTCTCATGTAGCCCACACTAGTCTAGAACTTTCTATATAGTGCTGAACTCCTGAATCTGTCTCCCCAAGTACAGGGACCACAAATATGAAACACTACACTCCAACAAAAAAACAGGCTAAGCTTTTGTTTAAAAATCCAGTGCATATTTTGAAAGCATGTACAGAAAGATTTGGTTTCATCAGGGAGATATTTTAGTTTTTGTTTTGCTCTTGAGACAGTATCTCATGCTCAAGTTCAAGCCAGCCTTGAACTTGACTCTTCCTACCTCTGACTGCTAGCTGCTGGGATTACAGCTGGTACATAAGGGATGATCTTTAAGGCTTCACCTATCAAAGTCAGGCTTTGGTCTCAGTGGCAGAAGTAAGTACAGTTTAAGGATGTTGATGCAAAGTGCAAGTGCGGTTCTTGGGGCTGGAGAGATGGCTCAGAGGTTCAGGGCATGGCTGCTCTTCCGGAGAACCCAGATCTGACTCCCAGCATCGTGCAGCAGATCATAACTGTCTTTAACTCTAGTTACAGGAGATCCCATACCCTCTTCTGGCCTCCATGGGTACCAGGCTGCATGTGGTGCACAGACATACATGCAAGCCAAACACTCATACATGTTAAAAATGATAAGGAAATGTGGGTCTCTTGTAGAGAATCGATCAGGAATTTTAAGTGCTGTTGGTGGAACTCTGAACCCAATGTGATCACATCTGTATTAATGACTCTGGGATACGCCAATGGGCACTGACCTTTGACTTTCAGCTTCCCAGTTCATGGCCTACCACAAGCCCTTAAGGAACTCACAGGACTTTACAGAAGCGCTCCGGGCGTCCCGGTTGCTAGCAGCCAACATCACAGCTGAACTACGGAAGGTGCCTGGGACAGATCCAAACTTTGAGGTCTTCCCTTACACGTGAGAACTAGGGGGCTGAGCCAGGGATGTGGGAGGAAACAACCACACAAGAGATGTTGGGGGGCTGTAGGCTTTGAGTGATCTTGAGGGATGAGAACTAGCTTTGTCTCAGCTGTCTCCTGGGTAGCGTGGGGCCCTGTCTGTTTCCTACACCGGACAGCACCCAAACTCAAATCTCTGAGTCTCATGTTTTCCTTCTGAGATGGGATGCCCTTCCCACTTGAAGGAAAGGACTGGTACTTTGACCACACCCTGATCTTCGGCAGGGTCTCCAACGTGTTCTACCAGCAATACCTGACAGTTCTCCCTGAGGGAATCTTCACTCTTGCTCTCTGCTTTGTGCCCACCTTTGTTGTCTGCTACCTCCTACTGGGCCTGGACATGCGCTCAGGCATCCTCAACCTGCTCTCCATCATTATGATCCTCGTGGACACCATTGGCCTCATGGCTGTGTGGGGTATCAGCTACAATGCTGTGTCCCTCATCAACCTTGTCACGGTAACCGACAGAGCGGGTCTTGGCAGTTGGGGATCTAGACTCATAAACCATCCCATTCAATGTAGGATCTAGACATCTGCCTGGCTTGCTTTCTTGTACCTCTGCCCCCTGCCCCAACCCCATCTTCTCCCTTGTTGCTTGAAGTTTCTTTCTTTTGTTTGTAGGCAGTGGGCATGTCTGTGGAGTTTGTGTCCCACCTCACCCGGTCCTTTGCTGTAAGCACCAAGCCTACACGGCTGGAGAGGGCCAAAGATGCTACTATCTTCATGGGCAGTGCGGTGAGTGGAGAGGGATGGCTCACCCTGTGTTCCACCTGAGCCTTTATGTCCTCCCTGACTCCTGGCCATGACCCCTGCCAGGTGTTTGCTGGAGTGGCCATGACTAACTTCCCAGGCATCCTCATCTTGGGCTTTGCTCAGGCCCAGCTTATACAGATTTTCTTCTTCCGCCTCAACCTCATGATCACCTTGCTGGGTCTGCTGCATGGCCTGGTCTTCCTGCCTGTTGTCCTCAGCTATTGGGTGAGTACCCATGCACACCCGGCCAAGATGTCACAACTATGAGTATTGACCAAATTGGTGCCTGCTCCCTTGGAAAACTTAGGGAGTTCAGGCCAAGATTTTTACCATACGTCCTACTTTGGAAGCTTTTGTTTTACATTTAATATGCAGCAAGTATCTTTCTCTATGAAATGATTGTGCCTTAAACACTTGTGGTCTGATGCACTTTTCTGTTAGACTTTTGTACACGTACAAACACACACACACAAATAGACAAACACATACACACTCAGACACACACACTCACATAGACACACACTCAGACACACATGTACATATTCAAACACACAGAGAGACACAAACACACACACTCATACACACAGATACACACTCACACAAACACAGACACAAACATACACACACACTCACAACTTGCATGCACAGACACACAGACACAGATATACACATTCATACATATAAACACACACCGACATACACACACACACACAGACACATACTCATACACACAGAACACACATACACAGACACACATTCACACAAACACAGAGACACACAGATACACAGAGATACAAACACAGACACATACACAAAAAGACACACACATACAGAGACAGACACAAAGAACCACCACACACACACACACACACACACACAGACTTACACACACTTTTCTGGAGATGGAACTCAGAACATTGCACATGCTAGGCAAGTGCTGTATCACGAGTCATACTTCAGCACAGAATATATATGTTACACTGAGAACTGATCTGTGTGGCCCATGAAATTGTCTGAGTAGACTCTGAGCCTCTTGCTTATATAGTAAGAGAAGGTGTGTTTCTGGCCAATCACAGTTTATACATTTGGAATCACAGTCTCCTCTTAGCATCAACTGTAGTCACTGAGGCTCCAGTTTGGACCAATCACAACTTTTCTCTTGGCATCAATCAATTCCTTCCTAGCTTGTGTTTTAGGCCAATCATAGTCTTGCCTCTTAGCATCACTTACAACAGTTCTCCAGTTACACCACCAGGGGGAATGTTCACCCTACAGCTGATGCAGGCATAAAGGTTGTCTGGCTGCTAGTTCTTTTCTTCAAGGTAGACAGAATAGCAAGGGAGAGTCCCACAGCTGGTGCTTAGGAAAGCCATTGCCCCATCCTGCAGCATCTTTGCTTATTTACAGGGGCATGAACATAAGAAAGAGTGCTTACAATATAATCTAAAGAGCTTATTAGAACTAATAATGATTTTAGTAGAGTTTTAATGGTGCTGCACAGTGCTTAACTCACCAAGTACCCCAGGAAGAAGTGTTTCCTTTGCCCATGTCACTTTCTCCACTGTCTATTTAAGAAGTCTACAACTGGCTCTGTCCTACTCCTTGCCTGTAGCTTCTCTCTGCCCGTCTCCTTCCTTCCCCTCCTCCATGTGGTCATGGCTGGCCTTACCTCTCTTGCCTTTCTCTCCTTCTCTCCTCTCTCTCTTCTCTCTTCTCGGTCTCCCGCATCTTCTCCTGTTTCTCTCCCAACTATACCCTCGACCAAATAATCTCTTCGTGGAAAAAAAAAAAAAAAAAAAAAAAAAAAAAGTCTACAACTGCTGGTCATTGGACTATTTCTGACGCTATCCTACTGTTGCTAGCACTTCAGTGACTGACCTTGTGGTTGAATTTTTGACCTTGTCATCCAATATTTTCTTAGAGTAAACCTGGAGATATTGATTATTGTCGGCAGTTGTTAATGTTAATACTCTCGACAAAGTTTGATGGTGATATGGTGGTGATGGTGACATTAGAGTTACCTATAGGAACTCACTGGCTATCTTTGGGAGAAGTAATGTTGGGGACAGTCAGGGAACAGTCCTGGAGATGTTGTGAGCCCAGAACTGGAAGTTTCTAGACCTATATGGGGTGGAGAGTACCAAGGACCCTGCAGCCTGCCATCCCTAGTGCTGCAGCTGTAGTCAAGGATACCCTGGAGCAAGGGCTATGCAACAGAGCTGAAAGGCATGTGGTGTGTATAGAGCCTGACTCCCTGGTTGCCCTGTGCCTTGGGTTTGTAGTTACAATATAAGGTATCCTTTTTAGAGGGGGGTTACCCATAGTGTCAGTACCAGATTGTCCCAGGAACAAGGGGAGAGAGCAGGTGTCACGGATCCCTCTTGAGAGAGCATGCCTGCTGAGGCAGGCTGGTGAGGGTGGTGGACATCCAGCCGAAATGGCTGTTGGTAGTGTGAGGCAAGAGTCAGGAGGTGCAGCCAATGGCAAAGGCCAGCTCTAGATAGATTTGCATTTTTGGCTGTGATGCCCGTGCCATCTGCATGGCTCTCTGACCATAGGTGTATGTTCTTCTTTCTCTTCCACAGGGCCTGATGTTAACCAAGCTCTGGTACTGGAGGAGAAACTAGCCACCGAGGCAGCAGTGGCCTCAGAGCCTTCTTGTCCCACAGTACCCTTTCCCTGCTGATGCAAACACCAATGACTATGTTAACTACGGCTTTAATCCAGAATTTACCTCTGGAGCTAATGCTGATAGCAGCTCTTTGTCCAAAAGTGCCCAAAAGTTCTAATGGAGTAGGAGCTTGTCCAGGCTCCATGGTTCTTGCTGATGAGGGGCAGAGGGTCTTCCCTCTGGTTGTCCTTGAGGCCTGGGGGAGGTTGTTCCAGGAAAAAAATGGCTGGCATGCCTGCCATGTGGCAACCAGCAGCATTGGCAGTGGCCACTTTGCTCTCATAGGTCCCTGAGGCCTGGTCAGTTTACCTCCTCTGTAGAGAGAATATCTTGAGTATTGTATGGGATGCATCATATGTCAATTAAAAAGGCTATGGCCTATGGCTTAGGCAAGAAATAGGATGTGGAATACTCAGGAGAAGAGAGGATTCTGGGATAAAGCCAGGTGAGAGATTCCCCTGGGAAAATGTGACGATGGCACCTGAGCACAGGTAATCTGCCATGTGGCAGAATGTAGATTAATATAAATGGGTTATCTTAAGTTATGATTTTAGCTGGAGAAGAGCCTAGCTATATGGCCAAAGTATTTGTAAATACATTTCGAGTCTGAGTCTTATTTCTGGGAGCATGAGGCTGGGAGGAAGAACAGGGTCCATCTTTTACATCTCCTTCTTACCCAGGGTCCTGGAGTTGCTGAGAACATGTTTGTCTCAGGCTCAGTCACCGTTTGTGTCTCTCACCCAGCGTTTCCTCCCCTTATCAAAACTATTTCCAGGGCTGGCGAGATGCTCAGCAGTTAAGGAGCACTTGTTGCTCTTCGAGAGAACCTGAGTTCAGTTCCCAGGACCTACATAGTGGTTCACAACCATCTACAACTCCAGCTCCAGAAAATTTAACACTTCTGATGCTCACAGACACAAAGCATGTGTGAGGTGCACGTATGCATGTGCAGGCAGGACAAAAAACAAACAAATAAATCTAAAAACGATTTTAGAAACCATCTTCAGGGCCAGTGAGATGGTTCAGTGGGTGAAAGGGGATTGGCGTCAAGCCTGATGACTTGAACTTGATCCCTGGAACTCACATGATGGAAGGAGGGAACCAACTCTTCGAAGGGCTCCTCTTACCTCCATGTCCTTGCAGTGGCACCCCTACCCCCCAAAATATAACAACAACAACAACAACAAAATCTCAGTTCTAGGATGGGGTTGTAGCTCTGTGGTAGAGCAGCAGCCTCTGTGCATGAGGCACCACGAGCAGTCCTCAGTGCTGAAAAGGACAGAGAGCAAGAGAGCCCGGCCTTCTCCCTAGCATGCTACCACTTCCAGTGACATTAACTGCCTTTGTTTACCAGTGCCCCTGAGCACATTGAAAAAACAAAACAAAACAAAACAAAAAACCCCTCTGTTCCATGTCAGCATGTCTTTTAACATTCACCAGTAGCCCTAGAACAGAGTGTGACCTCCACCTTGGGCAGTAACATTTTAGGAGAGCAGGGAAGGCAAAGGGCACCCACTGTTCTTTCTGGCTTGAGAAGGTCTCACAGTACTCTGGGAGTGATTGACCTCAACTGGAAAATGGCGTTCGGTTTGGCCTCCAGTTTCTGCAACTGTTAAACCTGTTGTGGCCAGCTGTGTGTCTGTCTGAAGGCAGACAGCTTCTGGGCTGGGCAGGTTTTCTGGCATGGGTCTTGTGCCTGGAGCACAGATCCATTGGCTTCAGATCTGCCCAACCTGAATCTGGTGCTTTGGTTGCAACAGAGACAGAGAAGAAGACGATGCCTTATTTGTGAAGCACAGACTGCTTAATAAATATTTGTTGAATAGTGTCTTAGAGGTTTACTGCTCTAAACAGACACCTACCAAGACAACTCATACAAGGACAACATTTAATTGGGACTGGCTTACAGGTTCAGAGGTTCAGTCCATTATCATGAAGGTGGGAGCATGGCAACATCCAAGAAGGCATGGTGCAGGAGGAGCTGAGAGTTCTACATCCCCAGCTGAAGGCTGCTAGCAGATACTGACTTCTAGGCAGCTAGGATAAGGGTCTTAAAGCCTACATGCACAGTGACACACCTACTCCAGCAAGGCTACACCTCCTAATAGTGCCACTCCCTGGGCCAAGAATATTCAAACTATCACAAATAGAAATGGTGTTTCTATCACATGTCCTGCTCTGGTTGCCTCTAGGTTAAGGATAACTTTTGCACAGGACACAATCACAATGATGCACATATCAGGGACATTTATGAAAATATTATATTTTTGTTCTATTCTTCTCTATTTTCAAGAGAATAGCCTTGTGACACGTTCATTTGCCTTATGAGAGCCTGTGATGGACAGGAGTACTGTCCTTCACTGTGAGACACAGGGTTAGAAAATGGGGCTTTTCCCTTGTTTGGGCAAATCTGGAGAATCTGCTGGGGAATGCCAGAGTGCATTCAAGATCAAGGGACTCATGCAGTAAACTACCAGCTCCAAGAATGTACCCTGGTGGGGTGAGATTGACAAGGAACATTCCAGATCCCCTTTGAGCCTTTTCACTCCCTCTGTCCAGCTCCTGTTTGGCTGAGGAGCAGCTGCGGTTCCTCCTGTCACAGGAGGAAGGGAGTTAGCATCTCTGGAAACTACTGTCTACTTTCTGATCCAAACAAACCCCTGTGTATCTCACATTACTAGCTGATCTTTACAAGGGTCACTCGAAGGTCAGGATAGTACAGAATAGAGGGTGAATCTCAGCTATCACCTTGTTAAAACTTACACCTTGTTAACTGTCCTATGCGTGTTACTGGGGAGGAAAGTGTTTCTCTGTCTTATCCAGCTGTAAACCTGGCCCGGCACGATACGCCCACAGGCACAAGAGTGTCGTGAGTGTTATGGGGCCAACCAACCATTTTTTGTAAACAAACCTTTTCATTTGTTTATTATTTTTAAAATGTGTATGCACACTCAAATTGCATTTATGTGTTTGCACTATTTGCATTCTTGGTGCCTGTGAATGCCAGAAAAAGGTGTCAGGTCTCTTGGAACTGGAGTTACAGAGTGTTGTGAACCACCATGTGAATTTCTCTGCAAGGAACAGCAATGTTCTTAACTGCTGAACCTTTTCTCCAGTTTCCCACAAACCACCTTCTGATTGGACTTGAAGCCAGTTCCACAAGATAGAACCCATGCCTGGTCCCATTAACTGGGCTAAAACCTTGTGGCTAACTATATCATAGGCCATGGGGAGAACCTAGACTTATTAGCCTGTTAAATGGACATAGTAACAGGCATCCCTTCAAGCTCTCATCTTCATACTCAGAGATCAGTTTATTCCTCAACTTTTATCAGGGAACCTTCTTTTTGAAGTAGGTGGTGATTGATACAGCATCCAGTAACTGGTCACCATGCAGAGACTAAGACTGTGGAGAGCTCAGCTCTAAATGGGATGTTTATGCCATGTGCCCTCTCCCCACAAGGCTCAAAGATCATTGTGGAAGAGAGGGCAGAATGTTTGTAAGAAACAGAATGAACCAATGTAGTGAGATAGTTTTTGCCAGACATGATAGGGCCATTGCATATGTGAACTCGGATGTATAAGACTTGCCTGCCTAAGATCAAGCCAACCAAAATTATAACAGGGTAAGTGAGGGGCTCAAGAAGGCTCACCCCATCTGAGGCACTATGGACAACAGAGGGCTACATAATAAAGTCACCCTTCTCCAGGGATGCAAGCTGTGGTGGTTTGACTAGGATCAGCTCCCACAGACTCATGTGTTTGAATGCTTTGCTCATAAGAAGTAGCCTTGTTGGAGAAGGTGTGGCTTTGAGGTTTCCTATGCTTAAGCCATACCTAGTGTGTCTCACAGTCACTTCTGCTGCCTCTGGATCAAGATGGAAAACTCTCAACTCCTTCTCCAGAACCATGTCTGCCTGTATATTGCCATGTTTCCTGCCATGACAATAATGGACTGAACCTCTGAAACTACAAGTTGGCCCTTGTAGGAGGAGCTAAGGTGGAGGAGTTAGGAGAGGAAAAGGAAGAGGAGGAGTTAGGAGAGGAAGAGATAAAAGGAAGAGGAGGAGTGAGAGAGAGCAGAGATGTAGGAGCGATGGAGCCGGATGTTCATGTATCTGTAGCAGTCAAAGGTAGTTGGTATACCTAGGTTGGGTATTGGGTTACACCTCTGATTCTATGGGTATCTTGTTACTGACCATTGCCAAACATATAAGCTTTGATTAATCTATAAGAATTAGAGTCTCATTCTCTTACTGGGCCCGCATGGATGGCGGAATGGTCTGGGCAATACCCTGCCTTGTGGAGACAGTGTAGAAGATTGGCAGAGCCATCTCTCATGCTGGCATCTAGTGGGTGGCAGGGCTGGTGTTTCTGGCGGCCTGTTCTAGCTGCAGCATACACATGGCCTCCTGGTGACTGGGCTAGGCAGAGCAGCTGCAGTTTAGATAGTCGGCCTGACCCAGAGGCTTTTTAAATAATTACTACAACAGGCCCCAATTAAATGTTCTCTGCATAAGAGTTGCTGTGGCTATGGTGTCTCCTTACAGCAATAGAAACCCAAACTAAGACGCAGGCCCTGAGAGACTATCCATGTTCCAGTAGACAGTTCCACACTGAATGGACTGAATGGATGCAGTGGGTATGGAATTGAAGAGAAAGAAAGAGGGTGTGTGGGGAGAGAAAGCATTTGCACATGAAGTTGGGAGGGAAAAATTGTGTGGGGCTAGGGAGGGTCTAGAGGGGAGAGACGAGGGGGTAGATGGATCCACGTATAAATATTAAGTAAAATATTTACAAATCCATAAAACTGTACAACCTCCAGAAGAACACAGGGAGTCTGTATAATCTTGGGAGGGACAGTTTCCCCAAGCATAGACCCAGAAGCCATAAACTAAAAGCAAAAGATTGGCCCATATTCAAATGGGAACCCTCTGTAATACAAACCAACATAAACAAAACAAAATTCATTATTTTATTTTATTTTTTTTGAAACAGGGTTTCTCTGTGTAGCCCTGGCTGTCCTGGAACTCACTCTGTGCTGGCTGGCCTCGAACTCAGAAATCCGCCTGCCTCTGCCTCCCAAGTGCTGGGACTAAAGGTGTGTGCCACCACTGCCCGGCTTCTTTTTTTCATTATTTTATTTTATTTTACAAAATCCAAAAGAAAGCTGAGAAATGCATAGTGATCTAAAAAAATGTTTGCCCTATGTTCAATATCTGAGATTAAAACCACGAATACACAAAGAGACGAAGTAGTGGAGTGAGCATATGGATAACTGTCTGATGGAAAACAACATCTCTGACTAAAAGAGGTTGGGGAGGTGGCTCAGTTATTAAAGTGCTCTCTGTACAAACATGACGACCTGAGTTTAGATCTTGAGCATCCATGGAAAAAGCCTGTGTGATAGCATGTTATAATCCCATGCTCTAGGCAGAGGAGGAGGATCCCAGGCTTGCTGGCATTCAGTGTAGCCAAATCCAGTCAGTTGAAGACCTGCTCCTACTCCAACAACAAACAATAAAACCAGCTGGGCCGGCGGTGGGGGACCTTAATCCAGCACTTGGAGCAGAGGCAGCGATTCTGAGTTGTAGGCCAGCCTGGTCTACGGGTTGAGTTCCAGACAGCTCAGCTACTCCAAAAACCCACTCGAAAAAAACCAAAGAAGCCGGGCGGTGGTGGCGCACGCCTTTAATCCCAGCACTTGGGAGGCAGAGGCAGGCGGATTTCTGAGTTCGAGGCCAGCCTGGTCTACCAAGTGAGTTCCAGGACAGCCAGGCTATACAGAGAAACCCTGTCTCGAAAAACCAAAAAAAACAAACAAACAAACAAACAAACACAAAAAACCAAGCTGGGCTATGGTGGCACACACCTTTAATCCCAGCATTTGGGAGGCAGAGGCAAGCAAATCTGTGAGTGATGGCAACCTGGTCTACAGAGTGAGCTCCAGAATAGCCAGGACTACACAGAGAAACCTTGTCTCAAAAAGAACCAAATCAACCAACCAACCAACCAACCAACCAACACCAACCAACAACACCAACCAAAAGATGGAGAGTGATTGAGAAAGACACTTGATGTGACTTCTGGCCTCCATCTGTATATGGAATGCACAGTCCCACAAATGTATTTATTTACCACACATGCACATGTGCACACACACACACACACACACACACACACACACAGACACAGCAGTTATAAAAAAGATAAGCTCCCTTTTTATTGTTGCTTGATAGCTCATTCCTTCTTATTGCTGAATAGTATTTCCTTTCTTGAACCATTCATCCACTGAGGGTGAGGAGACTTTTAGCTGCTTCTAATTTTTGCAGTTATGAGTAATGCAATGAACAGTTCTTTGTAGGTTTTTGTATGATCAAAGTTTTCAAATGCTGGGCAAATAAATGATAGCATATTTGCTATACTGTAAAGTTATCTTTAGCTTCTCACTTTCTTTTAGGTCCTTCCTTCCTTGCTTCCTTGCTTCCTTCTTTCCTTCCTTCCTTCCTTCCTGGGGGTAACTGGTCCTCACTTTGTAGGCCAGGCTGGTATTGAACTCTTGACACTCTTCCTGTCTCACATTCCTAAGTGCTGGAACTTTACTCATAAGTCACCACCAGCCCACTAACTTTATTATTTATTGGTCTGTTTGACTTTTTTCCTTTTCTTTAGACAAAAATCTCACTGTATTTAGCCTTAGTGGGCCACTTGCTGTGTAGAACTCACAGAGATCAGCCTGTCTCTGCCTCCTGAATACTAGGGTTAAACCAGTGTACCACCATATCCAGCTTCCACTAATTTTATTTTAAATTAATTTTATTTACTTTTTGAATGTGCAATTAATGCAAATGCATTCAAAAGTAGCCTTCCCTCCTATTTTGTATACTATTTCTCTTTCTTTTATGTCTCTATTCCAGAAGCAGTCTGTTATTTTTCTCTCTCTCTTTTTTTTTTTTTTTTGTGGTGTTTTTTGGAGAGAAGGTGTCATGTGGTTCAGGCTGGCCTTGAACTCTCTATGTAGCTACTGTTGGCATTCAAGTTCTGATCCTTTTGCCTCTCATATAAATGCCAGGTGTGCACCATTATGACTGTTTGACTGAGAGACCCTTCCACAATGAATGGTAGAAGAGTGGGCAAAGGGGATTCCTGACATTAGCCTGGACATTCTACATGTGAGCAAGTGCTCTTCATCAGAAAGCCATTTCTTTAGCATCCACACTATTTCTTTTTAAAAGTTTGTTGATGCTGGGCAGTGGTGGCGCACGCCTTTAATCCCAGCACTTGGGAGGCAGAGCAGGCAGATTTCTGAGTTCGAGGCCAGCCTGGTCTAAAGAGTGAGACCAGGACAGCCAGGGCTACACAGAGAAACTCTGTCTCAAAAAAACAAAAAAAGTTTGTTGACAGCAAGTAGTAGATTCAGTGAATTACAAAGAAAAAAAGAAAGAAAAAAAAAAAGAAAAGTAAATGAAGTAGGAAGCGGTCACACTGGGGGTCTGGAACGTAGGAATTAGGTTTCACATGGTCAAGATACATTGTATACATGCATTATATTGTCAAAAAATATTCTTTCTATATTTTTGGTTGTGAGCCCAACCTTTAATGATGGAGCCATCTCTCCAGCCCAAAGACACTCTTTTTAAAAAAGTATGTTGACTGTTGAGGCCTGCTCCTTTCAACATAGCTGTAGCCATTTTATATATTTAGTCTCCATTTTGCTCATAAGGTGAAATTAAGTTCAGGTTCTCAGACTCTACTTCCCAGATGTAATTATCCATTGCAAACACTAGCAAATGTTACTAGTAAGCCAAAGGGTTATGGCTTAATCACTTGTGCCCTGTTATCTCAATGTTCTGAAATTCTCTTGTTCAGAACCTGTCCACCACCTGTCCACCTCGGTCAGGACCAAGTTAAGTACTGATCATTACTAAGTAGATTAGAAGTGTGAAATTAGCTTAAAGTTTAGTAATAAACGTTAACGTCTAGTAGCCAAAACTGTTGTATGCATCAAACTGCTTGCCTTTGAACTCTAGAATTTGGTTTTTCCTATAAACGCTGCCCTGAGGACAGACTGGTGCCACAATTAGGTTTTTCTTATCTGGGACCTGGATGTCCAGTGTTATGTGTGTGTTCATAAACTACTCTTGTTTAACTGAAATTGGTTTGTGTGCATTCTCAGACCCTACATTGACAGTGATGTGTATTGTTATTTACAATTAAATATTAACATTAATCTCCAGTATAGTAATAATTATGAATAAACATAAAAACTTTTTGGATTCTTCACAAATTTTTCTCACTCTGTGGTAAGGGTGTTTTGCCTCTGCAATGTTGTATGCTAGCATGTAGTCCTATGTCAGACAAAGAGGAAGCAGATTCCCTGTTATAGATGATGTGTGTCACATGTGGGTGTGGGAATCAAATCTGGTCCTCTGGAATATCATCAGTGTTCTGTTTTGTTTTTCTGAACAGGGTTTTCCTTATAGCTGTCCTGAACTCTCGTAGACCAGTGGCCTTGATTCACAGAGATCTGTCTGCCTCTGCTGGGACTAAAGGTGTGTGCCACCTCCACTGTCATAACTGCTGAGCCGTCATGTAGCTCCATGGGTTCATGAAACAAAATTTAAGACCATAAACAAGTTCTAAGTTGAAAAAATTTTAAATCATTACTTGACATCATTTATCTGTATGCCTTTATTTAAAATTTATTAAGGTCCAACACTATTAAGATATTTGTTAAGGCTGTCGTGTATCTTACTAGAAAAGCATTTGCCTAGTGTGCTCAAGACCCTGAGTTTGACTCAAGTACCACAAAAACCAAGGATAAAATCAGTATTTTTCTCTGTGTGGTGGCACATGCCTTTATTCCTAGCACTTGGGAAGCAGAAACAGGCATATTTCTGTGAATTTGAGGACAGTCTGGTCTATACAGCAAGTTCCAGGTCAGCCAAGGCTGCATAGTGAGACAATGTCTTTTTAAAAAGTTAATTTGTAGATGTTAGTCTAGTAGAGATGCAATTCATTTAAAATCTTTTCCTGTTTTTTTTTTTTTTTTTTTTTTTTTTTTCTGGTCAAGATCTCATAGAGCCCACGTTGGTCTTGAAATGGCTCTGTGGACGAATACGTTTTTGGTTCTGTCTCCACCTTCTTAGTGCTGGGTTTACAGGTGTGGGTCACTACAGTTTATACAACACTCAGGGCACAGTAGTCACACACTCTACCAATTTAGCTACATTGAATGAAGAAAAGAAATAAAAAGGAGGACATGACTGCTTCTTGGTATGGTGGTGGAGGTTTGTTGTAGACAGGAGGGAGCACACAGCCAGAATCAGAGGCATCTGGGAGAGTTCAGAGTGGACATGACTGTAGACATAGCTGGGCCATGTGAGGAGAAGGATTAGGGGAAAGGATAAGAGAGACCTGGAGTCAAAAGGCCAGGAGATCAAGAGACCAAGAGACCAAAAAAGACCTCATAACCAAAATGGCTGGGTTATATAGGAATCAGAGAAGCTGGGGAGGAAAAGCCTAGCCCAGACTCTGGACTGGAGAAGTTAGGATAGAGGGTAGGGTATGCCAGCTAGAAAGATCCTGTAATAGAAGGGACTGAGGGAGATTGGTGGCCAGAATCTGCTTTGATATGTTATTAGACATCTCAGCCATTTGTGGGTTTGTGACCTAGCATATATATATGTCCTTAGTCTCTCTCTCTCTCTCTCTCTCTCTCTCTTCCTCTCTCTCTTTCTCTGTCTCTCTTTTTGAGACAGGGAACTACAGGCAACTCTGTAGCCCAGGTTGGCCATGATTTGGATGCTGGGATTACAGGTATAAACCAGATTGATTGTGTGTCAATCTTACACAAACGTTTTCTTAAAATGTCTATATACAGAGCCTCAAAATGATCTTTGAATCAGCTTTATACTATTTTAACAAGCATTTATTACTAACAGCATGTGTATACACACATACTATACATGCAGATACACACACATATATTTACAGTATCATAATTCTTTTTTTCCTTCATTGAGCTTTTCATACTCTTCTTGTCCTTTCAAGTCACCTTGAAATCCGGTGCAACCTTTTGAGTTTCACTCATAGCTCTGTTATTAATAGGAATTCTATAAAACCCTACAACATTCCTTTTCCGTTCCCTGGCTCAAAGCAAAATGTGGTAGCCCTGGCTTATCAGAAGGCGCACCAGATACCTAGGCAGGAATTCAATCTAGAAAGAAAGGCTCCCAGACCACGTGACTTCTCCGGGGACCACGTCAAGTGGCCGTCACCACAATGCTTCCGCCCTCTTCAAACATGGTTGGCAAGCACGCTCCACACCGCGACTATGGTTATTCTTGCATGTAGGAACCATACTGAGTGCATACCAATTTCCTTTAGGCAGGTGTCGCGGTGAAGGACATCCAGCAGGGCAGTAAGGAGGACGCTTGGTTACCGCCGGTAGTAACAAGCGCGGACCGGAAGTTCCGCGTCTTCGCTGTCCGGGGGAGCCGTTAGGCGTGCACGCCGGAAGTGGCCAATCGGCCGGTGTGAGGCGGTGCCCACTGTGTTCGCGTCCCTCGGGCAGCAGAGCCATGGAGCCTGGGGCTGCTGAGCTTTATGACCAGGCCCTGCTGGGCATCCTGCAGCACGTGGGCAATGTCCAGGACTTTCTGCGCGTGCTCTTCGGCTTTCTCTATCGCAAGACCGACTTCTACCGCCTGCTGCGCCACCCTTCGGACCGCATGGGCTTCCCGCCCGGGGCCGCACAGGCCCTGGTGTTGCAGGTGAGGTGGGGAGCGGCGGCGAGCCGTTGGGACTCAGCAGGTCCCTACCCCAGTTCCACCTCCCGGCGCCAGAGGTGCCCCTGCTCGCATCCTACGTCCGGGAACAGCGTCACTCCTCATCCCACCCTTCAGGTTTTCTGTTTTCTCTGGGTTGTCAAAGGTGATTTTGTGTAAATGGCCAGGCGTTATCTGAAGCACGGAGCCGGTGTCAGGAGTGCGTTGCTTTGGGAACGAACAGGCTGGGTTTGTGCGGGAGATTCTTAGGTGTTGGAACCTGCCAACCTGGTTTTGAGGGCCTCTCAGCGCCCTGTGGGCATCCGCAGAACGGTGCAAGGGGCTTGCTAGGCTGTCAAACCGTGCAGGCTAGAGGGGGAGGACTTTCACAGCGGGAGAAACTGAAAGATTTCAGAATTCCCGGGCTCAGGAGATGGTAAGAATGACTGGTATGTATTGATTGGTGGGTGTGGCCTCTTGCCCGTGACTTACTAGGTCGGAGGACAATTGAAATGATTAGGAAATTTACATTTGGATTAAAATCTGTATGTCCTAGGTTAAATTTATTGTTTTTTTTTGAAGCGTTACTAATGACTGACCGAAGTTGTTTGGACACCCTTTTAAAATTTGTTATGTTTTGAGACAAGGTCTTGCTTTGTAATCCTGATTGACTTGGAACTTGGCAGGTAGATCAGGATGTCTTCGAATTTATGGTCCTCCTTCCTGACTCTCCAGGGCTGGGATTGTTGACATTGTTGAGTTAGTAATAAGCAAGCATTTAATGAATATATGTAACACTCTCAGCTGCAATATAGGTTCTGATGATATGGATATTTAAATAATGGTCAGAGAATAAAGCACAGAAAGTAAATAGCAAGCTCTGCTAGTTCTCTGTGTGGTAGAGCTCTTTGGAAGGGAGCGATAGAAATAGAAGTTATGAAATTGAGACAGTTTTGTAGGGGACTTTTAATGAGATTACAAAAGTAGGTTTTGAGGGGAGCGTTAAACTTGCTGTTAGAATCTGATTCATTAGTACTTATAAAGTGCTTAATGTCACTTTCTTTGCTGTTTGTTGTCCCCTGCACCGGCCCCAGACAGGGCTTCCCTGTGTAGCCCTGAAGTCCTGGAACTTACTCAGGCCTCAAACTCAGATATTTGCCTGGAATTAAAGGTGTGCACCACCACCACCTGTCTTACCTTCCAAAGTCTTAATTCAGTCTGTGGGCTTATCAGGGGTTACTTTCCTCAGCTCCTCTCAGTGGAAGAAGCCAATGCTTAGAATGTTCTAGTAAGTATCAATATTGGCCGTCAGGTGATCGGTGGGATGGTTTGTTAACTGAGTTTCAGTTTCAGAATGGAAACTGATGAGTTCCTGTAGTAGCTTATCCTTCTCAGTGGCCTAAGTGCCATTTGAGTAATTAGAGAGTGTGAGAGGTGGCTGGAATGGAGCCTTATGTTACTTTATAACGAAGTCTTGCCACCTGATCTCCATACTCTCTGAATCTGACATATCAGTTCAACAAGGTTAGATGACAGAACAAGAACTTAACTCTGTTTCCTTATAGCTGCAACTCAGGACTTCAATTTTCTGATTCCAAGTCTTTCTACCCTGTCGTTTAGCCACTCCATAGTAGGGTAAGAACTTTTGTTTTGGTTATTGAAAGGTTTGGAGGAGGAAAGAGTATATCCCAGTGGCTGGCTGGTATTTGACTTTCTGGTGTATAACAACTTATTTTAGCTTTAACACAATTTGAGAGGTTGGTTCTTGTTTATCTGGTGAACTGATAGAGGCAAGCTAGATGATGCACTTATCTTGTAACTTTATAAAACAGCTGCCTCTGAAAGGTTAAGATAGATTAATATAGCTCTCTGGTTACAGCATGGTACCCATGCTATCAGAGGTAGGGAGCTGAGGAAGGGGCAGAGAACCAAATATTCCAAGGTTCTAAATCTGGGTGACCGAACAGTGAGGTTCATTAATTTCATTGTCACTTGGATTTGGGGTGGGAAAGTTTTAGACAAGTTGAATTTGAGATTGCAGATAGGTTCTGACCTCTGAACTGTTGGAATGGTGGAACTGGATCTTGAAGGAGATGGAGGGACTGATGAAGTCTTTAGAAGAGCCCAGAGTAGAGGACAGTCAAAGTAAAGGGCATTGGGTTCTCCTGAAGCCAGTGGTACAGTCTCAAGGACAGGCTTAAGAGTTATTTTGTCCTCGTCCTCTTTCCCCAACCCCAGGTAGTTCTCAACCATCAACTTGACCAAGAAATTATTTATCTTCTCAGTTTCTTTCTTTTTTTTTTGAGGAGTTGAGGGGTTGAAGACAAGTTTTCTCTGTGTAGCTTTGGCTATCCTGAAACTTGCTTTGTAGGCCAGGCTGGCCTCAAACTCATAGAGGTCCACCTTCCTCTGCTCCCTGAGTGCTGGCATTAAAGGCATACGTCACTACTGCCTGGCTCAGTTTCTGTTTTCAAACAAGTATTTATTGAGTGGCACTATACACTGATTTGGGCCCTGGGAAGCAGAGGCTTATAAATTGTTGTGCGTTTTTGGATTTTTTTTTTCCTTTTTTCTTGAGAAAAATGTAGCCTCTCACCATGTAGCCTTGACTGGCTTGGAACCTACTCTGTGGATCAGGCTGGCCTCATATTCAAAGAGATCTGCCTGCCTCTGTTTCCTGAGTGCTGGGATTAAAGGCAGTGTGCCACCACATCCAGCCAACCAAGAAACTTTTTAATATATATATTCTTGAATAATATTTTCATTGATTAGATCATAGTAAGTCCCTTGAGGATAAAGCTGCTTTTTTTTTTTTTTTTTTAAATAAACTTTTTTTAATTTACAGAAAGCCTTTGGCAGAGGCTTGTGAGGTACATTTAGTATTTGAAATGATGGAAGGGGACTAATGATGGAAGGGATGGCTCAGCAGGCCCATGCGGGCACTCCCTGGGACAATCCACACGATGGTATAGCATAGAATAGAGTTTATTCAGGGCATGGGGAAAGGAGCCAGGAGGGTAGTAGAGGCAGAGAGAGAGAAAAAGAGAGAGAGTAACAGAGAAGTAGAGGAGTAGAGGCCAGCTATACCACGTGGAGAGAGGGGGAAGGGAAGGGGGGAGGGGGAGAGAAAAGCTACAGGCAAGAGATCAAAAGAACAAGAGGGTAAGAGAGAGTGGAGGGGGCAGGCAGCCCCTTTATAGTGGGCAGGCCTACCTGGCTGTTGCCAGGTAACTGTGGGGAGGAGCATACCTGCCTGTTGCCAGGTAACTGGAGGTGGAGTTTAGACAGAATACTAACATTCCCCTGTTTTTGTTTAATTAAAAAGAAAAATTAGAAAGACCTGACGGCGAAGCAGGAATGGGGTTGTCGTGATATCTGGCTACTTCCTGCTGGTATTGGGGGGACGTGTCTTTAGGGGGAGCCTAGAAGAATGGGTATGGGGGATGTTTGTCTGGTCTTAGGAGAGTTGGCTGTTTCATGCTGTCCAGGGTCTATGGAGCCATCTGAGGATAGGTCAGAAGGAACAGGTCCAGTAGAAGCAGCTGTGTGTGTGACAGGAGATGGAGCATCTGGAGGTTGCTTCTCTGGAGCTGTTCTGGATGTGCCTGGACTTGACAAGATGTAGGGAATAAGATGAAGTACATTTGGGAGAAAGAAATTTTTTTCAAAGATGTACATTTGAAACCCAGAGGGATCCCATCCTTTGTAATAGGTAGTAAGTGGGAACTTTAGGCAGATGTACTTACCTGGATGGCATCTATTTGGTCCATGAGAGGTAGATCTGAGTGGGTTTCCTGTACCTTATAAGTTTACAAAAGAGATAACAGCATGAGTTAATAACACAAGCAGTTTTTAAGATGAGCTTTTATATAGTGGAATGTTTTATTAGAGTTATGCAAGTTTATAGGAACTCAGATAATTTAGAATAGTAGGATAGTAAGAAAAGGAAATATTGCCGGGCGGTGGTGGGCAGCCTTTAATCCCAGCACTTGGGAGGCAGAGGCAGGCGGATTTCTGAGTTCGAGGCCAGCCTGGTCTACAGAGTGAGTTCCAGGACAGCCAGGGCTATACAGAGAAACCCTGTCTCGAAAAACCAAAAAAAAAAAAAAAAAGGGAAATATGAAGCGTTCAAGTTGATGGCAACTGAGTTTAGGTATGAGGTAACAGATTACATCTGTGGAAACTTAGCTGTCAATGTAGTCAGAAGTCTGAGAAAGAGTAAACAGTAATCTACGAGATATATATTAGTTTTTAAAATGACAGAGTCCACTAGCCAACAGTTCCATGGTCTCTGTAGTCTCTTGGGCGAAGTCAGTTTGGCTTCCAAGCGTAGAAGACACAGGGCTTTTTCTCTGTGGAATGGATAGCGTGACATGAGAAATGACCTACCTTGGTTTAGCCAAGTCATTTGACTCAGAGCATCCAGTTTAGTCCACTGCGTTTGTTCTCATACAATCCAGGCTGTATCTTCTAGGTGTCCAAGTCTTCTGAAACCATCTTGGGTCAATTGTTAGAGGATTTGGGAATTCTGTCGGTCATAAACTTATACTATTAGCAGACTTCTGACAAGATTGAGAGCCATAAGGATTGGTTGTAGCTGAATAGAATTTAATAGCAGTAGTAAAAATCTATCAAGACAGTCTTTCCTATCCTGTCTTAAGTAACTTTGGTGGGTTGTGTAGGCAGAGAAAAGCACATTTTTGTATTAGCAAAGAAACATTTGGCTAGGACCAGAATAAGAAAGCTGGCAACAGTGGCATAGGATCCTACGGCTGGCAGGTTGGGGCTGTGGGCCACAGGTACTGCGGGTCAGGTCTGCGGCGGAAGCTACAGGGCGGGACTTCCTACTAGCGGCCAGCAGTCGCTGCCCAGTGCCTCTGGCAGCTAGTCTGCAGTGGGCAAGGAAAAACAAGCATGTCCCATATCATAGCAACGTTCATGTTAGCTATTCTTATAGCAGAAGGCACCATTAGCACTCACTTTACAGGTCCTGGGCAGAGAGGGAGAGAGAGTGCCTCCCTGCATGCTTGGGCAGCCAAGCCCTTTGTATGGGGAAGCAAGTCTCAGAGATGGTCCCTGGCAGGATGTAAGGAGAAGACCCAGAGCAGATCTAAGAACCACAGAGGGGAAGGGAGCAAGCTGGGTCCCAGATCCATGCTTCAGGCAAACCAACTGAGGGGCCGCAAATGACTGAGGAGGCGAGGGGTGGGGTAGTAAACAGGGTCCCGGACCGCTGCTTTTCAGGCAAACCAGCTGTGCAGCCGCAGCAAATGACGGAGGAGGCGAAGGGGGAGTAGCACAAGAAAGGCTGACCCCTGGGGGAGACAGGCTGGGGACTAGAGTTGGAGCCGGTGCTCCTGAGAGAGAACAGTTTGTCCAGGCTTGGCCTGGGGTACTCAGCCATGAGAAACTGTCTTGAGAGGAGAGGGGAAATGTCTCATTCAAAGGGAGCAGTCCTAGAACAAGGGTCAGGGAAGGACAGGGTTTCGCTCTGAGCTCAAGAAATCTTTCCTGGGACCATGTAGACGGTTACTCTGGCCAGTGGGGGATGGGGAAGCTTACCAGTTCTAGGCTAGGCTAGTGATCGTGGATATCCTTTGGTAGCTGGTCTGATGCAAACCTGCAGACGGTCTGAGCGAGTCTCGGCACCAATGAAATGATGGAAGGGGATGTCTCAGCCGGCCATGACCACGTGGAGAGAGGGGGAAGGGAAGGGGGAGGGGGCAGAGAAAAGCTACAGGCAAGAGATCAAAAGAGCAAGAGGGTAAGAGAGAGGGGGGGCAGGCAGCCCCTTTTATAGTGGGCAGGCCTACCTGGCTGTTGCCAGGTAATTGTGGAGGTGGAGTTTAGACAGAATACTAACAGTACTGGTAAAGATTTTGTTATCCTTTCTACTCATTTGCTTCTTTTTCTGTTTCTGATTCAGTGATCCTAAGATTCCTTCCTGTGACTTCCTCTCTCAAAGTGTGATACCCAGGGTCTCTGTGCACAGGCAGAAATGGTTTGGGTGTATTTCTGTGGAGCTTGGGAGCTTCCTGCCAATATTTTGGGGAGTGGACTGCTGGTGTATTTGCTGGTTTTGTGTGTGTGTTTTGTTCTGGTCAACTTTGTGTGTGTGTGTGTGTGTGTGGTGTGTGTGTGTGTGTTGTGTTGTTTGTTTTCGAGACAGGGTTTCTCTGTGCAGCCCTGGCTGTCCTGGAACTCATTCTGTAGACCAGGCTGGCCTCGAACTCAGAAATCCGCCTGCCTCTGCCTACCAAGTGCTGGGACTAAAGGTGTGCACCACCACCGCCCAGCTGTTTTTGTCAACTTAATACAAACCAAGATGAAGACATCTATAAAGAGGTAATCTCAATTGAGGAATTGCCTTCATCAGATTGACCTGTAGGCAAGTCTGTGGGGCATTTTCTTGATTAGTGATTAGTGGGAGGGTCCATCATGGGCAGTGCCATCCCTCGGCTGGTTGGTTTGGGTGTATAAGAAAGCAGGCTGCGTGAGTTAGTAGGTGTCATTCCTCCGTAGTCTCTGCTTTAGTTCTTGCTTCAAGTTCCTGCCTTGGCTTCACCTGATGATGGACTGTATCCTCTAAGCCAAGTGAACCCTTTCATCCCCAGATTGTTTTTGATTATGTTTTACACAGCAATAGAAAGCAAACAAGTGCAGTGCTACTGGTGGAGGCTGTCTCACTGTTCCCCTTCTCAGGTCTTAGAGCATGAGTGAAACTTGTGAAGATTTTGTTCTGTTCATCATATATTAGGAAATGTTAAGAACAAAAGTAGTCAGGCAGTACAGTAATAACTCCTGGAGTCAACGTGAGAGGCACTGCTAAGTGGATGTCTTTGTTACGAGAGTCAGGGGCCACCTGTTTCTCACTTCTCTTGTAACTTGTTGGAAAATCTTAGAGAAGTCAGTTCACCTCTTGTCCTCTGAGATGGTTTAATGAAGGCCATGGACATCTATTCCAACAAGGACACTGTGACTCTAGGGTGAGTACTGTAAACATAGGGCAGCTGGAGCTCTGGAGTGGCTTGAGAACTAGGTGGTATAGATGGGCAGGTGGAAGGGATTCTGCATACAGAGTCACATGAAGGCTGAGGAGTCTCAGGCCTTATTTGGAGCAGCCTAAGTTTATGGGAGAGAGTCTTTACTGTCTGACTTCTTGTAGTTAAGTTGAAGATTTGAGGCATTAGAGGTAGAGTGCTTTTGAGCACAAAGGACTCAGACACTGTTAGTGATGTGTTTATAAAAAGGTAAAGAGATACGGAATATGTTCTATGGGTATGTGGTGAGGTATGGGGGAAAGGGATGTCTCAGAGGGCCCATATTGAGGCATCCCTTTCCCTTGAGGGTCCAGCCACACGACGGTAAAGTATAGAATAGAGTTTATTCAGGGCATGGGGAGGGAAGTTAAGAGGGTAGTAGAGGTAGAGAGAGAGAGAGAGAGAGAGAGAGAGAGAGAGAGATAGAGGCTGGCCATGACCATGTGGAGAGAGGGTAAGGGAATGGGGAAGGGGAGAAGGGGAGGAAGAAGCAAGAGGCAAGAGTACAAGAGAGCAAGAGATGAGAAAGAGCAAGAGAGCTAGGAGGGGGCAAGCAGCCTCTTTTATAGTGGGTCAGGCTTACCTGGCTGTTGCCAGGTAACTGTGAGGGTGGAGTTTAGACAGAATGCTAACAGTTAACATGGATGCTGGAGAGTCAAACCTTTAGGTTACTAGCAGATTAGAAATAGTTCTGGGTGTTTTGTTTTGTCTTTTTTTTTTTTTTTGAAACAGGGTCTGACTGTGTACCCTGGCTGGGCTGGAACTCAACTATATATCAATCACTGTTTATACCAGGTAGCCTGGAACTCTGAGAGATCCACCTGCCTCTGCCTCCTGGGTGCTGGATTAGAGGTGTGTGCCAGATTAAAGGTGTGTGCCTTTGTCTCCAGTTTTACATTTGTAGGCTTCTATTCATCCATCCATCCATCCATCCATCCATCCATTTATTTTGGCTAGGTTGACTTTTACTGTTTGTTGTGTCCTGTGTAACTTCTCTGAATCTTGATTTTTCTTCATTTTAGGATGTTGGTGGTATTTTTCACAGGGTTTTGTGAGTTTTGAGACTGTAGAAGCACACAGCATAGTTAGCACTGTCTTTTGTCTTCCAAGTTGTGCTCAGACATGTTAGTGAATGCTCAGTGTCCCAGCCCTTTGGAGTTGGGTTCCGCCTGTGTCCCAACTTAATTCCTCAGCCTTCATTACCTCTGCCTAGTGCAGGGGTCTTGCTCTTTCTCGGTGATACTGCTTCTTGGAGCTCTGGTGGAAACACTCCCTCTTTCAGGAGCAGTTGAGAACCTGATCCTTCTTCCTCTGTAGATTTCTTTCTCTAGAAATGTTCTCACCACAGTCTGACAGGGCATTAGGGCTCCATGATGCCTCACCTGTATAGAGTTCTATCAGTGTGAGTCTGATTGTGTAGTGTTGAAGATAGAACCCACTGCCTTGTCATGACTAGCCAAGCTGACCTACACCGCCAGCCCTATAGCTGTATGGACCATCCATAATAGTCTCAGCACCTTCATGGATGTGATCACGTCTGGGAATGTTAAGGGTTTGTCTACATACCAAAGGAGGACTATCAGACCCTAGTCTTGGGAACTCCTGTGTTAGAAGTCCCAGGTAATAGGAGTAAGTTTGTGTCCTTTTGCTTTTTAGAGTTGTTATTCTTGCACACTGTAGGCCCAGAGTGGGTGTTTATGGAGTCAAGTACTCACTCTGGGTTCCCTCAGCTGTCAGTTGGGAAAGTGGTGGCAAGGGGCTGGTAAGCCTGGTGCATCTCGTGTATGCTCATCTTTCACTTTTTTTTTTTTTTTTTTTTTGGTTTTTCGAGACAGGGTTTCTCTGTGTAGCCTGGCTGTCCTGGAACTCACTCTGTAGACCAGGCTGGCCTCGAACTCAGAAATCCACCTGCCTCTGCCTCCCAAGTGCTGGGATTAAAGGTGTGTGCCACCACTGCCTGGCTTTTTTTTTTGTTTTTTTTGTTTTTTTTTTGTTTTTTTTTCTTCATCTTTCACTTTTTAAACCTGAATTGCTGGCACCTTGAAGAATTTACACCTGAGTGTGTTCTTAATGTTGCCAGCAAGGTTGACAAAAGTAATGACAACTGTGGTGTCCGACTTTAATCTCAGCACTGAGGAGGCAGAGGCATACAGATAGACGAGTTCAAGGCCAGCCTGGTCTACAGAGCAACATCCAGGGCTACACAGAGAAACCCTGTCTTGCTACAACCCCTCCTCCCCAACCTCGGTCCCAAAAAAGTAGTGAACAATTAAAGCTGCCTAGTTTTGCATACTCTAGGTTTGTATGTACTGTTAGATTTGACTTATTTTGAGCTTGTTCATTTTGGAACTTCTTGAGGAAGAGCAATTCCTACCAGCTTTTGGTGAAGTTGTAAAGTGTTTCCATTTTGCTTTGGTTTACTGTTATTTAATTTTGTACTTAGAAGATTTTGTTATATTTCTGTGGTGGTGTGGTCTGACAGGGTACAGATGAACTTATTGTTGGATTGATGTTTCATTTTTAGGTCTTTAAAACATTTGATCACATGGCCCGCCAGGATGATGAGAAAAGGAAGAAGGAACTGGAAGAGAAAATCAGAAAAAAGGAGGAAGAGGCCAAGGCAGTGGCAGCTGAGAAGGAAGCTGTGCCAGTCCCAGTGCAGGAGGTAGAGATCGATGCTACTGCAGAATTGAGTGGGCCTCAGGAAGTAGAAAAGGAGGAGCCCCCAGGCCCACAGGGCCCTGAGCACAAAGTGACCCATGGCTTGGAGGAGGCAGAAGCTCCAGGAACAGTTAGCAGTGCTGCTGAAGGCCCTAAGGACCCTCCTGTGCACTCCAGGTAGGAGCATCTCCTCTGCAGTGTCCTCCTTTCTCTGCTGTGGTTAAGTTTGCCTATGAGTGGTTTTTGTTTTGTGTGGTTTGTAAAATATCAGTTCTGTTTGGTGGGCAGTGGCTAACTACAGAAATTTATTTTCTAGTAGTTCTGGATACTGGAATCCCCAGATTAAAGTATTGTCTCAGTTGTTTGGAGGCTTCTGTCAGTGGCTTACAGATAGCCATCTTCCTGTCTCCATATGGTCTTCACATTCCTTTGTTCTTGCCTTTGTCTTAGGCTGCAGCACTCAAATGCTGCGTTAGTGAGCCAGACTGCCTTCCATCCGGTGCTGCAGGGGTCTCCTTTAGGAACTCAGCTTTGAATTCCATTACCTCAGAGGTTTTCTTTATTTTGTATTTTTCTTTCTTTATTTTTTTTAAGACAGGGTTTCTCTGTGTAGCCCTGGCTATTCTGGAACTTGCTCTGTAGATGGGACTGATCCTGAATTTAGATCCACCTGCCTCTGCCTCCTGTGTGCTTGGATTAAAGACGAGTACCACCTAGCTAGGGCTAGTTGATTTTTTTTGGATTTTCTTCTCAATGCTATAGAATTCAGGTAGTCAGTTTTTTTCCTGTCATGTAGGCAAGGCTGTAGTTTCTAGTCACTCAGATACTTGTCCATTATTACTCTGAAAGAATATGTAGCTATGTGTAGGGTCTGTAGTAGTTGACTACAGACTACTAAGCATAGAGGCTATTCTACATGAGAGGACCTGATGAATCAGTTTCAACTTCCCTGAATTAGAAGAGATTCTGTGGATGGGATCTGCACTCAGCTCTGGGGAGTTTACAGTGGCCTATGTGGATTTTGGACTGGCTTAGACATTCCCCCATAGTTATATTCATTCATCTGTCCATCCATCCATCATCCTTCCATCTGTGTCTCTCTATATAGCCTTAGCTACCCTGGACCTCTCTATGTAGACCAGGCTAGCCTGTGCTTTCCCAGTGCTTGGATTAAAGGTACATGCAACCATGCTTGCTCTCTGTTTATTTTTTAGTGTGCGTATGGGTGGACTTGTGTCAGGGTGCATGTGTGGAAGCCAAAGGACAAGTTATGAGGCTCATTCTGACTTTCTGTCATCTGGGCTGCAGGGATTGAACTCAGGTTGTCAGACCACCAAGCTGTCTCACCAGCCTTCACAGAAATCTTTTCAGTATTTGCTGTTAGTTCTTTTTCTCTTAACTCTTGACAGATACAGATGTTTCATGGTATAATTAATGTTAAGTGAGAGTAACAATATATACCTTACTGTTGTTGAATGCCAAGTTTGAAAACCCCAGAGAAGCAATGCATTATTAATGGTGACTCTCACAGAGCCAGCAGTAAGGAGTGTTTTAGTTACCTTGTGTGTATGAGTGCATTTGGCAGTCAGAAGACAACCTTGGATGTTGTTCCTCAGGTGCCTTTTTTTTTTAATTCTGATGGAGTCTCATTATCCTGAAACTTTGACAAGTTGGCCAGGCTAAAGGGACAGTGACCTTGCAGGGTCCCCCTTGTATGCCTCTCCTGGACTGGAATTACCAACCTTCACTGTACCTGACTGTTTGGGTTTGTTTTGACTTGGGTTTTGGAGGTTAAATTCAGATCTTTCCACTTTTTAATTTTTTTTTTTTTTTTTTTTTTAAAAGACTAGAGTCTCACTGTGTAGCTCTGGCTGACATGGAATTCACTCTGTAGACCAGGCTGACCTCATTTACAGAGATCTACCTGCCTCTGGCTCCCAAGTGGTGAGATCAAAGTAGCCTAGCTTAGGTTGCATTTTAAAGGCAAGCACTTTACTATACTGACTGAGCCATCCCCCAGACCCTCATTTTTTTTTCTTTTAAAAAGAGATAGTTCATACTTTGTATTTTTAGAAAATGTCTTAATCCTATGTATGCACGCTTGCCCCAGTAGTATTTTTTTTTTTAATTGGATATTTTATTTGTTTACATTTCAAATGTTATCCCCTTTGCTGGTTTCCCCTCTGCAAATTCCCTTTCCACTCCCCCCCCCTTATCCTGCTTCTATGAGGATACTCTCCTACCCACTCATCCACTCCTGCCTCACCACCCTAGCATTCCTCTACACTGGGGCATCATCAAGCTGTCTTAGGACCAAGGGTCTCCCCTCCCATTGATGCCAGATAAGGCCCCTTCAGCTCCTTCAGTCCTTTCCCTAACTCCTCCATTGGGGTCCCTGTGCTCAGTCCAATGGTTGGCTGTGAGCATCCACATCTGTATTAGTCAAGATCTGGCAGAGCCTCTCAGGAGACAACTGTATCTTTTTTTTTTTTTTTTGGTTTTTCGAGACAGGGTTTCTCTGTGTTGCCCTGGCTGTCCTGGAACTCACCCAGGGCTGGCCTTGAACTCAGAAATCCGCCTGCCTCTGCCTCCCAAGTGCTGGGACTAAAGGCGTGCGCCACCACCACCCGGCCAACCCCTCATTTTTATATATACCTTTTTAAAAAACAAATGAAGAATTTTATTTTACGTTTTTAAAAATACATTTTCTAAAAAAAAGGAAATTTATTATTTGTTTTTGATTTGAGTAATGGTCTAGACCTAATTGTAGGGACTCTATTTTAAATTTTTAAACCAATGAGTTACATTCTGGCTTACTGCACCAGTCAGAATGCTACCATAGCAGTGAGTACAGAGTGAAGATTTGCATGTGTTTCTAAAACCAACATTTTTACTTGCTGTTCAGGTTAGACTTCTTCTGTCCTGACATTTCTTTCAGTGCTTAGAAATGCAGTACCTCACCTTTCAGTAGTTGAACCACAAATCAATCACATGTTGAAGCATTAGTTTCTAGCTGCAGCTGAGATGCAGTTTCTGCACATCTGAAAATAGAATGTCAAATGCTGTTCTTTGTTTCATTTGGAGCTGGATCCCAGAGTTCTTCAATCAGCTCTCCATGGTAGATATGAAGATTTGTCATTTTGTCAGTTGAATAATTGAAGAAGAATCTTAAGGTGACTATCTATACTCAAGCACCTCTCCTTTGAGTACTCTCTTCAAAATCAGTTACCCAGGGCCTGAGACTTGGAACACTGGTTTTTTTTCTTTTTTTTCCTCCTTTGGTTTTTAGACAGATCTTATAGCCCAGGATGACCTTGAACTCCTGATTCTTTTTCTACTTCTCAAGTGCTGGGATTACAGGTGTGTGCCACCATGCCTGGCTTTGATTCTGCTTTCTTCCTGCACCCCCATGTTTGACTGCTGTTTCTGATGGCCTGTGCTAGAGAATCATTTGCTGCCAGTTCTGTACAGCATTGACAGATGTTCCTCTTCAGTACAGTCCCTTGACATGCTTAACAAAATTTAGCATAAGTGCTGGGTGAAAGAAGGACAAGATAATAATGTATTTATACTTTGCATATCCATTTTTATTACAAGTTGTTTATTAGTGTATATAGAATACTGTTTTTTGGATTTTTTTTTTTTTTTTTTTTTTGATACAGGTTCTCACTGTATAGACCTGGCTGGCTTGGAACTTTGTAGACCAGGCTGGTCTCAACTACAAAGATCTGTCTGCCTTTGTCTCTCCTTGCTGGGATTAAAGGTGTGCACCACTGTGTGCCTAGCTATTAACCTTCATGTTTTTGTGTGTGTTTAACACTTCACAGCCAAAATGCTGAGAAGCAGTCATTTTGTGTCTTTGGAACACAATTGACTGAACAGTGCAATGAACTTTTTTGGAATATAGTTATGACTTCTCTCAGATAGTTTTGTAATCCTTGTAGCCACAATAGAGACATTTGTGTTAGTCAGGCTGCACGGTGCTTCTTTGTTCCTGTCCTCAGGCCCTGCATCATTGCCAGTGCTCTGCCTTAAAGTTTTATGGTAATAGCTTTAAAAACTTACATGTATTTGTGTGTGTATGTGTTCTTTCCTTCCGTGGTGTGGGTGTTGGGACTGAGCTTAGGTCATCAGGGTTAGTGACAAGTGCCCTACCCAGCTGAGTCATTTTGTGGGCAAATTACTTTCTTAAGAATTATTTTAACATTTTTGTTATTTTGCTTTTGCTTTGGAGACAGGGTCTTGCTGTGTAGCCCAGGTTGTTTTTAACCTTGTGTGATCCTCCTGCCTCCACCTTCCCAGTGCTGGAATTGCAGGTGTGTACCACCATGGCTGGCTACAGCATACATTTTACCTATATGTAATGATGTAGAGTTTTCATACAAAGCTACAGCACAGTATTTTTGGGGTGATTAAGGGGTATATTTGAAGGATATTTGCTGTCAGCCTGTTACTGTCTCCTTTACTAATAGGTCGCAGTTGCTCTAAGTCTCATTGTTGTTTCAGCCCACTGTCAGAAGTCTCCCAGTCTGAGCGTGGCATGGTGGTGGCACATGCCTTTAGTTCCAACTCCAGGAGAGGCTGTGGTGGAAAAATTGCTTGAGCTTGCAAGTTTAAGACCAGTCAGACTGGGCAACACAGTAAAAGTCCACTTAAGGAATGAGGAAAAGAAAAAACAAAGGGAACAGAAGTGCCAGGATGCTTGAAACATCCACTTAATTTCCACTTATTTGGGTACAAAAAAAAAAAATTCTGGTTATGCAAGATTGTAAAGTCCATCATAGTTTGATAGGTTTGGGAATAGTAGATATTGTGTTTATTTTGTCTCGGTGTCTGTGTTGTAGTTGATCAGTGACCAGTGCCTCCTGTGAGCATGACTAGTACTGTGGAAAGAAGGGACATGAGCTTTCACCATCTCCTGCCAGTCAGCAGCTCTTTCCAAGTTGCCTGCTGTGCTTCACCTCTTGGCTTCATCCCAGCACTCACAGGCAAGCCATCAGAGCACCTGCAGTTCAGGCTCTCCACCTGTAGGTGTTGCTGCAGGCAGTGGAAAAAGCTATGGCTGAGTTTGGGAATGCAGATAAAAGGCTCTTGACAGCTTGTGGCAGTTCTGTTTTTCTTATATAAATCATGAGTAAAACCCTTTATAAAAGAAGGAAGGGGGAAAATGTCATAATAATATTAATTATTACCCAGCCATGGTGAATGGGGGGGGGCCTGGTTTGGGCTCTATAGTGAAACCCTCATCTCCAAAAGGACAAAGACAAAAGAGAAAAACCATAACCAGGTAGACAAAACCAAGATCACCCCCACCCCCAAACTTACAACAAAACAGTCAAACGGAGTATCAGTTATCCCCTGGAAATAGTTACCCTGAGTGCTAGGACCAAGTGCCGTTTTACCCTTGGATGAGTGACCCCATGCTATTGTTGATTTCTCCTGCCTGTCCGGGTAAGTAGAGTGGGGCAGTGTGAGGAGAGGGCTTCATGGGACCACATGGTGTATGGGCTGCTTCACTTACTTGAATACGGTGCTAAACAAAGCCATCAGCATTAGTATGTTTTCATAGTTTTGCCAGTGTGTCCTTTGTACCTAGGTGTTACAGGGACCTAGACATTCCCTGGGAAGAGAATTGCATCATTTGGAAGAGGATTCCTGACAGTGTACCATGCCTTGTAGCTGGGATATGCTACATAAGTGCTTCACTAGGCTCTGTTACCAGCGTTTTTTATTGTTTTTGTCTCTCCCACCCCCTTTTTCTTTTTCTTTGAAAACAGAGTCTGGCTTCAGATTGACCTCAAACTCACTATTTAGCCAAGTATGGTTTGAATTCCTCCTGCCTGATCTTCTTGCTTTTACCTCATAGTGGTGTAGCCATGTGTACTGTGGCTGGTGGATCTCAGTCTTCTTTCTGAATTGTCATGTTGATGAGCTTCTTGGCTTCTTGCTTATAAGTCTGTTAAGCCTTATTAGTAACTGCTCCGCCCTCTCTTGTTCTGATATTCCCAGCTGCAGTTAGCCTCACCTTGAGGAGTAGGCTTCAACATAGAAGTTTCAGGAGAACACTGACATTGATCCTGCAGCACTGACACCTTTGGTGGCAATTGTGTCATTGATGCTTCTTAGGCAGGCTGTCAGAGCAAGGCCTGTGTCAGAGGCTCTCTGGGAAATTCTGGTCCTTTGGTTTAGTTTTATACAGTTCTCTGTTTGCTGCTTTAGGCTTTTCTCAGGTGTCCATCATAGGCAGTCCCTTGGTAAAGTCATAGTTACTCCATGTAGGTTTTTGGGAGAGTTGAAGAAAGTGAATACTGAAGACCCACTTAGCATGGTTCCTGATAGGGTACCATTTAGTCAGCAGCTAGCTATTATTACTATTGTGTTTGTCCTAAAAAAGAAACTTGTTTTTCTTTTGGATGATACTCATGTGATACTTGGAAAACAGATTAAGTATGTAAAAGAAGAAAATCTTACTACAACTCACTAAATTTTTGGGACATTTTCTGTCATCTTCCCTATGTATGTAAACATATTCTATATTTAAATGTGTATATTTGTAAACTTTTGTGACATGCCTTTCTATTTTGTTGAACAGTATATGGAGAAATTCCAGCATTCTTTTTTGAACTTTGAGTTCTTCCTGCACACTGATGAGTATGATATGCATGGAGTGGCTCTTGCCCTTGGACAAGGGTGGGTGCTGCATAGCATGTGCTCAGCGGGAGCAGGCAGAAAGCTGGAGAGCAAGCGGAATGAACACTAGGTGTAGAGGGGTGTTTGCTTGTTGGTTAGATTCTGTACTCCGTGGAGCTTTCCTGCTGTTTCATCTTGCAGACAGACTCACCTTGAAATTGCTGCTTTTTAAAGGAAGCTCAGACAGCAGTCATGTGAGGGCCTGATTAAATCACAGCCAGGAAGACTTTTGATTTCTAGAAGGCTCTTGGTAATTTACTCTTGAACTAGGAACCTCTTATCTAGCCTCAATGGCCTAAAACCCCCTGCCCAGCTTGCTTTGTACTAGGGATTGCAGGTATAATGATGTGGGTTTTGTTGTTGTTGTTGCTGCTGTCTTTTGTTTTTTTGTTTTTTGTTTTTTTAAATTTGGCAGTTCATTTGATTTTTTTTTTTTTTTTAATATCACAGTGAGACTTAACAGTCTTTGTTTTTAGGAAACAGTAGTTTGTGGTTTTCGATATTGAAGCTGTATCAGAAATTGACCTGCTGTTCTGGTTTGTCATAATTACAGAGGGTCTGGGGTGGAGTTAGTAGCATGATTGCAGTAACCTGAAAAACTGTGTTCTTCACACACACATACACACACTTTTTTTCATAAAGTGTTTGTTAGGGAGAATTTGAAGTAGAAGTCACAGTGGGCATAAGAGTATAGTACTCTGGACAGCCTCACTGTCTGACCTTCTCGCCTGTCTTCTGTTATTTTGAAGCAATCTGCCTCTTAATATTTCATGTTTTTGGCAAGTATTTAAACTTTTCCTTATGATGTTGTATGGTTTGTTTGAATCTGACTATAAATAACCTGCAAACACCAATGGCTCATAATTGACAATTTCCACCCCCTGTCCCAGAACATCCTTGTTAAAAGAAGTCAGTGGGCAAGGTCCTGGGTTAATTCCACAGAAGCATTTTTAAAGGAGGAGAGAGAGAGAGAGAGAGAGAGAGAGAGAGAGAGAGAGAGAGAGAGAGAGAGAGAGAGAAGAAGAGAAGAAGAAGAAGAAGAAAAATCAGGCTGATAGTTGGGCTTGCCACTGTGAATTTTACTGATTGTTAGTTGTGAGCTGGTTCAGCATGTCCTCTGTCCTATTTCTTGTAAGTCACAGTTGGATTAAGGGTAACATTTTTAAAGTTACAAGGCTATGTAATGGAAATAAATTGTTCTTCCTGGAGACAATTTGTCCATAGCGTCTTATTGTAAAATTTGTGCATATACTTTGCCTATAATACACAGTACATGTGTATACACAGCACATCTGTGACTGTTGACTTGCTACATCTCCTAAATGTACTGTGATCACTCAGGCCTGATAAACGGCTGGCACTGACTTGGTGCTTTCTGTTGCCAGGCACCCTCTCCTTAGCACACATGTGAGTTTTTATAGTCCTTAAAATTACATGGGTAGGACTGTCACTCTCGTATTTTGCAGTTCAGAGAAGTGGCTTGTGCTCATGTTGCTGGTGTGAGGAGGGCATCTGAACTTTTCTTTCTCTTGAATGGTTGGCCCCAAGGTTCTTCACTACTGTTGAAATTACCCTTATCAGGGATGCAGAACGGAAATTGCTGGGCCCCTTCACTAGAGGCTGTCTGATAGGTCTGGGTGTGGTTTGTATATCTTGTGGATTTTCAGAAGCTTTCCGGTGACTGACACATAGCCAGGGTTTTTCTTGACTGCCATAGTCTTGACTGTATTATACCCTATGGATCTTAGAGTCATTATCTAATGGGTCCCTAGGGTGGGGTGTATTTAAGCTGTTTATAGTGTGCTGGTGTCACAAGTGAGGCTGCATCGAATATGCTTGTGTGTGTTTCTTGGAACATGTGTACGCATATCAGTTGGATGAATTCCCAGAACAGGAATTACTGGGTCAGAAGGTTTTTTTAATTTTGATGGATGTTTCTAAATTGGCCCCTGAGAGAGTCTACCCATTTGCTCTCTCACTGCCAGCTTGCCTGAGGGAACCTGATCCGTTTCCAGCTTCTAGGAGTGGCTTAGGCTCAGTCTGTGCTGCTCTTACCTGCTGTTTAAGTACCACTGACTGCCTTATGTTTTGATTTGTCCTTGTGGATGGTTTTCTGTTACTTATAAACACTAAACTATATATTTCTTTTGTTTGCCATTACCAAGCTATTTACCATACCATGGATTTCTAATACATTTTAACACTTGGTAAGATTCATGTTTAATCATTTTCCCCAGACTTTTTTCTTTATAGAAATTAATTTTTCTATATGGAAATTTGATTGAAAGTTTTATAGGAATACCTTCAGTTCATGTTTTGGGACAGGATGGGTTGATAGCTTTATATTTTTCTTTCAATGTAAGAATAGAGTGTGTCTTTAAGGTTTGTGTGGAATTTTAATTTTTTTTTTTTTTTTTTCCTAGTAGAGACTGGAAATGAGACTCTTATCTCTTCTTGGCTTCTAAATAGTCTTTTACTTAATTTTGTTTGGTTTTGTAGGTATATAGACTGTTTAGTATTTATTATGTTTAGTAGTAAATTATATTTTATTACTATATAATGACTGTCTTTAGTAGTAAATTATATGTATTTTTTGCACTTAGAATTTTAAATGTAAGTGTATTTTTCTCCCTGTCAAGCTTGTTGCCAGGCAACTGAAAGGATGGAGCTGACAATCACTAAGCACAGGATGGGAGGCTACTGTGGGAGATGGGGGTGGGGAAACTGCGGCTTTATTGACTTAAGGAATTGAGATTGATCAGACATCTAGGTGGCATTTGAGCTGTGGATGTGGGTTTGGAGTTTTGTGAAGAGCAGGGACTATTGAATTTAAAGCATTCACATTTAGATGCAATGGAGGCTGGCTGCGGCTTGGATGAGTGTCACTGAGGCAGCTTGATGATGAGAGGTCTCAGGATTCTCCTAGGAAGGGCCTTTGTCTGCCTGTTTGCAGGGGATCCTAGTACTTGACACATAGGTGGCACTTGGTGAACCTGGATTTGGTGATCTGAAGAGAAGGGGGTAGGAAGAGAGCTTCAGTGAGGAGAATGAGCCTCTCTGAACTGGTGTGTTCAAGTCAAGCCTGGAAACATAGGTGACCCCTGTGTAGCAGTGTGGTCAGTTTTGCTGCTAGAGCTAGCTCTCTTTGGTATTTCCCTAGAATCTCCGTAAGCACCTAAGATCCTAGCCTTTGGTGGTTGTTGTTGCCCCTTCTCCCTGAGGTGCTCCCTGAGGATCCATGCTGTCTGCTTTGTGGTAGCCCCAGAGTGTATCTAGATAGGCTATTTTCTGTCTTGTGGGTGGTAGATGGATGCACTTGCAGCTCTCCACATGCCTGTCCCTTTATGTGCTGGCTTTGATGTCTTCTCCTTTGGATCCCTTGTGCCCAATCCTATTATTTTCTTGGTAGAATATTGAGGCAGGAAGTCAGCTGATAGATGTGCAGAGCTGGGGCTGGCCCTGCTACTTTTCCTGTGTGTGTGTCTCCATGAACTTTTGTCTCCCTGTTGGCACCTGACTTTCCCACTAAAGGAGACATTTTGTCTACCTAGTCACTGCTGATTCTAGCACCTGGCATAAACTTGGCACTGGGTAAACAGTCGAATGAATGGCGATGGGCATTAAACGTCATCTTTACAACGACCGACCTTGGAGTTTTAACACAACTCACGAATACTATCATCTAGTAGCAATTATTATTTGTTTTTCCTCAATTTTTGCATTTCTTCATAATATATACAGTACTGTCTTCATAGGGCAATTTTGTCTTGAGCCTTGGGTGTGAGCTCCTCTAGTTTTGCCTTGATACGATACTGCTCTGTCCCTGTTCCTGTACCTTGTGATTCACCATACTTGTCAACACTTGTGTGACAGCTTAGAATTGTGCAGACCACATTAGAAGGTTGGGGTCTCTGAGCCCTGTTGTGAGACGCTTGGCGTAAGTGACCTGAGGTACCTCTCCTCGCAGATACAGACTCGGTATGTAGGCTACGCTGACCTGGAATTCATATCCTCCTGTCTCTGTCTCCCGAGTGCTAGGATTAAATGCATGTGCCACTACACCTGCATGAGTGGCATGATTTTTAACATCTCTTAGGATGAAGAAACTGTTGTGGAAACCGTGCTTTAATGCTTGGGTGAAGATAGCTTCACCTTGAAGAAATCCCCTGAGATTTCCTGGAATGAGTCACCTCAGATGAATGGGCCAAGAATTCTGTAAACTGTGTTACAAGATCAAATTTGGAGCTCATGGAGATCTGGTCCATTAGACAGTAGCATGGGGTTCTGTAGAGTAAGGGTGACATGTGTAGCATATGATTTGTGTACTTATGGGCTTCGAATAGTACCAGTTTGTTCTTGGCTAACCAGGGACTAGTATATTATCACCACTATTATTCAGTTTTGTTTTGTTTAAAAAAAAAAAAAAAAAAAACCAAACCCTTGACTTTTAGATAATTCAGCTTTTTAAAAGAATTGTAAAAGTCATGCCAAGAATACCCATATTTCTCAGTATTGGCTCATTCATAGACGTTATTCAATTTTGCTCCTTCTTTCAATAATGTCCTTTGGGGGGGGGCTGGGGGCAGGGTTTAGTCTACTATTGTCATTGTATTTATGACTATGTTTCCCCAGCCCCCCTTTCTTAGGACAGTTTTTTAAATTGGTGTTTTTCATGACCTTTAAAGACAACTTATTTTTGCTCCCTTTCCTTTCCTCCTTCCCTCTTTTCCCTCCTACCTTCTCCTCCTTCCCCTTATTCACTTTCCCCTTTCTCTTCCCTTTCCTGTATGAATCTAGGCTGAGGTCAGAGCCTTCACACTTTCCTCCTGTCTATGTATTTTTTTTTTTTTTTTTTTTTTTGTAATTGCTAAGTATCTTGTGGGGAGATACTTTGGACTATGTAAATGTTTTGCTTCTCAATATACTCAAGTTCAGTTATCTTAGCTCGATTATTTTTGCCTAAATCGGTCATTACTATAATGCTTGATAAGATTTATTTATGTGTATGTTTTTCTTTCATGCATGTCTGTGCACTATGTACATGCCTGGTACCTGTGGAAGTCAGAAGAGGGTGTTGGATCCTTTGGACTTAGAGGTAGTTGTGAACCACCATATTGGTGCTGGGGAATTGAACCAGGCTCCTCTGCAAGAACAAGTGCTCTTAACCATTAAGTCATCTCACCAGCTCCATTCTACACTTATTAATATACTTGCCAAAAGACAAAATGAAAATAAACTTAAAGATTTAATTGGACCATTTGCCATTTTAGAATCAACAATATGTCATAAAAGACTAATGTTTTCTGGAGCTGAGAAGGAAATTGGTTTTATATAAAAATGATTAAGGTAAGCAGAACCCAGGGAAAAGTGGATTGACTATACCAAAGCTACCTTTATAAATGGTTAAAACAGGAAGAGGGACTTCCCTATTATGTTGATTCTGCTTGACTGGAATCATCTTTTTTTTTTTTAATGGCCAATTCTAAAACTCTGTTTTGAGGTAGTAGTTACCATTAGTTACTCTGTTTTGTTCTGACCTGTTGGTGGCTAGTGTGGGAGCTTAGTACAAACCAGTTAGCTGTCAATTTTGTGTAACTCTGTAAGAACAAGAGTTTCTTTTCTGTTTTGTCTTTTTGTTTTTTGTTTTTCTAGATAGGGTTTCTCTATGTAGCCCTGGCTGTTCTGGAACTTGCTTTGTAGACCAGACTGGCCTCGAACTCAGAGATCTACCTGCTTCTGCTTCCTGAGTGCCAGATTAAAGCCACGTGACACCATTGCCTAGCTCATTAATGTTTTAAAATATTTCTATTCAGTAATGCTTGTTTGCTCAAGTAGCTTCTCAGGTGACTTGTTCTTCTGATATGATACACATGTTCAAACAGAGTTTTTGCCAGAACCCAAAGGTGTTTTTTTGTTTTTTTTTTTTTTGGACATAGTATCTTTTTATTTATTGTTTGCTAATTTATGTATTAACTATAAGTAGTGGGTTTCATTTTGACATTTCCACACGTGTAGAGTCCACATTGATCATGTTCAGCTCCTGTTGTCCCTGCTTGTCCATCCCACTCCTGCTGATTCTTCTCTCACTGTCCTCCTACCTTCACATCTTTATTCATGATTCTGCTTGTTTTCTTACTTTGGGTGTCTGTTCTCTGTATAGCCCTGGCTGTCCTGGAACTCACTCTGTAGACCAGGCTGGCCTCAAACTCAGAAATCCACTTGCCTCTGCCTCATGAGTGCTGGGATTAAAGATGTGCGCCATCACTGCCTGGTTAATTTTATATTTTTAATTATTTGTATGGATGTGTTCAATGTTGGGGTCGGAGGGTAATTTTGGGGGTTGGCTCTCTTGTTGTGGATCCTAGGAATTAAACTGGGATTGTCAAACTTCTTGCCGGCCCTATTTTTTTTAAATGGCCCAAGGGAATCACAGTAGAGCTGCTTAAGGAGCACAGGTGAGGGCTTCATGAGCACCTTGCCAGCAGGTGACACTACTACACTGAAGAGCGCCTTTCCCTCTCTCAGCAACTGTTGACTCTATATAAATCCTCAAGGGTAGGTAGGACCTCATGAGCTTTCCTCCTCCGTGGTGGATGTTATGGGGGTCAATCTTGTGCAGGTAGCCACAGCTGTCTGTCTGTTCAGGCATGCAGTAGCCATGTCATGCCTGGAAGTCAGCATTCCACATGATTGGGCCCATTTCTTCACCTCGGACTTTTTTCTTTTGACTCTCTCAGTGTTTCCTGAGGGGTGTAGAAATGTGGCTGAGGACTCAGCTCTTATTCTCACCACTTTGACCAGGGATGGGCTGCTTTCTTGAGGTTAAAAAAGAGAGTTATGTATGTGAGTTTCGTCTGCTCCGAGTGTGTGCATGTGCATATGTCCCCTAGAACTGGAATTACAGATGGTTGTTAGCCACCATTTGGGCACTGGGATTGGAGCTGGGTCCTCTAGAAGAGTAGCCAGTGCTCTTAAACCTCCAAGCCACCTTTGCAGCCTCCTGGCTTTGCATCTTTACATTAAAAAACCATACATTCATTTCTCCCCTCTTGATTCCATCCTCTGTTCCCCTTAGATAATCTTATGGATTGAGAGTGAGTCTGAAGGCCCTACCTTCAGTTGCTAGCTTAGTGGGCCTTGTTTTTGTTTGTTATATGTGTATATGCATGTGGGTGCCACAACATGTGTAGAAGTCAGAGGTCAGCTTTCAGGAATCAGTTCCTTCCTTCTACCACATAGATTCTAGGGATTAAACTGAGAATGTCCTGAGCAAACCCATCGGTGGCCAGTGCCTTACCTGCAGAACCACAGAGAGTCTTGGGCCTCCTTTTTGTCATGTAAACCTACAGCAACAACACTTAGAGGGTTTAAGGGTTTTAAATGAGATGGTATGAGTGAAACCTGGAGTACAGTCACACATTACTTAGCCAGGTAAATTCTGAGAAATGCGTAGTTAGGTGGTTTAGCTGTGGTACATACATCATGGAGTATGCTTACACATAGATGGTAGATAAGCCTGCCCATCATGTTACTGTACTGAATACTGCAGGCAGTCGTAACATCATGGTGAATATTTATGTGTTTAAAAATAGAAGGACAGCAAAGAATAGGATATAAAAAATAAAAATGATACATGTCTTCTAGGCACTAGCCATGAAAAGATTGCGGATTGGAAGTTCTGTGTGAGCCAGTGAATGAGGGGTGTGAGGGTGTGAGCATGGATACCTGGTTAAACTGGGCACTACTCTAGAGCTCAGCATTGGCTTAGCTACACTGTTTATAAAAAGGTTTTCTTTCTTCTATAATAAAGGTTAATATGGTTTTTATGATTTCATAAATTTATTAATTTTTTAAACTTTGACTCATATAATAACACTTAGCTGAAAACATGAGCACATTGTACTTAGTATCACTGTACTTTATTCTTCTATTACCTTTTTTTTTTTTTTCAGACTTAATTCACTTTATTTTTCTTATATAAAATCTCTTACATCTGGAGTCTGGGTCCTCAGAACAGAGGCTCTGGTGTGGGTTTCCACAAGATGATAAGTGAATTCCTGATAAGGAGACTTGGTGAACACAGTCTCTTTCCAGACACTGGGGGTCAGGTATCTGTAGGTCTAGGAGATGCCATAAAAGGTGGCCTTGACAAAGTTGCTCAAGGTGGCAGTGCAGCTCCTGGCTTATGTGGAGCAGTCATCAGTGCCAGCACCTCTTTGGGCACCACCCTAGTGGTCTGTTACCTTGCACAGAACAATGTAGGGCTTGCCAGTCTTGTTCCCCTGGTAGTCTAGTCACACAGGAATGGTGAAAAGCTTGGCCAAGATGATGGCTCCTTGGATGTCAGTGGCTACCTCCTTGGAGCACTTAACACCAAGACCAACATGATCATTTTGTCCCCAATAGCAACAAAAGCCTTGAAGCCATGGCCTCGACCACAAACCATATCTGAAGCTACTAAGGCCACTGCTAATCCACCGTGGAAGCTACGGGCAGCCTCCTGATCCTGGGCCCTGGGCTTCTGGGCACTCCCGCTACACTGGCATCAGCTAGCATTTGTGTTTCTCAAGAAGAGGAGGACACTGTTGTCTTTCTTTGTATCATTATTTGTAAGCTTTTTTTGATGTATGTATTTTTAAATTTCCATTTTTGTGTGTGTGTAAAGCTAACACCCATCCACATATACAGGATTAGGATATCAATATTAATGGTCTCCACCTCCATATCTTGTTTTCCTGGAAGGTCTTTGGGTTAGTAACATGCATGGAGCTGTCACCTCCTTTCAAGACAGTGACTGCCTTTTTGGGATCTTCATGAGAACCTGCCACAGGTTGAGGAGCTGCTTCTCCTTTTAGCTATCTGTCTTTGGAGGTTGCTATCCATGGAGGTTACTGGTTTTCTTTCCCTTTTCATAGTAGGTATGTTCTAGCATATGGTGTGCCATGAACATTCCTCTCAGTTAGGGGAGAAACTGGATGCTGAGCCATGTTTCAGACATTTTCGAAGCTGTTGCGGCCTGGATCAGCCTCTCCTATACCTTACCCCGAGTTTTCTCAGATCTTTTTGTGTTCTTATCACTGCCCTTTTCCTTGTATCTTCAGCCATGTGAGTTCAGTTTAAACGTATGATAATATATGTGCTCAATTTCACAGCTGTGTTGGGTTTGTTTATTGGATTCAACAAATGTGGAAAGAATAACCATTTGTTTCAGAGTCTTGAAGCAACGAAGCAGAGAGTGTCAGCCCATCCCAAGCCCCCTTCCCTGTCTCTACTGGCTCTGCTTAGGGTGTTCTGGAGCTTCTGGCTTTTTGGTTCTTTGTTCCCTTGAGTTCTCATGCAGTTCAAGTCAGGACGCGAAAAAGGAAGGATTCTTCCTGGCCACCCACGAGTAGGAGTTTTAGAGTGGGTGTTGTGCTGTCCCATAGTTAAATGAGCAGTTCTGATTGTGTCTGGGCATATTCTGCCTCTGAAAACAAACCCCACTGATCTGCGGTGTGAACCGCTGTGCTGTGCATTGGAAAGGACTCTGCCTCCTTCCAGCCTCTTCTGCTGCCTAGTGTTTGTTTTTAATTGACCTGTTCTTCACTAGGGTTGAGGTGCTACTCCCTTAGTAGCAGTACTGTCTGCTATTTGGGATCTAGGGAAGACCTCAGGCAATTTTCTTCATTGCTGGTCTGTTGAATGCAGGGAAGGAAACTTAACTAGGGCTCCCTTCAGCCTTCAGTAGGTGGCCAAGCCCATCAAAGTGCAGACTAGAGTCGCTCCTCAGGAGGCCAGTGCTAGCTTCCTGTGACTCGCAGGGGTCTGGAACACAGGTGTGGGCTGGTCTTGTGCTCTCCTCGTGGGAACTTTGTAACCTGGTGGTCCTGGGTAGCAGCAGTTCGCTGTGTTCTCTCCACCCCCACCCCCTGCTTGGCTCATCCAGAGCTTCCTGTTTCCTGCTGCCAGAGCTCCACAGAGCTATAAGTCTATCCTGCCGTTCCTTTGTCTCTTGTAGTTGAAAATTTCCCTTTTCTACAGTTAGCTAGTGTCAGTTCCTGCTGCTGCTCCTCCTCCTCACTAGCCTTGGTGGGTATTTATTGGCTGCATTTTCTAGAATGACTGCATAGTGTTCTGCTTCATCAGGCTGGGCCTGTGGGTGGGAATAGTTTTGCTGGATGATCTTACTCCAGCTGTCTTGATCTAGTCTTGCAACATTTTTCCAGTGGAGTTATGAGGGCATGGTGGCTGATTACAAATGATTATGAGAATTTGAACAATTTTTTAGAAATAAGCTTAAGGAAAATTAGAACAATAAGAGTTTAAAATGTTTCCTGGAAATGAGATATCTGTGATGTGGACCCCTGTTTGCCCTGCCTGAGTGCACCCTTGTACCTGCTTGGCTCCAGACACTTCTGTCCATATGAGGTCTCCCGGTGCCCTCATAATCCCACCCCCAACATAGATCTTTTCAGTTATAAGACAAGTGTTTAAAATGACCGTTGTGGCATAGTGTTATTGTTAGTATTCTGTTTAAACTCCACCTCCACAGTTACCTGGCAACATCCAGGTAGGCCTGCCCACTATAAAAGGGGCTGCTTGCCCCCTCCTTCTCTCTTACCTGTAGCCTCTCTCTTTCCCCTCCCCCTTCCCTTCTCCCTCTCTGTTGTTATTAAAGACGCACAGGCAGCTTGGAAGGGAAGACTCCAGAGGGTTCCAGAAGGGAGTTTATTTAGGGCACAAGGGAGAGAGAGAGAGGTGGCCGGCCATGACCACGTGGAGAGGGGGAGTGGAAGGGGAGAGGGTCGGATACAACCTGCAGGTGAGCAGGTCACAGGGGCAAGAGAGAGAGGAGGGGCCAGACAGCTCCTTTTATAATAGTAGGCAGGCACCTGCTGTAGGCGGCTACTGGCTGTAGGCAGGGCTACCTTTTGCCAGTAGCTGCGGGGAGGAGCATACCTGGCTGTTGCCGGTAACTGTGGAGGTGGAGTTTGACAGAATGCTAACATTCTCTCCATGTGGTCATGGCCGACTTCTCCCCCTCCTCCCCCTCCTCCCCTTCTCCCCTCCTCCTTCCCTTCCTCCCCCTTCTTCCTCCTCTCTCTCTCTCTCTCTCTCTGTCTCTCTCTCTCTCTCTCTCTCTGCCTCTACTACCCTCCTGGCTCCCATCCCCATGTCCTGAATAAACTCTATTCTATGCTCTACTGGTGTGTGGCTGGTCCCTCAGGGTCCCGCTGAGACATCCCCTTCCATCATTGGTCACCATCCATCAGTTATTGTGTGCTGTTATTAAAAGGTTACGGCGCAAGGCTTAGAACAGACCATAGCAGACTGGCTTGTTCCACGGGAGAGCGTGGGTTTATTTGGATAAAGGGCGGGGAAAGGAGTGGGGCGGGGGAAGATGGCAGAAAGAGAAAGAGAGCATGGTGTCGGTGGCTCTGTGTATTTATACGGGCTGTGACATATTCTCTTTCCCAGGTACCAGGTGAGGTGGTCAAGTGGATTGTGGGAATGAATGTTTGGCGGTTGTCTTAGCAACGAGGTAGAAGTCGTGGGTCACTTGAATATGACGTCACTCACTGAGTTTGGGCTTAATGCTAACAGTTATTACATAGTGTTATTATATAAGGTTCCAAGCTCCTCAGCTTCCCACATGGGCTCCAGTTTCCATGTTGCACTGTAAGAGCAGACTCGCAGGTCCAGACAGGGAGTGTGCTCATGGTGCTGGCTACTTTGTTTTCCGTGCGATGTGTTGTGAGGAGGAAGTACTACAGGTTCTTGATAAATTTGGCTCTAATATTTGCAGGTTTTTTCATGTGGGATGGTGTTACTTACAGAGCTAGGAGATGATCTGTAGCTCCACAGCTGGACAAGTCATAAGGGAACGAAGGCAATGAAACTGAGCGTGCCAGGTGAGCTGAGCATATAAACATCTGCTGCCCATCTATGGCAGCATTGTATATCGATTCCACATACTGCCCGAAAGGATGGAAACAATGATGGAAGGGGATGTCTCAGCGGGCCCGTGCCGAGGCATCTTTCCCCCTGAGGGAGCAGCCACACGACATACAGTTTATTTAGGGCATGGAGAGGGGAGCCAGGAGGGTAATAGAGGCAGAGAGAGAGAGAGAGCGAGAGAGAGCGAGCAGAGAGGTAGAGACTGGCCATGACCATGTGGAGTGAGGGGAAGGGAAGGGGAGAGGGGGCAGAGAGAACCTGCAGGCAAGCCGGGAGGGAGGAGGAGGGGGAGTGGGCAGACAGCCCCTTATAGTGGGCAGACCTACCTGGCTGTTGCAGTAACTGTGGGTGGAGTTAGACAGAATACTAACACGCTGCGTTATTTTGTATGAACAATTTGATTGATTGTTGTTGTTGTCTTACTTTTGCATATGTAACCACTTTAGGAGTTCACAAGTAAAACTTTCAAGTATGGTCACATTTGTTGCCTACATTCTTTTGCCTCTTGTCTCTGAGAGAACACTTTTTTTTTTTTTTTTTTTTTTTTGAGACAGGGTTTTCTGTGTAGCCCTGGCTGTCCTGGAACTCACTCTTGATGACCAGTGTTGCCTCGAACTCAGAAATCCGCTGCCTCTGCCTCCCAAGTGCTGGATTAAAGGCGTGCGCCACCACCGCCCAGCGAGAACATTTTTTTTTTTTATAATTAATTTTATTTTTTTATTTTTTTTTTTTTTATTTTATTTTTATTTTTTTTTTTTTGTTTTTCGAGACAGGGTTTCTCTGTGTAGCTCAGGCTGTCCTGGAACTCACTCTGTACACCAGGCTGGCCTCGAACTCAGAAATCGCCTGCCTCTGCCTCCCAAGTGCTGGGATTAAAGGCGTGCGCCACCACCCCCGCGGACAAATTTTTATTTTTTTATTTTATTATCACTTTACATCCCACTCCCTGCCTCTCTTCCAATAACTCCCTCTCATAGTCCTTCCCCCATCCCTCCATCCCCTTCTCCTTTGAATCAGTGAGGCTTCCCTGGGTATCTCCCTCACCTTGGCACTTCAAGTTAGAGAACACCTTTTGAGTTTTTAGTGAATTCTGGTGAATTTCTGTCTTTTTTCCCCTTCAGAGGAAATATAGTATCCATATATGCATGTGGGTAAACGGGCCGAAGCTGGGGGAGGCTGCCTGGAGGCTGCCACTCGTTGGGGGACCTGCATACAGAAAGGTCTGGAGTTCCAGGAGGCTGGAAGCTTCGGAGACGGCAGGCCCCAATGATACGAGGAAGTCCTTGGTTCCAAAAGGGTTTATTGTCATGGTGGATGGTGGATGGATCTGGATGTACCCCTCCAAACTCAGGGCAGACTTGAGTTAAGTAGGGAGGGAGAAAGGGGGAGGTTCTGGAAGGAATGCTTAATTGGCTCCGCTCTCTGACCTTCATTAGTATGTAAATCTCTAGGGCCTGAGGCCTGTAGTCACACCTTCTACCTCTGCACCTTGGGAGGGGCTGTGATGGCCTTCGAGACTGAACAATGTAGGTCCATGGAGATTAGACTGCTTTTCAGGACCCTGAGTTCTGGGGACGTGGCCGAACTCCTGCCATTTCTCCCTTGGAGTCTCGGAGTTCTAGGCCCATGCCCAGCCAAGAACCAGGATACCCTTACGAAGTCCCACATATGCACAAGCTTATTCTTATTTTTGCTTCTCATAAAAAATCATATACTCTCTATGTTCTTAACATTTGACTTTTCAGCTGACCACATGCTCTGGCAATCCTCCCTCATTGGAGGGCTGTGCGTATGACTGTAATATTGGCCCTGTGTAATAATGTGTGCAGTGCATGGCATAATGACCAGCCACTTTCTGTGCAGGACTGTTTACATCGCTGTTGCAGTGTTTTGCTGGGACATGTGTTATAACAGTGATAATTTCATACTATATGTTGTTTTAATTTTGAGGGAATGTATTCTTAAGATGAATTCCCAGGAATGGGGTGCTGATAGCAAGTTACGCTATCCAAATCTCTTCTGATAGTTGTACCCGTTTTTATCCTTGCCATAATATATGAGAGGCCCAGTTCCCAGAGTTGACCAGTTACTGGGTGGGTAGTTAGGGTTTGAATTGGATTCATTTGGGAGATAGTGCATACTGATGTTTTAATATTTATTTTAATGGCTAGCTGTGGTACTTCACATCTGTAATTCCTGAGAGAGTGGAGACAGGAGGATTAGAAATTTAAGGCCAGCCTTGGCTACATAGTAATTGCTATTCCTACTTGGGCTATGGGATACACTGTCTCAAAAATGAAACAAGTGGGGAGTTTCATTTTGGGAATGAACATTCGGGAAGTAGAGGCAGGTAGATTCCTGAGTTCAAGCCCACCCTGGTCTACATAGTTCAGGACAGTCAGGGGGAAAAAAAAGGAACAACAGAAAACGAAACCTAGATAAGTAGATCTTTATTTTGTGTGAAGATACATGCATATCATTTCATGTATAGGAGCCTTTTTTTTTTTTTTTTTTTTGTCTTTTCATTTTTAATGTTGGGGTTCTACTTTTTTTTTCTTTTTCTTTCTTTCTTTTTTTTTTTTCCTGAGACAGGGTTTCTCTGTGTAGCCCTGGCTGTCCTCATTCTGTGGACCAGGATGGCCTTGAACTCAGAAATCCACCTGCCTCTGCCTCCCAAGTGCTGGGATTAAAGGCATGTGCTACCACTGCCCGGCTCTGCTTTATTTTTTTTTAGGAGTTTACAGTATGTGAGAGAAGATTAGAACTTCATTTTTAATAGTTATTTTAATGTTTCCTCCATTTTATCTTTTTACTTTGCTTTTGCCTTTTTCCCCCTTGCTTAGTAAGTTCTTTTTATTTTCTTTAAAATGTTTATTATGAAACTGAATTTTGTATCTGAAAATTTCAAAGTTAGGATTATTATTCATTTTTCCTGTAATGCTTGCACTTTTTCCTATATTTCTATAAACTTCTGTGAAAATGACCTTTGTGTAGTTTGAGTTTTGTATTTATATAACTGACCCACTTGGACTTTATTCTCTTATTGTGGAGTATAAATTGAGTTTTATCCTTTTACAAATGACTATAAACTGTAGGAACTGCATTTTAAAGAAGATTCTTAGGCAGTGCCTAGGGAGAAGTGTTGGCTGAGACTTTAAACTGCCTGAATATGGGGGCGTGGCTCAGGTGCTGTGAGGACATGAGTTCACTCACCATCCCTTGTGTTCTCAGGTTGAACTGTGTGAGTGCAGACTGAGGGCGCCTTCATTTCCCTCTTGGTGCTGGGATGCTGCATCTCTGCAGTTATCCTTTAGCACTAGAGGCAGCTCGTGAGTCTTCTATACCTGCTCCTAAAAAATGTTTGAACCTGTCAGGACACAGGGTTAGAAAGTGCTTTGAGTGCTTAGGGCAAGTCCCTAAGACTTGTTATTTTAAAGACAGTTTTCTTCTAGAACAGCAAGCAGTTCTCAGCCTGTGGGTTGAGACCTCTTGTCAGTGTGTGTGGCACGCGCGAGTGTCAAATATCAGATTTCCTGAATATCAGGTATTTACATTCACAACAATAGCAAAATTATAGTTATGAACTAGCAACAAAACAATTTTAAGGTTGGGGTCACCACAACATGAGAAACTGTATTAAAGGGTCACAGCATTAGGAAAGTTGAGAACCACTGTTCTAGAAAGTGTTCATCTATGATTGCTAAAGTCCTTTGTTAATTCTGTGAGAGTGATATTTGTTTAGAACATTTGTGCTTCATAGAGTGCTGGAGTTCTGACCTTTGAACTTTCTTTATAGTCTGGGTTTGGATATTGTCTTGTACCCATTCCTCAGGGCTCCCTAAGATATTGCCATAGCCCTTTCCCTTACCAAGAACCCAAGATTTTAGAGGCATTGGCAACACTTTGTGGGTAAGTAGGCTGGGTACAATGGAATTCCCAGAGAAAAATTGAGGAGAGGCCATGTTGACCTGCTAGAGTATCCATCCTTTTCTGACCTTAATGTCCTGTTTTGAGTTTCAGACTTCTAACAGTTTATCTCCAGAGAGGTGAAGAGCTCCAAGCTTCCAGTTACATAAAATGTGTAACACTTTGTACCCTAGTCTTCCCTGGCTACTGTTTCATCCTTAAAACAAATAATATTATCCAGAAGTGAAGATAAACTAGACCATTTATCTATATACTCCTAGAATATAATATTGTATATGTGTGTACACATATATAAAGATAATTTGAGAGATCCCAAGTCAGTTTGTCATTGTATAAATACCAGTGGCCCTAATGAGGTAGTTTCTGGTGACATATAGGAACTGCATGTAAAGCTTGGTTGAATTTTGATAGACAGACTGGTGGTGGTGCATGCATGGGTGGTCAGTTTTTAGTAAAGGCTCAAGGCAGACAAATTTGCATGTACTTGTCATTCTTATAAAATTCATGGTATAATAGAGCTATGCAAAAAAGAGCTGGGGTTTTGTCTAAAATTAAGTTAGAGTCTAGTTCAGATGCACTGAGAATAGGTTTCTGCCTCACTGAATGATGGAACATGTTAAGGTAGTGTGGCTTTTAGCATGCTCTGCTCAGTGACTGTGGTTGCAGCTCTTCTTTTTTTTTTTTTTTTTCGAGACAGGGTTTCTCTGTATGCCTGGCTGTCCTGGAACTCACTTGTAGACCAGCTGGCCTCGAACTCAGAAATCCTGCAGGCATCTTCTGACACACAAATCCCCATTCTCTCAGTGTCACCCAGCACTACTCCATACATCCCCCAGTTACAGGAGTTGTCTGTTTTCCTTTGTGTTTGAAGTTAGAGTAATTTACTTCATGATTTCCTTTCCTTTTTTTCTGGTCTAGAGTTTACTGTCTGTCCAAGCTGGCTTTGAACTTGTGTTACCATTCTGTCTTAACCCATGAAGTGCTCTGATTAGAACTGTGAGTCACCAAATCTGGTTTATAGTTTTCTGGAGACATAAGCAATAGGGGATTTTTTTTAAAGGATACACTGTATATGTGACCATTTGATACAGTAGTTGTATAAACAAAGATGCTGACAACATACATAATGGTTGCTTTTGTCCAGCAACTGTCACTAGAACCCTTGAAATTAGGTGCTTTGTAGGGAAACCTCATGAAGTGCTGTTTGTTAGTAAAATGTGCTTAGCTCCTTAGGTCAGTTATTTTAAATACTCTGAAAGGTGGGAAAGTAGTGGCAAGAGTGTATCATGTTCCTGATAATCCCTGATAATCCCATTAGAGCAGTGGAAGGTGTCTGCGTTTAATATAGGTAGTCGTGTTATATTTGCAGAATACCACAGAACATCTCCTTGGGAGACCACCTGTGTTCAGGGACTGTCTGCTTGCACGGCTGAGTCATCTGAGCTCTGATGTCGGTTACTGTGGAGTGAGGCGCTTGGATGCTGTTTCATTACCGCCTGTCCTTCCCAACCATGGACAGCTTTCACATGTCCCTCAGTCAGGGCCTGGCTTCCCTCGTCCTTTGCTTCTTCCCCTTTGGCTGCTGTGGCTGAACTACAGACACAGTGTACGCTACATGGTCAGAGGTAGAGTCCGTTCTTCATGCCTTTGGAGCCTTCCAAAGGCTCTGTGAGCTCAGTGCCAAGCTCTGAGCTTCTGTGCCTGTTTGTAGCCATCTTACTTAGGAGTGCTTTAGTACTTTGCTACAACATTTTCCCTGATGGGTGGGAAATTTATACAGCTCCAGTTTCAAGAAGCTTGGGCTGGTATGAAGCAGCCTCCTCCTTTTTTTCCCTTTCCTGTCCCCTCCCTCCCTCCCTCCCTCCCTCCCTCCCTCCCTCCCTCCCTCCCTCCCTCCTCCTTCCCCCCTTTTTTCCTTTTCTTTTTTTCAATTTATTTCTCTTTCTGTACATTGCTGTTCTGCCTGAATGTCTCTGCAAGGGTGCCAGAATCTCTGGAACTGGAGTTATAGACAGTTGTGAACTGCCATGTGGGAGCTGGAATTGAACTCAGATCCTCTGGAAGAGCAGCCAGTGCTCTTAACTACTGAGCCTTGTCTCCAGCCAGCCTGCCTCCTCCTTTTGTAAGAGGTGTTTTAAGAGAAGTGTTCAGGCTTCCCATGCCATCTCTCCCTCCACATGTGTGTTGAGTAACTTTGATGATGTGCAGGTCCTATTCTTTTTTTTTGTTTTGTTTTTTGTTTTTTTGAGACAGGGTTTCTCTGTGTAGCCCTGGCTGTCCTGGAACTCACTCTGTAGACCAGGCTGGCCTCGAACTCAGAAATCCACCTGCCTCTGCCTCCCAAGTGCTGGGACTTAAAGGCGTGCGCCACCACCGCCCGGCTTTGCAGGTCCTATTCTAAGAGCCGTACCACAGCAGGCGGTGCTTGCTGGGCTTATAGTTCAGTTACAGCGTTGACAGTCAGCTGTGCTCCAGTGTGAATATAGCAGTCCCTCGGTTGTCATTCCTCTATGCTACCTTTTATGAATTCAGGGTCTTAGGAAGCCAGAAGAAAGGGGAAGAGACATTTGTGATGTATGTGACTTGGAAGTATAGAGTTGGAAGGAGCGTTGGTGATGAGGATTGGGTCCATGTTGGTTCTTTGATCTGTTTTGTAGGACTGCCTGAAATGTTTAAAGTAGAAAAGGATGGAGCAGGCCAGCTAAGTCTTTAAGGTGACTCAGATTTTGTAGTGAAGGAAAACCAAAATGTCTCAATGCAAATTTTACAAAAAAGCAAACTAAGTGCACAGAACATAATTAATTTACTTGGAGCCATGTTTCATGGTTATATTGGTATTCATAATGGCCTTGGTTTGATAGTTGGTCCAGGACTTAAACTTGCTGACTTTACCCCCTCACATTAAAGCATTTCATCTTTTTTTACTTTTCTGTTTCTCTTCATCATCTTATTTCTTCTTCTAGGTTGTGGGTTCTGTTTTCTACTGGTAAAACAGAGGTGTAGATAGGTTTAAAAGCCTAGGTGTTTTAGAACTCCAGATGTGGGACAAAGCAATGGTTAAGAACACTGGCTGTTTCTCCACAATACCTAGGTTCAATTTCCAGCACACACATGGCTGCTCACAGTTATCTGTTCCAGGAGATCTAATGCTCTCTTTTGGCCTCTTGGTTGACAATCATGCACACGATACACAGAAATGTATGGTGACAAAACATTCGTGCATATAAAATAAAACCAAACCCAACAAACAAAAACCAGAACCAAAAAATCCCCCAAACCCAAAAAAAAACCAAACCCAAAACCAGCCTTAACCCAGATACCCAGATGTAATCTATGATAAAGATTTCTTTTCTTGGCTAAGAGATAGCTTTGGTGGTGGTAAGAGTTATATATGCATGTGGTTTTGAGGAAGAGCCTCTGGTGTAGGCTGGCATCTTTTTTAGCACAGTCTTGTAGTAACTGACTGGTTCCTGTTAATGCAGTGGAACACATTCCTGACTGCCTTCTTTTTGATCTTTCCTGAGTTGGCCAAGTCTAGATCATAATAGATAATGAGTGTCTTTTACATTTTAAATAGTAGTTGTGATATTTATGGTTTAATTTGTGTCTCCTTACTTACAGAAAAAGTATAATGGTATGCAATGGCTTATTTTCTATTAGTATTTCCTATGTAATGAAGTTGATGTATACCTCAACATTGTCCTTCTATGGTTTTAGAAGTAAAACTTTACATATTTTCTTTTCTTTTTTTTTTCTTTTTTTTTTTTGGTTTTTCGAGACAGGGTTTCTCTGTGTAGCCCTGGCTGTCCTGGAACTCACTCTGTAGACCAGGCTGGCCTCAAACTCAGAAATCCACCTGCCTCTGCCTCCCAAGTGCTGGGATTAAAGGCATGCGCCACCACTGCCTGGCTTTTTACATATTTTCTTATTCACTGCTTTTCTTCCAGTTGATTTGCTGTCCTTTCTTAAAGAACTTACTTTATGTTAAACTTCAGAAATTTTTCTTTCAGTGACTAAACATACCATTCCATTATTTATAGAAGGGCCACTACTGGTCTTCAATGTTGCTTGATTTTTTTTTTTTAATGATTTCTTTTTATTTTTAATTATGGTATGTTTGTTCTGTGTAAGTGCATGAGTACACTATCTGAAGAGGCCAGAAGAAAGTGTTGGGTCCCTGGAGGTGGATGGGCTGGAAGTTGTTCGGTGTGGGGATTGAGAATCAAACTTGGTTCTTTGGAAGAGGTGGAAGTGCTTGTAACTCTCTAGCCCCTAATAAGGTGTTTTCTCTTCCTCTTTGCTACCCCCATGGTGGGGACTGAGCACAGGACCTTGCACTTCTTTGGTAGAGTACTCTACCACCAATATAGACCCATCTTCTTGATTTCCTTAAGATGTGTTTCATTCTGACCCAGTGAAGTTGGGTATTATGTTCCTTAGAAACTAATTGGTAATAAATTAAGACAGCATATTAACTTGAAAATTACCCATTTAGTTTTATTCATTAAATAGTCCTATTAAAAGCAGTAGCATGCTGCTGGTGGCTTCCATTCAATCTGGTTACAGAAAGTTACTCTGGAGGATTTTATACAAATCGCATGTGTGCTGAGTTCCATTAAAAGCCAGGTAGTTAATGCTTGTGTTGTCTTTAAGAATGCCATCTTTTCCAGAAAGTGTTCCACCATAAAAATAATAAGAGCAGGTTTTAGAAAATATGGAAACTAGAGAAAATTAGTTAGGTTTCATTAGTATTAGTATCTTGTTAAGTTTCTTCTAATTAAAACTGTACTTACTTCTTTTGAAGAACTTTATGTATTTAAATTTTGTGTATATTTGTACTGTGGAGTGTGGAGGTCAGAAGAGGTGTCAAATCCCCTGGAACTGGAGTTAACAGAAGACTGGAGCCACCATGTAGATTGTCTACAAGGGCAGTAAGTGTTCTTAACTGCAGAGTCATCTCTCCAGCCCCCTTGTTGCTTCTTTATTATAGAATTCTAACATTAGAAAATGCTTGGCTATTGTGATTAGTGAATTACAGATATGTGAAAAAGAAGCCTTGCTTGGCCCTAGTGATTCTATAATGAACAGTGGCACACCATGGGGTACGTCTTCACTTAAAGATTCACACACATGTGTACACCCCTCACCACAAATGCATACACACACACAATATTCAGAAATTTTAGATATAATTCATATAGCTTAATATTTATCTTGTGCACTGTTTAAGGCATATGTACAAGGGTATACAAAACTCACTATTGCTAATTGCAGTACACTTTTGCTTTTCCAGAACCTTGCACACACAGGTGGATATTCTCCATATCCTCTCATTCCTCAGATCTAGACACCCAATAGATCTCATGGTTCAGGTGGATGGGATATGGAAAACTTGTTATTTTAAAATTTGTATGTGTTTGGCATGTTCCATGGCAAGTATATTGAGGTCAGAGGACAACCTAGAGGAGTCAGTTCACTCCTACCATATGGGGTAGAGGGATCAAAGTTTGCTGGTCAGCTCTTGGCTGAAAGGGCCTTTACCTGCCCAGCTAACTCCCGGCCTCATGAATGGAATCTTTAATTTTTTTTCCCCTCTTAATACTGATTTTTGTATATGTGTCTATATGAGTGTATACCACATGGGTATGGATGCCTGTGAAGGTCAGTAGAGAGCATCAGATCAGATCTTCTGGAACTAAAGGTATAGATGGTTGTGAGCCTGACAAGGGTGCTGGAAATTGAACTCAGGTCCTCTGCAAGAGCAGCAGGTCTTGATCACTGAGCCATCTTTAAAGATTTTTTTTAATTATATTTTTACTCTTGTGTGTGTGCGTGCATGCATATATGTGTGCAGACATGTGCATGTATGTATATGGTTGTGTGTCATAACATGCATGTGGAAGTCAAGAGGACAGCTTGTGGAACTTGGTTCTCCTACCTTTCTGGGACCCACTGGGCCAGGCTAGCCTTAAACACTTTGCCTCTCACTCCTAGGATTACATTATACCCACCACACTTAGCTTGCTGTATGCTTTTAAATGTAAAGAGTAAAAGTCCTTCCCTAAACCTTACAAAGAGTACAACAATGAACTGCTTTCCCATATTCTAAGTCTTGCTCTCTCATTTGTTCACCTTGTTGAAGGAGGATCTAACTTTTGCATCTGTTCTCCAACAGGCAAGTAATCACTCACCAAGACGAGCCTGTCCCAATGAACTTTGTCATTACCCCATCCTCCTGACTCTTCGGGAAGTCAGTGACTGAGGCCTTCTCAGATCTCCAGATCTCTGATGCAGAGCCCTCCAAGGCTTTGGTTTTAGGAACAATAATTTAAGTCCTTTAAAAATGTGTGTGTGCACGCATGCACATGTACGTATGTATATGTGGCTGGCCTAAGACTTTCCATGTATCTCAGACTGGCTTTGAATTCACAGTCTTCTTCCCTCTGCCTCCTGAATGCTGGACATATAAGCACAGAGCACCTATGCCTAGCCAGGAATTCATTAGAGCAACTTAGTGAAATCTTCAAGATTCTATAGACTTTGTTCATTTAGAAAGTCATTTCTTGCATCAGTTTCACTATTGCACAGAGCGTAATGTGCATCTATAAGAGCATGTGGCCGTTTGGTCTGGGAATGGAATATCTCTGAGCTGTCACAGCTGGTTTTCCTCAGAGATGCTCCAGAGTAATGAAGGTAGAGAAAATGAGAGTGAGAGGTCCTTTAAAGCACTGTTCTAGAGGAGTGAGTCATCAAATGGACAGTCATGGCCCACCTGCCCTCAGCCCTGTCTCTAGGCCTTCTAGCCTGCTTTTCCCCTCTAACCCCAATTTATGATTGTGGGAGAGGTACAGAACAAATTACAAGTCCCTGCCTGGTGTGATGCTGCTGCCTTTGTTGTCTCCTGGGTTTCATGCTGTTCCAGAAGAAGCTTGGTGGAGCTCTCCTGACTTGAAGTAGTCTGTTGTACTTGTGAATGCTTGCTTTTTCCCTCCATAGATCTTGGTCTTGGGATTTACCTGAGTCAGGAGCCCTTTCCTTTGTCAAGTGGGTTTCTGAACCCTGTCCTGTAAAGGCTGCCTGACCCTGGTCTGACTACTCCAACATGACAGGTTGGCAGTCTTATCCATTATGCTTCCTTTGACCTTTTCTCCTTCATAGAATGCTTTGATTTTGTTGATAGGGTTATGCCAAAAGTATGAAGTGTTTGTTCTTTCTCTGGTGGCTCTCATCTGCTATCAGCGATCACTCTATGGCTTCCTTTCATCTTCCTTTCCTTCCTTTGTCCATTTTCTATTCAGCTGAGCTCTTAAGGGGAACCTTCCTCCTTTCTATCTCCTTCTCTTCAGCATGTCTGAAGCCAGTTGTCTCTTCACTTGTTTGTACCTGAGATACCTGATCCTGTTCTTCCTGCTCTACTCTCTGGCTGGATTAAAATGTGTACACCACACTGGCTCCTTTTTTTTTTTTTTTTTTTTTTTTGAGACAGGGTTTCTTTGTAGCCCTGGCTGTCTGGAACTCTCTCTGTAACAGCTGCTCGATCAGAAATCGCATGCTGCCTCCAGTGCTGGATTAGGCTGCTCATCCGTCCCCAGTACTTTCTTACATACTAGTTGTGCTTAGAATGTAACCTTGATGAGTTGTTGTTCATGGACTTGCCCATGATGTATTTTTGATGTGTCCTCCTGCAGCTCAGCTTTTTTTTTTTTTTTTTTTTTTTGTTTTGAGACAGGGTTTCTCTGTTAAGCCTGGCTGTCCTGGAACTCACTCTGTAGACCAGGCTGGCCTTGAACTCAGAAATCCCCTGCCTCTGCCTCCCAAGTGCTGGGATTAAAGGCGTGCCGCCACCACCGCCCGGCAGGGCCTCCAGGTCGTCTTGAAACATACCCTTGGGCTACAGTTGATCTGTTCTCTCCCATGAAGCTTAGTTTATACTTTCTTGAATCCTGTAGAATAAATTTCAAAATAATTGTTAATGCCAGATGTAGTGGTCCAGGCTTGTAATCCCAGAACTTAGGAGCCTAAAGCAGAAGCCTCAATTGTATATCGAAACCTTATCTCCTCCCCCGCCCCAGCCCCTCCATCAGAATGTTTTAAAAATTCTAAGAGGGTTGGTGAGATGGCTCAGTAGTTAGGAATACTTTCTATTTTTGGAGAATACCTGGGTTTGCTTCTCACACCCACATGGGCTCTCCAGTTCCAAGGGATCCAACACCCTTTTCTGACCTCTGAGGACATCAGGCATATGTGTGCTGCACATAACATACATACAGGCAAAAATACATACAAAGTAAAAGTCTTAAAAAGATTGTGGCAAGATATACATAACATCAGATTTACTATTTGAATTCACTTAAAATGAACTGTTCAGTAATGTTAAATTAATTCACATTGTGTTGTTTCCAGAATTCTTTCATTTCTCCATGTATCTACTAAAACACAGCTCCTCATCTCTCTTCCTGTAACCCTAGAAAACCCCCATTCTACTGTCTGTTTTTATGAATTTGACTACTCTGGGTACATGTAAGTAGAGTCATGGAATATTCATCCTTTTGTGACTAGATTACTTCACTTAGTACAGTATCCTTAAGATTTATCTAGATACCAGAATTTTCTTTCCTTTTAAGGCCATATCAGATTCTGTTGTATGGATAGACCACATTTCTAGTCATTTACCCATTGAACATTTGGGTGCTTCCATCTTTAGCCATTGTAAGTAGTACAGTTAAATTTATTTACCTTTTTTTTTTTTTTTTATGTCTGTTTTTTGGATTTGGAGACAAGTTCTCTTGTATTCCAGGCTGGCCTCAACTAAAGTAGCCAAGGATGCCTTTGAACTTTCTGATCTACCTACTTCCACCTCCTGAATGCTGGGATTATAATGGCATCACATCCAGGTTTATGTGGTGTTGGGATCAAACCCCAGACTTCATGCTTGCTGGTTTAAGTACTCTTTTATCAGCCAAGCTGGCCAGCCCTGTATCTGAATCAACTCTGTGTGTGTGTGTGTTTTTGTGTACACATGTACACATGCATATACACTCCCATACATACGTGCATATATGCACATGTGTATGTATGTATGTATGTGTGTGTGTATGTATGTATGTATGTATGTATATATCAATAATTCATTTGTTTTTATTTTCTGTCTCTCCACCCCCCACTAATCTACTGATAGGTATTTAGGTTTGTGATGGCTAATCTTTTCTCTATTTTATTATTTTCATTCATTCATTCATTCATTCATTCATTCATTTATTTATTTATTATTTATTTATTTTACCCCCCCTCATTTATTTATTTTTATGTGTGCCAGTATATGCTTACATGCATATATGTACAACACGTGAGTGTCTGGTGGCTGAGGAGGACAAAAGATGAATTACAGACAGCTGTAAGCCACCATGTAGATGCTGGGAGCCAAATTCAGTTTCTTGGGAAGAGGAGCAAGAGCTTTTCATCCCTGAGCTGTATTTTATTTTTATTTTATTTGTGCGTGTGTGTGTGTGTGGGTGTGTGTTGTATGTATGTGTGGATATGAATATGCACATGTAGGTATGTAGGTGCAGGTGCCTATGAATACCAGAAAAGTCCAAGTCCCCTGGACCTGGAGTTATCTGAGAACCTGACTGAGACCCTAGGCAGGAGCAGCCCCCTGTCTTGTGATGGCTGATCTTGATCTTGTCAGCTTGATTGGATTGAAAGCCACCTAGAAAAGTAGTGAAGCATACTAGTGGGTATGTCTGCAAGTATGTTTCCATGAGGTTTTTGACCTAAATCTATTGATGGACTGGCAATGTCTGTGGTAGGTGGTGGAACTGGAAGATGAGGCCTTACTGGAGGAAGTGGATCTCTGGGATTGCTTTTGGGGATATTAGGGTTCCTTTCGACACACTTGCTTCTTGGCTGCCATGAGGTGACTAGCTGTTTCTTACCATGCCCTTCAACCATATCTTTCTACCTCACCACATGCCAGAAACAATACAGGTCACCAGGTATGATCTGTATGCATCCTCTGCAACCAGAAGCCAAAATAAATATCTCCTCCTTTTAATTGTTTTTCTCAGATATTTGTCTAAAGTGGTGGAAGTTTGACTAACACAGTGCTATTTGTTTGGCTGTTAAAAATGAAGCCGCCAGGGAACATTTGTCTGTAAGTTCCAGTGGGGACATGCAATTACCACATTGTGCTGTGTGTTACTGCCCACTGTGTGTCAGGGATTCAGTGGCTCCTCATCCTGATTAACATTTGATGTTCTTTTTTTTTTTTTTTTTAATTAAATTTTAGACTTTCTCATAGGTGTATGCTGGCATGTCATTGTGGTTCGAATTGCATTTCCCTAATAAGCAATGATGGTGCAGTTCTTTATGCCTTCTTTGGTGAAGTGTCACTTCAGAACACTTGCCTATTTTTAAAAATTGAGTTGTTCATTTTCTTAGTAAGTTTTGAGAGTTCCTGTATACTTTATTAGATAATTTGCAGATAGTTTTTCAGTCTTTGAATTGTCTTTTTGATCTTTTAAAGTTGCTTTTTGTACTTGAGGTTAGGAGAGGTGGGGATCAAACCCCAAAATCTTGCACATGTGAAACATGCTATATCCCCAGCCACCACATTGCCTTTAGAAAATAGAAGGCTTTATGTTTTATTTTATGTCTATACATGTTTTGCCTTCATTATGTCTATGCACTAAGTGCATGCTTGGTGGCCATGATGGCCAGAAGAGGGTGTTGGATCCCTGGAACTAGACTTACAGATGGTTTTGAGCTGCCATGTGGGTGCTTTGAATCAAACCTGGGTCCTCTGGAAGAGCAGCTCTTAGTTCCCTTAACCTCTTAGCCAAACTTTGGCCAAACAGAAGACTTTTGATGGGGTATAGAATGGCAGTTTCTTCTTTTATGAATTGCGTTTTTTGTTGCACATCTAATCCTTACCTAGCATAAATACTTTAAAAAATTTTATAGTTTGATTTCTAATTCTGTCTATGATACATTTTGAGTTAATTTAGAATGTGAACATCACTTTCTGTTGTGGATACCTAGGTGTGGCAGCAGTGTTTGTTATAAAAGGAGTCTATTGAACCTAGGGGTCATACTTGGCTAAGCACAAATGACTTAAACCCATAGCACCCATTTATGTTTTTCTCTGACTTTTTAAATGTCCCTTTCCCGTCTCCTTGTTTTTAGTGTGTTTGTATGGTCAGTTTCCCATATCCCATGCCTTCTACTGTCCCTGTTCCCATTATGGTTTTTAATCACTTTTACTTCCCGTGTCTTCCTTTTGCATTTGCAGTTGTGCTCAATCCTTGTCTATGACTTCTGTGTGAGTGTCAGCTGTTTCTCTTTCCATTTCACTTTGTTTTTAAGTGAGTCTCTCACAAGCTATGCTTACGTTTCTTGATGTGAGAGTATATGCCCTTTAGAAAAACTTTTCAAATTATTTTACTTAGAGAGAGAGAGAAGAGAGAGAACAAACACGTGTATATATTGAGGCCTGTGATTAATTTCACTTTCCTATTTGAGACAAGACTTGTCATTGACCATTGAACTCACCAGTTTGGCTAGACTGGCTGGCCAGTACGCTTCAGGAATTTGAGCTCGGGTCCTCCTGTTTATATGGTAAACACTTTATGAGCTAAGCCATCTTCCTCAGTCCTCAGTGCCTTTTCTCAGTTCTTCCAATTTTGATGCTGTCAGCTCTTGTTAACATGTGTGTTTGACTTCTATGCACTCAGCTCTCTTCTTACCAGCAGTGACTTTTCAGTCTTCCTTAGCCTTGTCTTCTTCCCACCCAGTGAACGTGGGTGTTGTGGAGTTATGTGTATAATCAGTCTTTGTCTTCCTTCTTGCAGTACTCTTCTCTTGGAGAACACATCTACTCTTAGAGACTGAAGCAATACAATTTGCTACGGTCTGACTCCTTTCCTTGTTTTAAGTCCTTCAGGCTAATTGTCCTTATGCCATGAGGGTCTTCAGGTGATTGTGTCACCCTTTGATCTCTCTTTGTGAGGGTTTTACCATTCCCCCTTGCCCAAGCTCAGATCCAGCTAGAGTTCATTGTGATTTCCTGACATTCTGAAAAGAGTGGACATATTTTTTAAAGAGAAAGACCTACAAATTACTTTTCTGTCTATTATTCTGGCATGAGTCTAGTAGAGTAAGTGACGAGTGGACTATGCCTCTAGTTTATCTACTTAATCAGAAACAGGGTCTCAGATATGTGCTGTGGGTCGTAGAGAGTAGATCTGTATGGCTGGGCTGATACAGAATGTAGACTTAGGATATGTCAGTCTTCAACTATATCTTAACTTTGAGGACAGTTCTCAGTATCAGTAGGATTTGCTTTCCCCCTGATGGTAATGTCTACTGTGGTTTGACTATGTTTCTAGCAGCAAGGAAGCTGAGGTGTTGGGCTAGTGCCAGCAGCATTGGGAAATGGCCTTGATACCCATGAATTAAAGTGTAAGGTAGAGCTATCACACCCACTCTTCTCCAGTGCCTTTGAAGGTATTCTGGGCCCTTTGGAGAGCCTCTAGTTGGGTTAGCATTTGCTCTCCATTTCTCTCTGGGGTAGTAGGCAAGTCACCAGTCCTAGGGAGTGACTGTATAGATTGATGGAAAAGGCTCCAGGCTCTGAGAGGTCTTATTGCTGCTCATGTCCACTGTGCTACAAACTAGGAATTAACCCCGTTTTCTATCTTCTAACTAGGCTCCTGAAATTGGGAGAGAGTGTGTGTGGTTCAGGCTGGCCTTGAACTCTATCTTAGTCAGGGTTTCTATTCCTGTACAAACATCATGACCAAGAAGCAAGTTGGCAAGGAAAGGGTTTATTCAGCTTACACTTCCACATTGCTGTTCATCACCAAAGGAAGTCAGGTGTGGAACTCAAGCAGGTTAGAAAGCAGGAGCTGATGCAGAAGACATGGAGGGATGTTACTTATTACTGGCTTGCTTCCCCTGGCTTGCTCAGCTTGCTTTCTTATAGAACCCAGGACTACTAGCCCAGAGATGGCACCACCACAATGCCTCCCCCCACTCCCACCCCACCCTCCAGCCCCTTGATCACTAACTGAGAAAATGATGTGCAGCTGGATCTCATGGAGGCATTTCCTCAAGGGAGGCTCCTTTCTCTTTGATAACTCCAGCTTGTGTTAAGTTGATACACAAAACCAGCCAGTACATCCTACCTTAGTTCTTCACGTTGATGTCATCTATCAGCAGTTTCTCTGTGACCTTAGTATCTATGATCAGTGGCTGCTGTGGTTATCAGAGAGAGGGTGATTTATAGAGAACACATTTTGTGTCTTACTGTTTTGGAAGCTCCAAGATCAAGACACTGCTAAGTTGGGTATTTGGTGAGGGTTACTTTTTGCATCCAACATGGCACCTCACTGATGCCTCTTTGGAGAGGAAAAGCCATGTTACCACAGAGTGGAAAGGACAGAAGGGCAGTTGGGTTGCACCCTGGGAGAAACATGTTTCATAAGGGCCTTGCTGTCATTTATTAGTGAGGAGCCTTAATGGCTTAATCACCTTTTATAGCATCGAACTGATTACTAAATGCCACTCTGAATTTTAGAGGGGATATTAAAATCATAGCAGGTGCAAATGTGTGGAGTCTCTACAGAAAGCACTAAGCTATAGCCTCTTCTATCATTAGGGAGGGCCATTCAGTCCTACCAGTTAAAGAAGCCTGTTAATGGTTTTTTTTCTGGGGTTTTTTGTTTTGGCTCTGACAGGTTAAGGTCATGGCTGTTGAACTTGCTGGGACTGTCATCCCACGTGGGGCATTAACAGATGGACTTTCACAACAGGTCTGTTCTCAGGGAATGAAATAGCCCTACAGCAAACTGTTATCTTGTTAGAGGCTCCTTCTAAGCCAAGAACTAATTGCTTTTTGTCAGCAGCATAAATAAACACTCTTGTCCAAGCTGACTTTCTGACATTTGTTTCATTACTGCCTGCTTATTGAAAGATTCCATGTAATTCACTATAAAGGATTCTCAAAAAACATCATAAATATTGCCAGAAGACAAGCTGGGTTTCTGAAACATTGTTTTTTAGTTGAATTGTGTTGTTTGTTTGAGACAGGGTTTTTCTATGTAGTCCTGGTTATCCTCTGATCTGTAGACCGCTGGCCCCAAACTTAGAGATCACTTGTCTCTGCCTCGTGAGTGCTGTGATCAAAGGTGTGCATGACCACCCCTTGCTTTATGGTTATGTTTGATGGACTATCTAGTCCTGCTCATTGAAAAGGTAATAACAGGGATACTAATTTGTATATTTATCAACAATCTCCCTTGATCAGTGATCTTCCTCCTCTGAAGTTCTGTTTTTAGGAATGTGGTTACAGTTGACTGTTAAGCTTGCAGTGAGTTACACAATCTGTTCAGTACCTTATATAATGTCAGATATAAACCAACAAGACAAGTCTAGTGTTTGAAGAACCCTGTGGTCTGTGCTTTGGGCTTTCCCACCAGCATTCCCGTCCTTTGGGTATAGGCTGCTGGAGAATCTTATCCCATTTATATGCAAAAGACAACCAAATTGGCTAACTTGGGGCTTTATAAATAGTAGGACTGTTTCTCCAGCCTGTCTTCATTCTGCTCAGTGCTAAAATTTCCTGGCAGCCTGTAACTAATGAAATGGAAAAGTACTGTTTGCAGAGCTTTAAACTAACTTACTTGAATGCTCCCATGATGCCTTGTCACCAGGCCATGTATTGGTTGCTCTTGAGGTGGCCAGTTTCTTCCTGAGTTGAGCTTTCAACAGCAACTCTGATCAAAACTCAAAGACAGTTGCAGGAAAGGCCACTTGTCACCATGAGGTTATGACATTATATTGTTAAGAACAATGGAGATCAGGACATCTGGTTAGATTTGGGTAGTCTAGTCTCATATGTCAGCTTGATAATGGTTGGACTGGTTTAGACCTCAGGAAAGTGTGCAGAATGTTAGATGCATGTGAGCCCTGTGCTACTTCTGCAGTGAAGATGTTAGTTGTTTTTTTGCTATTTTACTGATGAGCATACCTAGGCCTAGAGAGCCAGGGATAAATAGTACAAGGTCAGACTGCTGGCCAGTGGCAGGGCTGGGATTTTGACTCGTTTGTGTTCGTAAGTACTAACTGGTATTGTTATTCCTTTTATCTGAAATTCTTGTGCCTTCTCAACCTCAAACAATATCTCTCCATTAAAGTTCCTGCAGCTTTTTGTAGAGAAACTACAAGACTTCTTAGAAGGGATGAGAGTCTGCTGCACACATGCCCACGAGTGGCGCTGTGGAAAGTGCAACTGAGTGTCAACACAGCATGGACAGATACACAGCCTAGAGATTGTGTACAGAGTGCCTTTGCAGAGTAGGTTGCCACTGGTAGATTGGTGGCCAGCAGGATCCAGTGTCATCTCTTTTCATAGTTGCTGTGGATATGAGCCCCAGTTTCTTGTATCCTGTGCCTGGGGTCACTTGGCTCACCATGTTCTTTCATGCTCTAGAACTTTGGCTCACTGTTTGTAGTTGCTGTTTAGCTCTCCACTGACCAGGAGGTGATCTCTAGTGTGTCCTTTATCCAACACACTGCCACGGTGTAGCAGGAACTGCAGTTCTGTGTGGTAGGTTTTTGTACTTTGCTGCTATGTTTGTGATGTGCAGTTACAGTGAGAAATGCATGTTTCAAAGATCCCAGATACAACAGTGGCAGTTTTGAGAAACAGCTTGTTACATCTGTGGTGTGTCTTCATACTTTCACTTCATTTTGTTCTGTTCTCTGTTCCACTGGATAGGTGTTATACAAAACGTTATTTTAGAGTATGCATTCTCCAGTAGTGTCTGAAGACTTTAGTCTTCTTGCCATAACTCTTACACTGAGGCTGAGGTCTGAATTAAGACTGGGTGGGGAGACCGGAGCCATTACAAGGTCCCCTTAATTATTGGAGGTCAGGCCTCTATACCTGCCTTTGCAAGATTAGAATTGCCACAGCCCTTCTATACTTAGAGAAGGGAGGAGATATCAGGGGCAGCCTTGCTTATACACTGAAGGCCTACAATCAGCCATAGGCCTGACATACATACATGCTAACACAAAGTCTTGGGTCTCTGGAAAAACACTGAAACAAATGGCTATAAGCTATTGTAAACAGGCAGCTTTTGTGGAAATTTACCAGCCTGAGTAGTCATAGACCTTGTAAATAGGTAGCCTCGGCGGATAGTACCAACTTAGATAAGGACAAGTGAACCGTAGGCAGAGTCATAGTGACCTGTCCCCTGAACCTTCACCCAGCCGATACCCTGTTCTGAAAGATATCTGTCATCCCCCTCCCCATGTCCTGCCTTTTTGTGTTTATAACCCCTGTGTGAATAAGTAAAAATTATGATTTGATTAAAAAAAAAAAAAAAGACTTGGTGGAATAGTGCAGAATTAGTGAAACCCAAAAGGTTATGGTTTGAGGGGAAGAATTCACAGCTGTGGGAGGGTGCTACCCACGTTGGTGGCTCCGTGGAAAAGTGTGTGTTGTCTAAGGGGAGACTTTGAGAACAGGCCATATTCTGGTGTGGGAAGAATGCTGGGATGGAGCTTGGGGGTGTCGCTGAAGATGATTGGATTCCAGTTGCAGTTTCCTTCTCATGTTTAGGGGTAGACTTCAGATACCTGAACATTTTGTGTTTTTTATTCTTAAGGACATTTAAAAACTTTAAAGACACTTTATTTGTATGAATGTTTTGCCTGCTTGTGTGACTGTACATTGCCTGTGTGCCTACCACAGTGTGGCAGGAATTGCAGTTCTGTGTGATTGGTTTTCACACTTCCCGACTATGGCCCTGACTTGAAGTCACAGTGAGAAATGTGACTTGGAGGGTAAAAGAGGGCATTGGATCCCTTGGGACTGGAGTTACAGTGTCGTGTGGGTGCTGGGAATCAAACCCAGGTTATCTGGAAGAACAGCCAGTATTCTTAACCATCTGCTGAGAACCATCTCCAGTCCCACATTTGATAAACTTAAGAATATATTCATTATTATTGTGTGTGTCTCCTGTGGGGGAGGGCCTATAAGGATGTCAGACAATTTGTAGAGTCAGTTCTTTCGTTCCACCCTTCCATGGGTTCTGGAGATTGGACTCAGGTCATCAGACTTATAAAGCACACCTATCTGACTGAGCCATTGTGCTAACCCACTTCTGAGAAATGACATGGGGTGCTCCAGAGGCTTGAATCATGATGGTAGTTTAGTTTAATCATTTCTAATTTGGGACTTCTTTCCCCCCTTTTTGAGGGAACTGAAGTAGAAAAGTAGTCTGAATGTTTCTGATTTTGCATGCATAGGAAAAAAAGTTGTATCAGACATTGATGTGCTTATATAATTTAGAGTGAGTATTTAGGAGCGAATTGATTGTCTAATATTTAAAAAATATATTTATATGCATTTAAAAAATGAAGAATCCTTTTCCATTGTTAAATTAATATAATTTAAGAATAATTGTCACTATATAGTTTTTATTTTTGATTAAAATAGCTTTGTAATAAATATTAATTTTGTTGATATTGACTGATAACTGATGTATTATGAAATATATTCTCTAAATTTGCATGTAAGTTTTACTGAATTATTTGTGAGTATATCACAAATAATTGCATGCATGTTGCTTGATTTATTTTAGATAAATACAGGCTCATGTAGTTTTTTTGTTGTTTTTAACTCTAGCTATAAATTGAGCTTACCCAGACTAAAGATACATCACAGGTCAACAAAGGCAGAGTTGATTTTTAAACAATGTATGCATGATGTGTATTTATTTACACACTTGCATGTTCATGCGTGTATGTGAATGCAAGTATGTGTGATGGCATTAAATGATTTTATTATATTAAAATTATATAATGTGTTAAATATCAAATTAAGCTAATTTGATTGTTAAAATGAAGAGTTGTGTTTACGCATTCTGTAATATGAATGCAACTTACAAACTAGGAAAAGGTGTTTATAAACTTTGAAGCCATCGGTGAAGCCTTATCAAAATATATAGAGATGCATAAAGCAAGGAAATGGCAAAAAAAAAAAAAAAAAAATACAAAAAAACAGCAAAGATGTAACCAGAATTTGATAGAAGGTTAATTGGCCAGGAGGAGCTGTTCTGTAGGTAAATGTGAATTAAGATCATACTGAGAAGCTGCTTTTGCTTATTGTAATCTGTATGGTTTTACAGTCTAGTAGTATGAGACATGAACGCTGTGAATTTTGTAGAATTACTCCATATTGCTAGTGAGGGTGAAGTGAAACGGGTAAGCATTCTCTCCTAAGGTTGGACTTGACAGCTTTGACACACTAGTTTCATCCTCCCATTCCCTCCCCTCACACACCAAATTCTTCAGAGTTGCAAATATACAGAAAGAAAAGCATAGCATAGTGAACACTCATGAAACTTGTACCCAGCTTCATCACTTCAGCAGTGTGTCACAGGCCCTGTAGCTTCTCTTCCTTCATCTGCCACTCCACATATATTTGTTCATTTGTTTTGGATAGAATGGATCCCAAACATCATTCAGTTTCATCCATTAAGTATTTGGTAAAAATAAGAATTTGTATTTATCATAGCTTTTTTGTATTTTGAATATTCATAATTTCTTAAAAATAGATACCAGCTGTTTATGATTGTCTCAAAAATGTAGTTTTGTTTTTTTAGTTTTTTTCACATTAGCATTATCCGTTGAATTTTATTCATAGGTCTTCTAAGTCTCAAATTTTCCTGTCCCTGTTTTTATCCCATTCTACTTATTTGTCAGAGAAACTTGGAACTTGTTCAGTTTAGTTTCCAAGTCCCGGGACTGGCTGGTTGTATTCCTGGTTCTAGTGATCATGCTTCTATTCCTTTCCTTCTTCCTGCTTCTCATCTTTCCTGAGACATGCAAGTTGGAGTTAACGTAATGCTTTGTATTTGGAAATAGGAATGCCTGCCAGATGAGGCTCTCAGGCAGCATGTGGCATCCAGTCAGCTCACAGACATTTGCAGGTGTTCTGGTCTGGCCTGTGCATTGGCGGAGTCTTAATCAGCTCCCTGCCGGTGTACAGCTTTGGGACAATGGTGCAGACATGTCACTTTCATCACTGATCACAAGGTGATTGTTTTCTTGCCTTACCTTCTTTATTACATAGACTTTATTAATTATAGCTCCTACAGAACATTTAATAATGAATTTTAGAATGAATTACACTCTGTCACTAAGATCACTGATGATTTGGAGACTGAATGGCTTTCAGCGAATGTAACGTATGTTATATGGCCGTGCGTTGTTTGAGCACACAAGAAACTGGTTTTGGAGATGGTGTTGCTACTCTCTGATTTAGACCCAGTATTTTTATGTATGGTATCCTCCAAGAAGATGCTTACTGGCTGGCTCCCCTCTTGAGACAGAGAGAAAAATTAGCAAGACAGCCCAGGAGTGAAATGCCACCTCATGAATATCTAGAAGGTGAATTGTTGCCGACCAGTGTTTCTTCTATTCTTTATTCCATGACATAAAAGTGCCTCCTGTGGAAGGGAGAAGCTGGACAGTCAGCCATGAGAGAACCTCAGGTAGGAACTCCACCTGACTGTGCCTCAGCTTCCTCAGCCAATTTCTGTCAAATGTTGTGAGTGTCCAATGTTGCTGTCTGTTTTTTTTTCTTGGAAACCTCACCCAACAGGACACTCTGCTCTGCATGTTATTCCTGATGGGGAGCTCCATCAGGTTGGTTTGATGGGGCTTCCTCTGTGACTTTCTGCTAGATGTTTGTAAGCCTCCGACTTGATGGCAGTATTTTTCTGTTATTATTTGGTCTTTTATTTGGAAGCCTCTTTCTGCTCTTCCCAAGACTCTATTGGGAACTTCAGGTGGCTGCCTTTAGGAGTTCCCAGTTAATTTCTGCTGGGTGTTTGAGAATCTCATTTGATGATATTTTCCTGTTTTGTCTACTTATCTATCCATCCATTTCTTTCATTTTTCCCTTTACTTTGACTTGCTATAAACTTAATAAATTCACTTATTCAAAACCCAGAATACTCCTATTGTAGATCATCTTCTAGATTGCTCAGAATAGTCCATTTTTCTGAAATGTCTGAAAAGGAGCCCAGAACAGACGCTTTTCTTCTTTTTTAAAATTTGTTTTTATTTTATGTGTATGGTTGTTTTGCCTGCATATATGTCTGTGCACTACTTGTATGCCTGATGCCTATGGAGGCTAGAAGAGGTTATCAGATTCCCTGGAACTAGAGTTTAGATAGTTTTGGGTGCTGAGAATTGAACACAGGTTCTCCAGAAGAGACGGGCCTAAATCCAGGATTAGAGCCTGGCGGATTAGAGTGTAAGGGCTCTGGAGCAGGACAGTAAGTAAGCTATTTTTCTAACCGTGTCTATTTTATAAAGTCTCAGCAATAAAGAACCCAGAAGAAAAGTTACTGGATCTCCACCAGTTTGGAAAGGACTTAGGCAAAATTGAGCACTTCCAGGGAGGAGTTGACAAGAGAAGGAAGAATCCTTTATAGAAGGAGAATGGGAAATGAGGACTCTGATGACTAACTGATTATCTTGAATACCTTGAAGAAGTCACAGCCCAGAAAGTTGTTGAGGTCCACATGGTCACACTGGCTTGATGTGTGTTTGTGTGTGTGTATATGTGTGTGTGTATGTGAGAGACAGAGACAGAGACACAGAGAACACATAAAGTTGGTAACAACTACCTTCTGCTTACTCCTTCATACCTGTGGCATGTCCATCCACAGATGTGCCCCATATGTGCACATACCACATTGGTGCTGTGTGTGTGCATACGCTTTGTCTCAGCCTATTCAGGCTGCTATAACAAAAAGCCATAGACTAGTTGGTTTATAGCAACAAGAATCTGAGTTTCAGATGCTGGAAGTTTGCTATCCAGTCATTGGCAGATTCAGTGTTTGATATGTATGCTCCTCACATACAATGTTTTCTATGTCTTCACATGGTGAAAAAGCAAGGGGTCTCTTTAAGGGCCTTATAATAAGGACAAGAGAGATGAATGAGAATTCATGGGGCTGCATCCCTTTCACCAGCCTTTCCAAACCCCACTTTCTGAAGCTGTCACGGCAACTGGATACATGAATTTTGGAAGGACATAGTTTTCAGACCATAGCACATACATATGGTCCCTCTTCTGACGACCAAATGGACAGCCATAGGAGTGTGGTGAGGTATGATTCAGTGTGTCTGGGCTGACTGAGGCTGGCAAGGGTGGTGGACATTGTCACCCAAGCATAGTGTCTATGATCTTTGATCACATTATGCAGGATCACGGACAGTATTGATTTAAGAGGAGTAAAAGACTGGTTCTGCTCCCCTAGGGAGAGGGATGACTGGTAGCTCTGAGCTCCATCTCTGCTCTGGTTGTGACCTTGGAAAGCCAATCCCCCAACTCCCTCCCATCTTGTAACAAATGCCTCCTGTATTCATCCTTTCTTGGGAGAGAAATTAGGACAATGCATATAACCCATTGAGTTTGGGATTCTATCTTGTACAAAAACCTTTAGGTTAAGGATTTAGTCTCCTTTACTTACCTTTTATCTTATGTTTTACTAGTTATTCTAAACCCCAAATTGTTTCTGAGCCTTTGTTTTTTAAAAAACAAACTGAAGGAGAAGCTTGAGGTTAGTTCAGTGAGGGTTCAGCCCCTACCATTGAAAAACAGCAAACAGAAGGAGAGAGGTCCTTTTGGTTTGAGTGACTTTATCAGCTTCAAGCTGATAAAGTAGGTTGGGCTCCTGCCCAGGCATGAGTCTTGTTCCTGTTCCCTGAGACAGTGATGGTTCCTTGTGACAGTATCTGCCACACTCACTATTGCAGGTGATTCTAGTTTCCTGGCTTGCCCCACTTTGGCGCCTAGGCCTTCTGAGAACTGTTTAGCAGTCAAAACTGTTGTGTCTTCAAGGAGACTTAGAGCTTGTGTGGCCCATAGTGCCCAGCAGGATGTGGAGCCTGTATTCTCTTTTCCTTTGTTGAGAGCCTTCTTGTCCCGTGCTCCTCAGGAACAGAGTGGGAGCTGCAGTGAGACTTGGTTGCTGACTCACTGTCTCACTCCCACCCTGATGCTGAAGCTCTGCTGCTCATCCCTCCTCCCCCGCCTCCTGCTGCAGGCCCACAGCTGCAGGGGAGGCCTTGGATTTGCTGGGTGGGGCTCAGAGCCACCTGCACTTGACAGGACACATTTTTACATACTGTTGGCTGGAAATAATCAACTTTATTTAAAGAGAATGTGGATTCAGAGTGCTATAAAAAGCAACAAGCAACCTGCTAGGGCTGTTTTAGGAGCAGTTTTCCTGCCTGCTGTGAGGCCCATGCTAGGGGGCCTGGGGTCTGTCTGGACATAGTGGGAAGAAGATAGACTAGCAGGTCCCAGGCAACAAATAGAGAGCCCCTAATAGGCATACAGAGCTTGAGGACCTCATAAGGGGTCAGGCAGCCTTTTTCCTGAAGAATTGAGTTCATACACCATGCTGATGTTTGCATGAGGAGCTGATTTGTTAGAGCAGCCACCCAGAGCCTTTTTCCTAGCTAGTCCAGGCTCTTTGTACTTAGTCGCTGCTCTCTATGCTGTGCTAGGGTCATTTTGGTTTTAATTTCATGTGGAAAGGTATTTATTTATATTTTCATATTCTTTTAAAAATATTTATTTTATGTGTACTAGTGTTTTGCTTTTGTAACTGCACCATGTACCTTCAGTGGTCAGAAGAGCAAGTTAGATTCCATAGAACTGGAGTCACAGATAGTTATGAACCACCATGTGGCACCAGTTCCTCTGCAAGAGCAAGAAGTACTCTTTAACCGCTGAACCATCTCTCTCTCTCTCTCTCTCTCTAGCCCTTGTTTTCTTTTCTTTTCTTTCTTTCTTTCTTTTTTTTTTTTTTTTTTATGGTATAAATAGCATGCCTAGATTGGGCAGATTTACCACTACACTACTCTAATCCCCGGCTATGAGATCCCTTATAACTGCCCCATCCTTGTCCTCCGTTGTCTAGCCCTTGTTTTCATAGTTTTGTCTATTTTAACATGGTAATATTGATAGGGTTGTCAGTGGAGAGGCATCTGTTTCTCCCTACTTCCCATCTGTAGAGGTAGCCACTGTTACTCTGTTGTTGTTTTAATTTTCATAGATACTATTCCATATTCATGTGTGCCCATGTCCAGTGTGAGCCTGGTACTACCAGGGGGGTTCACATGGGAGGGCCTGGTGGAAGGTTGGTGGCCCGCTGGGTTCCCAACCAGTACTGTTTCCTGTGCTTGTTTCTTTGTATTCATTTCAGGAGACTTTAGGGGCTGAGGTGAGGCTACTGCACTGGATCCTGGGGCCTGCAGGTACATCTTCACTTCAGTCTGTGCTTGTAGAAGTAGTTGGTATTTTCTTAGCTAAAATGTTTGCATATTGTAGAGAATTTGGATATTACCTAAGGAAGTAAAGAGGTCAGACCCCCTCTTATCACAAAAATCAAACCTGCTTATGCATGTATGCTCATTTCCTCTTTCTAAAGCTAAGACAATATCGTATGGAGAAGTTGTATATCCTTTTTAACTCTCTATGTTTTTTTTGTTGTTGTTGTTGTTGTGTTGAAAGGTTTTCCCATACCACTAGTCTAAAGTAAATACTTGATGTGTTCTGTATGTTTTCCTTGTTTTGGTGCCTTCATCTTGCTCTGCTTTGTCAAATCATCAAGCCAGGTGTCCTCTGTGGCTCTCAGTTCCTGTGTGTTCTCTGTACTGCACAGCGCCTCCCTTCAGACAGTCTCGAGTTTGTGTCCATGCAGATTGATCTTCACAGTATTGAGTGCTGAAGTTTTAAGTCACGTCTATTGGAAGTGAATTTCCTTAGCTACCTTGCTTGTGCAGCCACATCAAAGCTTAAATAACAGATATCTGGGATCAGGTGTGGACTGGCTCTCACTCCTGAAGCTGTAGGGAAGAAGGATCCTTCTGGCCCACCGTTCTTGTTCCATCATTCTGATCTCTGCCTGTTCCTCATGGCCACTTTACATCCCTTTCCTAGATAAGTGTGTGTTCAAAGTCTCCACTTGAAGTACATGGTCATAGTGGGTGAGGACCCACCTTAATTGACCTGCTTATAACTGAATCACTTTTGAGGCTTCAGGGGTCAAGACTCAAGGCTATCATTTGGTAGGACACAATTTACCTTCAGAAGCCTTCTCTTATTCAGCCCTGAGATTTCAGGCCATGTTGGAGAGCCTCTTAAAAATACGGACACAAAAGTACACATACCATGAGTAAAAGTATTCTTTTTTAAAAATGATTCTTTAATTTTATAGGCATTGGTGTTTGCCTCTCTCTCTCTCTCTCTCTCTCTCTCTCTCTCTCTCTCTGTGTGCGTGTGTGTGTGTGTATCACACACATCTGTGTAAGGGTGTTTAATCCCCTGGAACTGTTGTTACAGGGAGTTGTGAGCTGCCATTTCAGTATTGGGAACCCTGGTCCTCTGCAGCCAGTGAGTACTCTTTAACCACTGAGCCATCTCTCCAGCCCCAAAATATTCTTAAAACTTGAGTGAGAAAACCATGTCCTCTTTAATTATCTCTTTCTCAATCCTGGTCTTGTTTCTGTGTCGAGACAAATGTAGGCAATTGCAACTTGATAGGGTTTCTCTGTATAGCCTGGGCTGTCCTGGAACTCACTCTGTAGACCAGGCTGGCTTAGAACCCAGAAATCCGCCTGCCTCTGCCTCCCAAGTGCCGGGATTAAAGACGTGTGCCACCACTGCCCAGCAACTTTGTGCTTTCTGGAATGAGCTAAACCACAAACATATCTTACAGTGTGTAGAGCTCCCTGCCTGCCTCAGTTTGTCTGTTGCTGTTTGAGTAGACTCTTAAGATGACTGCCAAGCCACATCTGCTTGAGAATATTCTGCTACCTTCTCTAGACAAAGGCTTTTACTGTGAATTAGATCCTCAACTCACTTAGTGGACTTGTGAGTCTAGACTCATCTTTAAGGCATTTATATGATTTAACATAGCTAAATTTTATGACAGATTTTGTATTTCTCTTCAACATGTGCTTCCTGGCTAGGCCTTTTTGTACTTGTGCTAGGTTTGAAATGGAGGTACGTAATAGGATTTGGTTGACTAGGTTTTTTTTTTTTTTTTTTAAAGCCCATCTCATTAACTTAATTGCTTACCTTTTACTAATGATGTGCAGTTTTAATGCAGTCTTTGTGGTTTTGATTTACTTATTAGGAGGAAAGAGAGGCTTAGTGTTGGGTTAGGATTGAAGTCAAACAGCTGCAGGATGGAGTATTTCGCCTGTTTGAAAAGAGTAAGTTCTACTTAGCAGTTCATCAGACACACCCAGTGCTCATGAGCCAGGGATTTTCTTAACCAAGCTGTTTGTCTACTTAACAGGGCTGGTTCTGAACTGACAACAAGCAGAACTGTGATTTCCTGGGAGACCACATATGACTGTCACAAAGGAAATTGCTCCAAAAGAGACTTTAGCAGATGTAGAAAGCAAGTTATCGTGTGTGTGTGTGTGTGTGTGTGTGTGTGTGTGTGTGTGTGATTTCTTCAAGACATAAGACTAGCACATGTGAAGCTGCTTTGGGATTTCTCTGGTGCATCTTAATTTTCTTGTTCTTTCTCAGGATTCAGGAGCAGTTCCAGAAAAATCCTGACAGTTACAACGGTGCCATCCGTGAGAACTACATCTGGTCGCAAGACTATACTGACCTGGAGGTCAGGGTGCCAGTGCCCAAGCATGTGGTCAAGGGGAAGCAGGTAAAGCTTGTGGGTAGGGGCTTCGCTGCAGCCAGTCTGAGCTCCAGGCAAAAAGCTGGTAGATTTCAAGAGAATTAGGATTGGTTTTCTGATCTTGTCCCCCTCCCCCCGCCCCAGGGGTTGGTTGCCTTTGCTGTCCTTGGCCTTAGCTTCTGTCTGTGAGCCCCTAGTCTTCAAGTTTCCCTGAGGACAGTGAGCCCTATTCTTAGTCTGAGCAGCCATAATCTGGAGAAAAGCTCACATTTGATGTCCTAGTCTCTTACTAAGGACTCAGGCATTCTTTTGGCCTCCTTGTAGACAGCTAGTCTGTTGGTTTTCAAGAACAGATCCAAACATTATCTTAGCAAAGTCTACCTTCAGCTTCCCTAAGAAAACTCCAGCGAGCTGACCTCACAGTGAGGGCTAAGGTGCCTTGCATGTTGACTGTCATGTCTGTTTACTGGTATGAGGCCAGTGCTCCACACAGAATAGGGCAGCAGAGCCCTTTTTATGTACTTTGTATACTTTGGAGATAAATAAATACTGAAACTGTCCTAAGACAGTAAGATAACAACGCAGGAAAATAGTTCCTGTCTTACACATGGTTGCTGGGTTCACACAAATATTTGTTGATCATACTTTCCTGTCCACACAGTTCTTTGCTAATGTTGGCTAGAGATTTCCAGAGGACATCCCATTTCTGTGAGGTCCAGATTTGGCATTACTTGATGTACCTACCTTGTCAGTGCTCAGGTTTATTGGCCAGGCCTGTCATTTCAGAGTGCTCATGGAAGGATAGTTCCACTTCCTCAGGCACAAATTCTGTGATGTATACATTTCCTCCCCCTGTTGACAAAGTTTATTCTCTTCTTGAGATATAAACACTCCCTATAACCACCTGCCCTCAGCCTCCCAAATTGTGTCAGGTAATGCATGGTACCCATTGCAATTCCAACCAGTCCTGAGGCAAAGCAAAGAAGTATAGGGATAGGGAGATTAGTCACCTGAATGTAAGTCCACAGACAAGCAAGCTGGGTGGGGCTACACATTCCTAATACTGTAGGGGGTGAATATAGGAGGATTGCTAGGGCTTGCTAGCCCAACAGCTGACCTCTTAGTTCAGTGAGATGTCCTGTTTCTAAGGAATAAGGCAAAGAGTAGTAGAGTAGGGATGTACATAGATGGCCATTGCCACATACATACAACATACAAATCTAGGCTACAGTGACCAAATTAATGTCTTGGCTTATGTCCTGTGGTTCTTCCATAGGGCAGGAGTTATGTCAGTTATGTATAGCTGTGCCATTACCAATTTAGGCTGATTTCTGAAACTTCTGTTTAGGACTAATTTTTTGGAGGGAAAGAGGTTTATTTTGGTAGAAATAACATTATTATAGACTGTTATAAATAAACAGAATTTGCTTAAAATAATCTCAGGTAACAGATTCAAATAGGATATAACAGAATTTGAATCCACATTATAACAAAGTTTGACATGTACCAGAATCTTTCCTTATTTTATACTTCAAAAGAACCATATATATATGTAAACAATCTTGTGTTTTATAGATGAGAAATTAAGGCTGGGAGAAATGACTAAATTACCCAGTGTTGGCTTCCTTGTTACACCCAAACAGGGCTTTTAGATAACCTATTTGAGGGGCCTGGAGAGTGGAGAATTCATTGGTTAAGAGCACTCACTGCTCTTCCAATGGTCCTGAGTTCAATTCCCAACACCCATATGGCATCTCACTGCCTAATGTAGTCTTCTGGTATGCAGAAGTACATGAAGACAAAGTACCCATACATAAAATACATGAACAAATATTTAGATACCTATTGAGTAGAAGACTTACTGGATAAATATTGTGCTTTGGTTCAGATGTATCTGTTTCTAAGCTTAGACTTCTGTCTGGGTCTCACCTCTGTATAAATTCCTGATTTAATGGAAGATGAGGTTATGTGGAACATGTAACATAGAAGTTGAGTTATACTCGTTTTTTTAGGGGACAGTTTGCTTTGACATTGGGGACAACTTAGATGTCACTCTCCATCCCACATATTGACAGTCTACAAAGCTCAGTTCACCTTTGTCTATTTTGGATGGTTGAAGCATGTTGTGGTAATATTTTAAAAAGAGGGGCTATGCAGGTGGCCATCTGAGTGGTCGCGGCTCTGCCTAACTCAAGCCGCCATGCTCTGCAGCCTGAAGCCAAGCACTCTACAGCTGGAAGCGGCCAGAGGCCATGGGCGCGCCCTAGCTAGAAACGGCCAGCCAGAAATACCAGCCCTGCCACCCACAAGACCAGTGTGGGAGATGGCTCTGCCAATTTTCTATACTGTCTCCACAAGGCTGGGCTTGGCCCAGACCATCCTACCATCCATGCAGGTCCCGTAGAAATAGACTCTAATGCTTAGATTATCCAAAGGCTTTATATGTTTGGTAATGCTCAATAACAAGATGCCCACACAATCAGAAGTGTAACCCAATACCCAACCTAGATATATCAACTACCTTTGACTGCTAGAGACACTCGAAGGTCCACTGCCATGTTCCCTCCCCTCATCCTCTCTCTAGCTCCTCCTCTTCCTTCTCTTCCTCTCCTTATTCCTCTTCTTCCTCCTCCCACCTTAGTTCCTCCCAACTTGTGGGGAAAATATGCAGCTACAGGAGCAGGTGCTGATATCCTTTCCCAAGTTGCCTGCTTAACATCTTCTTTGGTGTTAGTGGATCAGGTTTTGTCTTCCAGCTCATTTTGTAGTAAGAGCTCTAATAAACTCTAAACAAATTTAAGGGCCAGGGGAGATACCTCAATTGATAAAGTACATGCTCTGTGAGCACAAGGACCTGAGTTCAGATCCCCAGTACACACATACAAAGACTTAAGCCATCCTGTTTGCCTGTAATTCTAGTGCTAGGTTGGCAGAAACAGAAGGATACTGAGGATTTACCAGTTAGCCAGCATAGTTGAATCAATGCCTCAGGTTCAGTAAAAGATCCTGTCACAAAATAAGTGAGCAAAACAGAGGAAGATACCCAACATCAGTCTCTGGAAAACACACACATATACACACACACACACATACACACACACACACACACATACACACATACACACACAGTCTCACTCATGTATACACATGAATATATATCCCCTTATACAAAATAAATTAATAAACTACTTAAAATTGAAAATTTTATTTTAAATTATATATGTCTTTGGTTTGTGTCTGTGTATTATCTTAGTTAAGGTTTAGTTGCTGTGAAGAGACATCATGACCATGGCAAGTCTTATTAAAAAAAAAAAAAAACAACATTTAATTGGAGCTGGCTTACAGTTTCAGAGGTTCAGTCATTATCATCATGGCAGGTAGCATGGTAGCACCCAGACAGACATGATGCAAGAGAAGAAGCTGAGAGATCTACATTTTGATCCATAGCCAGCAGAAATTGACTGTGAGCCACACTGAGCATAGTTTGAGCATAGGAGACCTCTAAACCCTCTCCCACAGGGACACACTTTCTCTACCAAGACTACACCTACTCCAACCTCCTAATAGTGCCCCTTCCTATGGTCTTTTGGTGCCATACTTATTCAAACCACCACAGGTATATACATGTGAGTGTAGATGCTCACAGAGGCCAGAAGGAAGGTATTGTTATCCCTTGTAGCTGGAGTTAAAGGTAGTTTTAAGTTACCTGACATGAATGCTGGCAATTGAACTCAGATGCTCAAGGGAAGAACCTCATTCTCTGAAAGGCTTCATAGTAGGCCCAGTTTAAAATTAGTTTCTTTTTTCTGCTACTCAGAAGAACTGTGTTAGTAACCCAGGCAGCTTCTAGGGACATAGGCTTCAGATATACTTGGGAGTAGGAGGCTTGCCCTGCACCATGGGTACGATTTGGAGTTGCTGCCACACCATGTAGTTTAGACACATGTCTCTCTTGTGTGTTTGTTCTGATCTCGATGGTGGTGCAGTTCTGCTTTTACTCACTAACCCTGGATCTGGCTTATTCTTCTGTGGACATTGTCATAGCACATGGCCCAAGCGGTGTTACTAAGATAGATGCTGGCATCGAACATTTGTCCTTGTTATTGCATAGGCAGTAATGGTTAGCAAACAGGTGATTTGTGTATGTCCAGGACAGATGAAGTGCCCATCTCAGTGACTCATTCCTTTAGTCCACCACACAGAAACCACTGTACACTCAGGGGAGCCCAGCTAAGAATCAAAGCTGTCTCTACCCAAAGGAGCCTTAGCTTCTTTCTTTAAAGCACTATGGTGGAGTGAAGAGCTTTCCAGATCTCCTGACAATTTTAATGTTGGCATTTTGTGACACCTACTGATGTTACTTTACCTTTGAATGTCCTTATTTCATACATTGTAAGAAATTTTCTTTTTCTCCTTAATAATATTTCTCCATGCTATACTTAACAATATCACAAACTTGTTTTAAAATCTCTGGTATGTTTAATATAAGACCCATGGAACTGTTAGAGGAGAAAGTAGGGAAAACACTTCAGGAAATAGGCACCAGCAAGAACTTCCGAGTGGGTCTCCCTTCACTTGGAAATAATAAGACCAACATTGACAAACAGGATGGCATGTAATTAAAAGCCTTCTACATGGCAAAGAAAGCAGCTGATTAGGTGAAGAGACAGCCTACAGAATGGGAGGCAATTGCTAACTATGCTACGGACAGAAGACCAATATCTGGAATATACAAGGAATTAAAAAAAAAAAAAAACAAACAACAAGAAATCAAACATTTCAGTCAGTAAACGGACTAATGAAACAGGCTGGATCACTGACAGTCACTGAGGCAGGCACTAAACATGGATTGTTAATAATCATAAAAAATGCTCTTCACCAGCCTTCATAAAATGCAAATCAAAACTGCATTGAGACAGGGTGGTAGCCACACCTTTAATCACAACACCTCAGAAGCAGAAGCAGGTGAATCTCTGTAAACTCCAAGCCAGCCATGGCTTCATAGTGAGAGCTAGTCTAAAGAAAACAAAAAGCAAGATACATTGGGATTTTATTTCATTACAGTCAGAGTGACAGTTATTAAGAAGATAACAAATGCTGGTGAGGATGTGGAGTAAAAGGGAACTCTTACACACTGCTGGTGGGAATCTGAACTAGTCGTAACCCTGTGAAGTCAATGTGGAGGTTTCTCAAAATGACAACAACAACATAAATACTGGACAAACCAGAGAAGTAAGTCTTGCATCTGACTCAACTGGAGCACTCTGGGTGCTGGCCTCAAGGCCCTGCATCAGGATAACAGTGTGTGCAGCAGTGCTTAGACAGCACGGTCACAGTAGCTAAGACATGGACCTAAGCAAGGAATCATAGAGCAGAGAAGTGGAGAAAGATGCATGATAGAGACCACAATGAAAGTCTTACAGCCATAAAGTACAGTTGTGTGCTTGGTGAGAACGTTATCAGATTTGGCAAGTGAAGGTAGTCTCCGAGAGGCAGATACATGCTTTTTCTTTGTGGTCCTATATTTTATGTACATACATAAAATGATACGCATACACATGTGATAGGAAAGTGAAAATGAAGCTGTTAGTAGAACAAAGACTAATGGAGGAGGGAGGATGGGAGGTGAAGGAACAGCATATGCTTCCCGTGCAGTATGTTTACTTAAAACTTTAAAAATGTCTTGGTCTGTTAGTTTCTTAAATTTGTAAGAGTTTTGACAAGCCTTGCTTAAATCTGTGAAATAAGTTTCTTTTGTGTCTCTTGGGTTCCACTGGCCTAAGGGCTTTTCCTCAGAGTTGCACTTCTTGACTGGTTCCCTTCCAATTGTTCCTAAATGTACCTGTCACAGTTGCCTGTCAGCAGTATTTTATTTTTGGTTTGTCTCTAGCATCCATCAGATCTAATCATGGTAGCAGCCATGACTGCATCAGCTTTGATAGATTGAGCCAGAGTTGGTTCTGGTTGGGGAAGAAGAGGCCCTGTGTAGGCTCCTTGGGTGTAAGACAGGCTTAAAGGAGGGAGCATCGCACAGAGCCTAGGCCCTCTGTTCTCCAGTGAAGCTCAGTCCTGGCCCTTTGAGTTGCTCCTAAGTTGTTTTCACTCATTTCCTTCCTGAGGAAATGAGTGTGAGGACAGCATGCTGGCCTTTCAAGGGTAGTGGAGAATGAATGGAGTGTGTACTAAGTGCATTATGTTCTTCAGGGGAAATAGGAAGTTTCTTATTTTGCATACAAGATTTTAAACAATGGTTCTTCTGACTAATCTGAAAGATTCCTCTTGTCAAGCTTCTCTTCTGCCTCAGTAGATTGTCTGGTCTTTTGTTCACCATAGTCTTTGCTTACCACTTCTCTGCTGCACAGGAGGAGCAGCATACTTGTCTTCCTTTCTTATGGAACCCCTGAGAGCAGAGGTGAAGAGCCGTAACTCCATGGTTGCTCGCTTCAGTCAGCGTGTTGATTTCTCATGGCACTGTAGACTGCAGTACCATGAAGAGTAGACTGTGCCGGGTTTTGTTTTTCACATAAGAAAACTTTATGCTGAGATGGCTCTGGAGTGGGGACCAGAAGCCAGGCTCACAGTCACCTTGTTTTGACTTTTTTTGAATGGAAAATGCTAGGATTTTATCACAAAGTCATTATTGAATATTGCTGAGTAACTAGTGAACCTGTCTCCTGATTTTCTTTTCTCTTAGTGGCTGTGGGTACTCAGGACCTGTTGCATCCCTAAGTTAGCTCTGACCTCACACCAAGAGCCTCTTAGAATAGACTTGGTCCTCAGACAGGATTTGTATGGCTCTTGTCCTCCTAGGCTTTGACTTGTGGTTGCATTTTCCTGAGCTCGATGCAGGTACTGAAAGCTGTGTTGAAAGCTTTAACACACAGCATTCTGTTATTACAATTGCTCTGCAGAAAAATGTAGGAAGATAGTGGGGCATGATGGCTCCCAACACTTGAGGAGCAGAGGCAAGTTGATGTCTGTTAATTTGAGGACAGCAGGGCTAAATAGAGAGACCCTGTCTCAAAATTAACAAAAAACAAAAATAAAAAGTAGGAAGACATTATTGCAAGAAATTTTCATAATAGAAAGGCTATTCGGCTGCATTTAAATTTATCTCATGCATTCAAAATGTATTTTTTGAATGTACAGCATACTTAAATAGTCACAAGTGTAACTGTAACCATTGGAAAGTCCCAGACCTGGCTTTGTGCCTCTTGCGCTGTGTGACCTCATAACTAACTGTTTTGGGGTCTACTTTAGCAGAGGCATGCATAATCAAATATAAATATGTAATTCTGCATTCCCATTTTTAGCACAGATAATAAATTCTACTTAGATGTCCCATTACTACTACCCATTGTTCATCTGGCACCATCAGGCCAGCTCTAGTCACTTGCTTATCTCCATGTCCTCAAGGGCCCCTTCTTGGTACACTTCACTGTCCTTAGTCTTCCAATTCGGTGGCTACCCCTGGCACTAAGAGTTCCCATCCTCTGCTTTTGCCCACTTTGAGCAGCAGGGTGATTATTAAACTATACTGAAGTCATGGTGGCTCTTGTAGTAAACAGTAGTGCTCCAAAACAGTTTGTTTTGCATCTGTGCATTTCCATATGAATAAATTCTGTAAAGTGCAGTTGCAAGACCAAAGGTATTTTTTGTAATTACTGCAAAACTCCCTTTGTAGTACTGTACTGAATCTATATGACAGTGCCTATTAGGATATACAAGAGCTTTTTTTTTTTTTTTTTTTTATTTTAACAAATGCTGGGCCGTTTGAAGGCTAGGTGAAAAATATCATCATAGTATCTAGTGGGCTGTGAAAAGTGCAATGCTTGTAAAACCAGCACTTTGGACGCAGACAGCTGGACTATCTAGGAAGACTGTTGCAAGCAACAGCATTTAAAAAGTAATATTTAGATTCAGTGTGAAATTATATTTTTATGAGTTTGTTCTCTCTCAGCTTTCCATTTTCTAAGTTGTTACTCTTTTTCAGGAGCTCCCTGTGGATAGAGAGGAGCAATGTTTTGTGGTGTGTTGTGGGTTGTGAGGTGTGTATATGTGTGATGTTATCCTCAGGATATATCCCCTAAGGAATGTTTAAAACCAGAGATGGCACCAAAATCTATATATGATGCATTTTCTTTATGCAACACTCTATATATGATAAAGTTTAATGTATAAAGTAGGTACAATAAGAGATTAACAGTGTGTAGTAATAAAATATGAGCATTTTAAAAGTGTACTGTAAAGTTATGAATATGATTTCTTAAAATACCTTAATACACTGTAATTACCCTTATGAGATGATACAGTGTCTTGCATGATGATATTAATGTGCCACGGGTATGTATGTGGCATTGACAAATCATATTAGCAAGGGGCTGATATGTTGAGGTTGTGTTTGGATCAAAATATAGTCTCTACACTAACATTTTCATGGCAGATCAGAATGACCAGATGGATTCGTCTGTCATTAATGGGACTTTAAATTCCAAACTTTTATTTGTACAAGTATTTTCCCCCCTCCTTGTGGAAACACTAGTGAAAGGATTCCATAAACAATATGGCTGTCACCCGCACTTTCTCATTAGGTTGCCTAGTTATATGCCAGTGTTCTGGAGTTTTGTTGTTCGTTTGTTTGTTTGTTTTTGTTTTTGAGATCTCATGCAGTCTCCTCTCTGTACTCTGTGCCTGACTTTATTATGTGACCTCAGATTTCACTGCTACATAGTACCCACGCAAGTCTGTCCCTCTATGCTCTGGTGTTTCCTTTGCGTGTTTGTGAGTGAGACTCTTTGAGCATCTTCAAAGCCCAGTTTCAGTGTGTAAACAACCGATTTCTTTAACTTTGTTTGAAGTGTGGCAGCAGCTTCTTTGGTAGACCAGGTTTCTCCGGTATTTTTTATAGTTTTCTATCTAACCATATTCCTGAATCTACGTATTTTTCCTTCTTTTTCGGTGGTTTCCTGATGAGAGCTATACAGTTCCAGTGTTTTCTAGTGTCACACAGTGTTGTTACTTGTAACAGCAACACATTTAACTAGGCCTTTTCAATATTAACCAAACACTTACCACACACATACACACACTGTGACCATTGCTTTTATAGGTTGAGGCACAACAGCAAAACTAGCATCCAGTTGTCCATACAGGTAACACTAAACAAAGGTGTGTGTGTGTGCACATATATGTGGATGAGGTTAAAGGAAGGGAGAAATTATGTAATTATGTTTTTTAAAAAAAAAAAATCAACAAAATTTGGCTAGCAGTGGTGGCACACACCTCTAATCCCAGCACTTGGGAGGCAGAGGCAGGTGGATTTCTGAGTTCGAGGCCAGCCTGGTCTACAGAGTGAGTTCCAAGATAGCCAGAGCTACACAGAGAAACCCTGTCTCGGGAAAAAAAAAAAAAAAAAGAGGTCTCACTACAGCTCTGCTGTCATTGAACACACAGAGATCCACCTGCCTCTACTGAGAATAAAAGTGTGTGCCATGCTTGGACGATAGACTACATTTTTGTATTATTGTTGATTTGTCATTTACAATTTTCTTATAATCCTTTTTGATACATTGAGTTGAGTTTTTGAAAAGATTTATTATTTGGGGCTGGAGAGATGGCTCATTAATAATGAACACATAGTACTGTTCCAGAAAATCCCAGTTCAGTTCCTAGCATCCTGATGAGAGGTTCACAACCACCTGTAATTCTAGGACATCTTGAACCACACAGATACACGATTTAAAATTTTTAAATATATTTGTTATTTACTGTGCATGTCTGTGTGAGTATAGTTGCACATTATGTGGGTGGCCTTATTGGATCCCCTGGAGCTGGAGTTTCAGAGCAAAGTATGATATTACCAAAGTCCAACTTGGGGAGACCAAGGGATTTATTGAGCTTTCTTACAAAGCACAGGATGGAGGTTACTTACAGGACCATGGATGACCCTCAGTCAGCTGTGTCATACTAAGGTCCATCCCATCGTGGATGGAGACCTCATGGAAGCTGCATCCTGGAATCCCACTTTTAGTCAGCCTTTCTCTTTTGTACATAGTCTAACATTTTCTGGTCACCTGGAGCTGGGAGAGGGAGCCTTTTCTTTAGTTTTCTCAGTTATTATTCATTGCCTCAGAGTTAAAATAGTTGCTTATAATTATTTTTAACAGATGCTCTTCCTGGGAAAAGGCATTTTGAAAACAATTTTACATCCAGGTGTACATGCACAAACATACCCCAATACACACCCTTTTTGTTGATAGGGTCTTCTAAGCACCCTTTGGTAGGTTATACAATGCTTTGAGAATGGAGCTTTGAGAGAGCCATCTCTGTTTCACTTCTTATGATGGTGACTAGTACAGTGGGAATTGGATCTGCTCAGGGCAGAAAGGATGGGTTTAGGGCAAAGTAGGAGGTCACAGAGCTTGCTGGGTTTCTTCTATAGCTTTCCCTGGTTAGTTTCTAAAGTGCATAGGGGAATGCTGACAGATCATGTCATGCTTTTGGAGCACATATGGAAGAAGATTTTTTAGGAGCTTCACCATTTTTACTGACATACTTTTGAGTTAGGAATTTCTCTTATAATTTTACTTTTTAGAGATTTCTTACTGCTTTTTTTTTTTTATATTGTCAAAAACAATGTACTTTCCTCATGACCTTCAAGTTACTGAGTTAGTCATACTCTGTGTTGTCCAGAAATCAACTTTCTTCTTGACTTTCTCACCTGTGACTCCAGCATGAGTGATTTGTTTCCAGTTGTGCCTTGCACTCCGAGATTAACACGGTACAGTGTTTGTATCCCGGTTGAATAGTACTTCTAGTTTTCTCATTTAGGTTTTTCTCACTGAAGTGATATGTGTGAGAGAGACCTTGTATGTTTTAAGATGTATTTATTTTTAACCTTTACTTATTTCACAGTTTGAGTGTGTGCCAAAGCCATTTTTAAATTTTAAATTACATTGTCTGTCTAGAGGACAGCTTGCAGGAATTGGTTCTCTCTTTTCACCATTCTCTGTGATAGAACTCAGATCATCAGGCTTAGCAACAGACTCATTATCAGCTGAGCATCTCCGTTTGACCTTCTCCTATTCCTTACAGTGTTACTGATTCTGCATGTCTCATCTATTTGGGTTCTTTGTGAGTAAACTTTATCATGTCTTTTATAGTACTAATTGGACCTTCTGAAAAACACTTAATGTTATTGAAGTACATGAGCCTAAGTCATCCTGTTTTTATTCTGCTCAGTCTCTCAGGATTTTTTTCAACAGAAAGGAATAGTTTCTTACACTTCTAGGGAATTAGACTATTAGAATTTCTGGACTACTCATTTTTTAATAAATTGATCTCTGATTTGTCTTCTAGTCTTTCTGTTGAAATTTTATTTGTTTCTTTTTTGCAGTTATGTTTTTAGTTCTTTTTCAGTTTTCTTGGTCAAGCAAAGTTATAAACTGGAACTATTTAAATACATTTTTTTCCTGATTAAGTCTATCATCTTTGGTTTTGCTTTTTACCTTTTTTCCTTCATGTTACATTTTTCGTAAGATAGAACTCTCATTTCTCTACAAGATTTATTTTTCTTGTTGATATTTAGTATCTTCCCACATTGTCTTGAGTGTGGGGCTTTATGGATGGTTTTCTCTGTTGCATTTCAAAGGTCTGTCTTTCCATCATCTGTCAACTGAGTGAACTGACAGTTAGGTTTGCCTGACAAGGTATAAGCCTTAGTGGTTTCTGTGTTTGAGGAATTAGAATTTATCCTAGAGCATGGCTGTCATACCACTTCCTCAGAATGATGGTCAATCTCTGAAGCAAGCTGCTTCTGCAGATCCAGCTGTTCCCTTGGGCTGGCTCTAAGCTGTTCTCACATATGCTGTTTCTGTGCCTGCCTTCTTAGCCAGAGCTTTAGCTGCCAGTGTGCAATGACCCCCAGCCTATGGCATCTATGCCATGTGTCATTCTGTCTTCACAGATGTACTGGACACTCATCCATTCTTCCCTTCACTGTCTTTTTCTGTCTGGTTCCTCCTTTGGGGAGTTATTTCATTACACTGGTTAGTTCCTGTTAGAATCATACCTAAATTTGGAAATGAGCATGTTGTATAAAACTACAGGGAGTTTGTTAAGGTGAGTTTGTACTTGGGAAGTAGTACTAAGACCTGTATCATGTCTTGTTTACAACTAGAAATTCATAGTTAGATTAATTTGGCCAACATTTGTCATGATTATCAGGAATGAGCCATGCCACATTTGCTTCTGTCTCTTTGGCTGTTAGAAGGTGGACAGTGAGCCTACTTGCTGATTATCAGGACTGTAATCAGCAAGACTATCCAGGTAAAGACTTTAACAATAAATATAGAGAGGGGGTGACAGTGCCATAAGTCCCATGAGAAGTCCCAAGACAGTGTCTCTGAAGTCCTATGAAAAGATGCCTCCTCGAGTCTGCACTTGAACCTGGCAGTGTGGCTGTGACAAGTACTTGTAACAACTTGTCTTATTAGGCCATGTGTCTTCTGGAGCAGTCCTTCTATGACCTCCTCCCCAAGCATGCACATAGCATGCTTTTTCATGACAAGCATTTTCACTGAGAGTATAAAGTGGGATCACTATCATATATGGTTAGTGCCCTTCCCCCTTTTTAATAAAGGAATTCTTCCAAACTCTTCTCCCCTTATTTTTATTATATTTTGTGTGCATGGGTGTTTTACTTGCATGTATGCTTTATCACATGCATGCCTGATGCCAAGGAGGCTAGAAGGGGAGGTAGATCCACTGAGTGAGACTAGAGTTAGAGATGATTATAAACTGCCATATGGATAGATGCTGAAAATCAAATCTGGGTCCTTAATCACTGAATCATCTTTCCAGTGGGGAGTGCTCAATTTTTTGTTGATGGATATTTAAAATGCATTTAGGGGCTGGGGAGATAGTTCAATTGGTAAAATGCTTACCATGCAAATATGAGGGCCTAAGTTCAATTCTCAGAATCCTCATAAAAAGGGCAAAAAACAAAGTATGGTGGCAGGTACTTATAATGCCAGAGTTAGAGAGACAGAGACAGATTCCTGGGGCTTGCTGGCCAGCCAACCTAGCCCAGTTATCAAGTTCCACGCCAGTGTGAGACCCTGGCTCAAAAACAAGGTCTATGGGTGCCTGAAAAATAATATCCAAAATTGTCTCTGACTTTCACATGCAGGCACACATTCACACACTCATACATGTACCCCTTAACACACATATACACAAAACTACACAGGTTTTACTATTAGAATTCATTAGCAAATAGTATTTGACTCAGAAAATTAAAAGCACTCCCTCCCACATCTAAAATGAAGCACTTAATGAGCATCTGCCAGGTAGTCTCTGAAATTTAACTTCATAAACCCATTAGAAAAAGAATTGTCCCCAATGTCTATTTAGTTGTGTATTATACAAATACACCTGTAGTACAAAATTTTTAGAGAAAGGAGGTTCTACCAGTTAGCATCTGGGCAGATACTCCAAAAAAGAATGAAAGTTTTTTTTTTATGTGGTTTCGAGACAGGATTTCTCTGTGTAGCCTTGGCTGTCCTGGAACTCAACTCTGTAGATGAGACTGGCCTTGAAGTCAGAAATCTACCTGCCTCTGCCTCCCAAGAGCTGGGATTAAAGGCATGCAGCACTGCCTTGCTAATAATGTCTTTTTAAAATAAGAAAAGTGAAACAAATACAAATATATTTTCATTTCTAATTATTGAGCTTATGGCTAGGGTTAGGGTTGTTAGAGTTAACCTTTTCCTAGCACTTCCCAGTCCATTGTGGAGACATATATTCAGGGCAGGAGGAGATATACCCACGACAGCAAAGTAGACAGACAGTCCCTGCCCAGAGCAGGCTCTGAGGCTGGTTTTATGAAGAACCAAGTAAAAGGCCAAGCGCAGTGGCACATTCCTTTAATTCCACCACTTAGGCAGGAGAGCCAGGAGGATCTTAGTGAGTTCAAGGCAAGCCTAATCTATGTAGTGAGTTCCAGACCAGTTAGGGCTACCTAGTAAGACTCTGTCTCAAACAAACAAACAACCAGACAAAAACAAAGCTGAAGGAACTGGTTTTACTGTCCTGGACAAAGACTAAGCTATTATGGTCACACCCTTTCTAGTAGCTCAGGGAAAGAAGAGGCCTGCCACATTTGTCTTTTGCCAGAAAGTTTTGGATGAGCCGTTGTAGGCATAGTGGTCCAGGCCTTAGGAGGCAGAGAGAGGACTCTTGCCAGTGGCTGTCTGGCCATTTGAGAGGGGAATGGAGAGATCCTCCTGGAAAGGAAGCAGCATTGTGAATTCCCTCCAAAACCTTGAGCTGAGGCAGCCTAGGCAGTCACAAGGGAGATGGAAGGAAGCACCCAACTCCTATCTATGTCTTCCACTTGCCTCCCAGCATGAGAAGCAGTCTCTGTCACTGCAGAGGGGAAAAGATTTGGTAGAAAGTCAAGTGCTGTGGTGGAAGCTCCCTTAGGAAAATGCACCAGAACGATAAAAAATTTTCTGGTGCATTTGCTTAAGGGAGCTGATAGATTCAGGTTGCTTGGGATGTGGACTAGGTTGGAATGGCTTCCTTCACAGAGATGCTTGGTGAGCCCAAGCACAACTGGAATGCAGTAGCTCCCACCTTCACAAGCAAGATGATTTTTCCTGGTGTGTTCTCAGGTCTCTGTGGCCCTTAGCAGTGGCTCCATCCGAGTGGCCATGCTGGAGGAGAGCGGAGAGCGCGTCCTCATGGAAGGGAGGCTCACCCACAAGATCAACACGGAGAGCTCGCTCTGGAGCCTCGAGCCGGGCAGCTGTGTCTTGGTAAGTGTGTGCACCTGTGTGCACAGTGCCCGTCAAGGTGTCGAACCTGCTGTGGTGACCCTTTGTCCAGGTCTTTCCAATAAGCAGTGAGGTCTTTAGTTACAGTAATTGGAGCAGACTTAATTCTCTCCAGTATTTAGCACCCTACTCCTGCTTGGACTCTAGCTCTATGAGCTTTTCCATTTGTATCATCCCCACAGTGTCCTCATCACTCCTGCCTGACAGCCTACTTTTCTATGTATAATGGCAAAGCCAAGTATATTAAAATGAAAATGCTGAATAATAAACCTAGCTGCCAGTCTTGGTTTATTAAGTTCACCAAGTAGATTTCATCTAGCATCTGGCAAGGTGTGGGTTAAATAAAATCCATGAATATGACAGTGAGGTGTGAATCCAAATGAATAAAGTCAGATGACTAGCAGTCATCAGACCCCCCACAATTGGACTGTATGTTGGGCTAGATGTGCCTGTGGCTCAGCCCAGTCTGCTGAGATAGCTCTGACCCCTGTTAGTGAGGGCTGACTGCATGCAGGCACCCACGAGGAAAATGGCAGCACACCATATCTTGGACTAACTTGTTTCCTCTTTCTTCCTGCAGAGGGAACAAGTTAGGTAAGAGAGATAAAGATGAAAAGGAAACCAGTAAGTCTTTGGAAGGAAAAAAAAACCCTTCAGGCATTCTTCATACATATAACGTATAAAATAAAGAAAGCATTTATTAGATTCTACAAGAGGTACTCAGTGGTGGCTGGCTTCTCTGGGATATCCTAGTTGGTACTGCCAGATAAAGAAGAAAGCTCTCGAGTCCACAGTGGCTCTGTCTTGGCTATACTCATGTTTCAGAGGGAGGCATAGGCTAGGGACTGAGTGAATTGAACTCTGCCTGTGGGAATTGAGAGTATCTTCTGCTTCATTTTGCTATCAGATCCAAAAATAGAACTTACTTGCTTATGTGGAAATGTCCCCCTTACTGTAGGCATGTGCCTAAATGCTGCCAGGTCCCTGCCCTGTTCCAGTTCCTCCTACAGTCTCCTAAGGCCTATGTGATAGCATGTGCAGTTTTCAGAGGTGGGGCTGGGACTGCTCTGTCTTGTGTTCTTGAATCTCCCAATACCCAGCACTGATGATATCCACAGGGATGTGGCCCAGGGCTCTACCAGGCTATATCTGTCTGATCATTGTTCTGTTCCTTACTGCACATCCCTTGGCAGAGCAGCATTCCACAGCCAGAGCAAAGAGAAGTACTCTTCTGCCTAAGGTGTGCCTCTTGCCTCTGAAGGTGGACTTTGGGTGTCCGCATGTTTGGATTGAATGAACTGGCAAATCATGGATGTGTCTACAAGTATGTTTCAGAGAATTGCATGTGTGTCAGTGATCTGAATGAGAAAGACCTGCCCTAAATCTGGGTAGCATAGAACCATTCAGTAGGCCAGGCTCAGATTGAACAAGGTGTGGAGGAAGAGATCGGCATGTTCCTGCGCTATGCCCTGCTACTCTGACCTGGCGGGCTGGCTGACTGTGCACTGGCAGGCAGGCTATGTATGCACTGGCGGGCAATGGCTGACATGTTTTTATCTCATGGAAACTCTCTGATTCAGTGCTCCAAAATCTCTCCACCTAGCTCACTAAGTTCCCACTGGTGGGTCGCTACAACGCCAGCCCTATGCTTCAAAACCTCCATGGCCTTTCTGGTGCACACCTGGCAAATCCAAGCTTTGCCATTGTACTGTTCTCTCTGGAACCCAGTAGAACTGCCACGGGAAGGAAAACACCATACAAACTTAGTTCAGAAACAATGGTAACTCAATCTCTGGGCGAAACAACTAGAATCCTAATCTTGTATTTATATTAAATCTAAATATTCCAATGGCGAATCCTGGCTGATCCACCATAGAATCTGGGAGACACTAATAGCTACATCTTGTCCTCAATGCTGTCCCCATCCAAAAAGGACCTATCTCTCTCCTGCTTCCTCTCTCCTTCCTACTCACCCAGTGATTGGCTCCTTTATTCATTAGGGGATGGTTTTCACCTGAGTACCTCACTCCTCATCTGCAGCCCCTCCCAGGAGAGCGGAATTAGCATCAAAATACAAGGGAACCCCAGGACTATCCACCACAGTTTCTGTCTCTCCCCCCCAAGCAAGCATGCCTTTTGCCTTGGATATCAGACTCCAGCTTCTTTGTCCTTTCAGCTCTATGGTTTGTATGAATGGCCTTTGTACATAGCTCTCTCATTCTGAGTATCTAACTTCCCTAGCTTTGCACCTTGCAGATGACCTTTGTGATCATGTGAGCAATATATCCTTGCGTGTGTGTGTGTGTGTGTGTGTGTGTGTGTGTGTGTATCCCTTCTGCTCAGTTTCTTTGGACAACCCTAATGTAGCTGCCTTAAATTTGGCAGAACTGGACTAGTACCCTTGCTTTTGGTAGGCATTTCCCATGGATGCTTTGACTACCAGGCTAGGGTTCTCTGATTCTAGGGCTGCTGTCTTCAAGGACTGAGAGTTCTGGGACAGCCATGTCTTCTGCCTTGGCTAGTTGAACCGCTCTAAGATCCCAACTCTGTACAAATCTCTTTTGAGAGAGAGCACTTCCCAAGTGGTCTGTGTCACTCAAAAGTTACCAGTGTTCACCATTGAATGGTCTTCACAGACTGCATTTGTATTGGAATCTACTGGGATTAGAATCTGTGTACTAGTAATTCCTTTTACTTTATGTCTATAAAATGTGATTGTTACTAAATTAACCTCCTAAGAGCTTTTGTTGATAAGTCCAACTCTGACTTGATAAATATTCCAGAGCCATGATACTTTTGGGAGGTAGGGGTGTCCATATAAGTGGAATAGGATTTATCAGACATAGTAACTCATACCTATAATCTTTATACTTGAGAAACTAGGCAGAAGGGTTGCCATGAGTTTTATGCCAGCCAAAGATATATAGTAAGAAAATACCTCAAGAAAAGAGGAAACAAACAAAAAAACTGAATCAGCAAGATAGCTCAGTAGGTACAGGTGCTTGCCACCAAGCCTGACAACCTGAGTTTGATCTTTAGCACTCGCATGGTGAAGGGAGAAAATGATCTCCCACAGTTTGTCCTCGGATATCTCTCTGTATATATGCTATGATGCCTGCACAAGTGTATGTACATACACAAACACACACTCACACATACCCGTGGCTGATAGCTAAAACACTAATTTCTTACATTAATTGCCAACATATATATTGAACACATTTGTGCGCTGTATGAAGTACATTATACTGTCTGATTCTTTGCAAAGTCTGAGAAGTCAGGACCTTCAGGCTTTGAGATGGGACTTGTAGTTTGCCCAACTGTGGGACTGAGCCTCAAAACCCTACCTGCTTAGCTGGAGTTTTCTTTCTTGAATAGGTTTTGCCCCTTTAATGGGGGTTGGGAAAGGTGAAGGAATAAAAATAGGTGAAAAGGGAAGGTAGATGATCATGGTGGTTTTGAGTAATTCTTGTGTGAGGTAGATATGAGCCATACTACCCCCCAGGCTGGAGAGATTCATGTACTGTGCCTGTACCCTCACAAGGATGGCTAGAGACAGCCAGACAGTTATTCCTGTAGAGATAGTCAGATGTATGGTTCTTGTCCCTGGTATCTGTGCACACAGTCCCTTCCTGCAGACTCCCTAAGGACTCTCCATCCATGTTCTGCTAAGGCCTGGGTTACTTGTATGCCAGTTGCTGTTAAGGTTTTAGTTTGATTATTGCCAGGTACCTACTGTTTGCAGAGTTTATGAGAGAAGCAGAACTAGCTACATCCGGGTGTTATGCCATCTCTTGTAGAACCAAAGAAAGCCACTTGGAACTGAGATACCACACCATCAGTTCCTGTAGTCCCCCAGAGTTGGATGTTTTTGTTTGTTTTGTTTTTCAGGGAGCATCTCTTGTGGACAATAAGTGATCTTACAGAGAGGAGCCATAGGCATTATAGCCACTTCTCCTGTTCTCTCATCAGCCTGGGCCCTTGCCTGTACTTAGAGTCCCTTCTTAATGAGAGGTTCAGGCCTGGTCTCCCACCACTCAAGAAAGTACTGTGTATTATGGAATACATCTATTTAAAGATGTTAAAAGTCCAGTGTGTTTTATTTTATTTGTTGGTGACATATCATGGCCAATTTTTAATTTTTAACTTCTGAGTACATACATGAGACAATCCTATAAACTATTAAGGAGATTGTTTTTATTCATGAAGGGTTTATTTTTGACCCATTCATCACATTGTATTGGCTGTGTGGACTCAACATAAGAATTAAGAAAAGGTTACCTAACTAAGGGGGTAAGGGGTGGTGTGTGCCTGTGGGTCATCACTGTGGCCATGTGTGACTTCTTTCTGATCCTTGAGATGAACACTTGACTCCTTAGTCTCTACATGCCTACTTACTGCTTCTTGTTAGGCCAGTAAGTTGGCTGTGAATATAACCTTTTTCGGAGAAAAGGACTTTACAAGTAGGAATTTTAGTACAAGATCATTCTGGATTTCCTGGATGACCCCTGAATTCAGTGAAAGACACCCTTAAAAGAGGCAGAAGAAGAGACATAGACATCGGAAGTCCTATGAAGACCAAAGAATATAATGATGTGGCCATGAACCAAAGGATACCAGCAGCCGCCAGCAGCTGAAAGAAGTAAAAGGATCCTTCCTTGAAGCCTGCAGCGGGTACAACATGCCAATGCCTCAATTTTGGACACCTGGTTGCCAGAACTACAAGAAATGAATGGGTGATGTTTTAAATACCATCTGCTTTGGCCCAGTCTCACTTTTATCATAGCAGCCCTGGGACACTCACAGGGGTCCTTGCAGCATCTGTGAAGAGGAGCTGTTGTTGGTATCCCTAGACTCTTCAGTAAGAGCTTCCGACCTTCTCACCTCCAAGCAGGGGAAGGAGTGCAGACATGCCACTTGCTTCTCAGTTCTTCCACGTGTCCTGCTGCTTCTCCCTTTTGTGGTGAATCCCACACCAGACAGTCAGGGCAGGCAGGGGTGGCAGCTAAAACCGTGTGACAGTTCTTGCCTCCCTCCCTCCCACACTTGAGAATGTTAAATGAGACTTCTTGACTCAGGCAAGCTCCTTGCCTGGTTACGGAGATGTAAAATCAGCCGTGGCAACGCCACCAGCTACTTTTACTGACTCTTCATTCGATTCCAAAAGCCAGGCACTGAGCTTGTACATTGTCCTCGTTTCTTCCTCCCTGTGGAGAGCTGGCAAGCTGTCTGCCCTCTGCATTGTGTGGGTAGCTGTAGGCAGACGGCATGCTCTGCTTCAGGGACTCTTGGACATGGCTGTGTTACAGAGGTAGTTGGATCTGCCTGAGCAGTGAATGCCATTCCAACACACATCTTCATGTACTGACATCTTACACAGAAACTACTTAGCATTGCTCAGATAGCGCAAGAATATGTTCTGAAGAAATAGATGTTGGAGTTCAGGCTTTAAAATTTACTGCACTATGTTTATTTATGATTTTTTTTTTTTTTAGCCCTGTGAGTATTTTTATGTAAGTTACACCTCCCTGACTGTATTGAGATTACTTCCTGAAGTTATTATTTCTCAAAAAGTGGAAGCCCAGGATAATTGCTCTGTGACTCTCCCCAAAGTGGGACTAGTGCTGCTTCAGCACTGGCACCCCTTGTCTCCCGGCTACAGACTGCTTAATGTTCCTTACCAGTTTGTCTTTTAAGGATGAAAGGATTCATTGTTGGGCTTCCCTGAGTTGCAAGCCACCTTTCCTGATGTAACAACATTTCCTAGCCTGTGAAGATGTCCTTGCAGACCACTTATAGATCATGTTCATTAATCCAGAATGGAAGCTATGGATTAACTTATTTTAGCATTCTGGCAAGTGTCCCAAACCTCAGATGTGTATGTACTGGAATGTGAGCCCTTATGCCTGTAGTGCCATTCTGTCTCCAGGCTGAGTCCTGTTTCCAGTTTATGTCATGATTCTTAACATTGTTCCTGTCCCTGGATACCAGTAGGAAAGAGCTGAGGCTTGGAGATCACACGGAAGGCGATGACTTAATACTGCTTGTTCCAAATGAAAGCAGGGCTATGCTGAACAGTGGATGGACCCTCAGCACCTCCTCCTGTGTAGTAGGAAGAAAGTGGCACATAGCTTTGTAGCATTGTGTTGTCCCCACTCTACAGAGTGTAGGTGTATTCTGCCTCCCTGGATGAGATCCATGGCTGTTCCTGTCTGACCTGTGCAGTGTCTTAGTTTTTGTTTTAATTTCTTAAGCTCAAAAAGGCAGGTGATGACATTGAAAATCAAGAGATTACTTGTATAGTGCTGGCTTGCAGCATATCCACAGGAGTCAGGCTGCCCACATCTCCCCACAGTGGGTGTCGAGCTGAGCAGGTGCTCCCGCCATGCTGTCATCTCACCCCATTATCTGCCCTTGTTCCAAGGTGCCTTCCTGGAAGGAACGTCCCACAACATTCCCGTTGGCCCAAACTCAATCACACGGGCAGCTGCGAGGAGTAAAGCCATCCTCACTGGGCACAGTGCTTCCCTGAATAGAAATGAGGTTCCGTTACTAAGGAAGGAAAGGGATATAAATGCTGGTGAGTCATCGGCACAGATCGGGGGATGCTGAGGTAAGTTTATTCACACTGAGGGTGAAGGTTTTTTGTGAGGACATTTTGGGAGCACTGTTCAGTCAGTGACAGTCTGGGGTCCCTCTGGGAAATTACTGTGTTCTGGGACCAGGCAGTAAAAGAGGACATGGAAAATGAGAGTGTACCCAGGAAATGATGAGGTCACCGTGACCTTGTAGAGGGCCACCTAATTCTGACCCAATGAATGATTCAGACTGACTTTCTAAGCCACTGAGAAAGGAGGAGGCCAGGAGGTAGCAAGCAGTTTCCTTGTACAGAAGGTGCTCATTTTAGCAGTGCCCGTGCCCTGTCAGTAAGGAGAGACTGGCTGCAAGGTCAGGTGTCCTGGCCTGTCAGGAGATGGGACCGACCTCACAGGGTCCTAAGATCTTGACACCTGTGTCGGTGACAATATGGGAAGGCGTGGGATGAGAAGGAACATCCTTGCAAGATACCTGCGGATGGACCACGGATACACCTGGGTTCCTCAGGAGACACTAGACAGGGTCCTTAGCAAAGTAGAGAAGATCATGGATGGTCCTGTGCTGCAGGGAAGCCAAGATCAGACTGCTACTTCAGAAGACTTCCTTAGTCTTAGAAAGTAACTCAAGGTAAAGGGCCAATACAATGTTCTTCACTCTTAAATGATTCCAAAAAACCCATTATTATGTTTTATGCAAACACATACAGAATGTGACAGCTGCTAAATGCCTATGAGGCTGTCTGTACTTTGAGCAGTGTGTAGCTTTGAAGTTATTTGCAAATAAGAAATGAGTGGTGTTGCAAGCATACAAGGAAACTCAGTATCATTAGGGAAATAAAGTCAAAATTACAGTGAGATGCCTTGTATTCCCATGAGAGTGGCTGTTAAAAAGCCCACAGTGCTCAATTTAGAGGAGCTGGGCTACCCCGAACTCTCCTCACTGCTGCCATGAGTGCCAGGTGGTGGGCCTAGCCATCGCACTCACATTGCAGCCCTAATGACCTGCTCTGTACTCCCAAGAGGTGAAAATGCACAGATCCTTACAACAGCTGCCTACCTAACTGCCAAACCCTAAGAACACCTACATGGCCTTGGAGAGATAGCAATCACCTACATCATGGAATAGTCTTGCCAAACGTCATAGCCCACAGGATCCAGAAAGGAAGTGTGTATACAAGCCCACAAGCTGTGGGTTTCATGGGGAAGACATCCTGGACCTGGACAAGCTGGATGACAAGATGAGCAATGCAGACTGAAGTGGAGAGGGGCCTGGGTGTGGGTGAGTTGTAGTGGAGACTCGATGAAACTGCAAAGGGGTGAATTTTACTGTGTGCAAACTACACCTCCACAAGTCTGACTTGTTACAAAGTAACAAAATGTTAAAACAAAAACAGCTAATTTAAGCAAGCCATAGGACTACTTTTGCCAGGGTGTGGTCTTTAGCCAGGAACCCTTGAAATCTGCTCTATGAGCATTTTTTCTCTGTTCTCACACAACTCTGATTCTATCTTCAGTATCAAGAACACCATACCCTACCCTCAGAGATCTGAGTGTATTCTGACCACTTTAAGTAGTTTATTTAGAAGATTAAGTGCCCAGAGTATCTTACCTGAGTTTCCTAGGAGTGTCACGACAAGGAAGTCAGTGATGCTCAGAAGAACTTGTCAGCTAAGACTTCTGGGATATGAAGCTATATAAAAGGTAAAGGGTAGGTCCTGGGTGTGAGGATATGGAGCCAGACAGAACAGCACAGGAAATGCTTCAAGGAAGCTATGTGGAAAAGGAGGCCAGGCCAGTGAAGGGTTAGGATAATCATCACACTAACACTACACTGCACCTTACTTAATCTTTGACTGCCCACTCAGAGTATTCACAAAATTTTTGGAAATGACATCTTGGTTTCCAAGAACCTTTGGTGTGATCTGCTGCCCTAGATTCAAGAGCATCCTAAACCTTAGGAGAGAGGTTGCTGAGGAAAATACTGGACCATGTATGCTTGTATGTAGCCAGGCAAAGGAATAACAGTTAAGCTACTGCACCCCTGAAAATGGCCATAACCAAACCAAACCAAAACAACAAATATCCATGAGGGAGTAGAGAGCTGGATCCCTTCCTTGTGCAGTACCAGGATATGGAAGTGGTCCAGCTCCAATGGGAAACTATTTGGTGGTTTCTTGAAACCTGAAGTAGATGTACCAAGTGAGCCAGCAACTCCATTCCTAGGTAAATACCAAAGGAACGGAGAACAGAAACCAATGCAGATAACAGCATTATTCACCAAAGGGGGACATGGATAAGTAGACTGTGGAAAATTCGTGCAGTGAACTGTTTCTCAGCATGGAGAGGAATGACGTTCTGATACGTGCCACAACACTGATGACCTTCAAAACTCTATAATAAGTGAGATAAGCCAACTCAGAGCAATATAAGGTTTCATTTGTATGAAATTTGATGAGACAAAAGTATCAGTAATTGTGCCAGAGGTGTCGGGGAGATATTTAAGAGATTTTATTACAGTAAAATGAAGAGCAACTACAACTGGCTATAGGGCTTGTTTTCAGGATACAGATGTGGTGGTTGGTTGTATACCATAATGGATGTACCAATTGCCATTGAACTGTTTACTTTTGAAAAAAAAAGTGTTATGTAGTTACATAACATAAAAAAAATAAAAAAAATGTTTTTAAAACAAGGTGGCTGACATCTTTTACCAGCATGAATAAGTGATGCATTTTGGTGATACTTGGTGATGCAATATGGGTGAAACCATGCTCTCTGGTATAATAGCCCTCAGCTGCTAACAACATTCAGTTAGATCGTTGACATGCACATCTGAGGAATGTTTGTGCTTTAATTATAGATATTTTAAAAGCTGTTGTTGTGGTGGTCCATATTTTGAATCCTAGTTCTCAGGGACAGGATAATCATGAACTCAAGGCCAGCCTTAACTAGAAGACTGGGTCTCAAAAAGGGCTTGGGGGCTGAGGGGGCTGAGGGGCTTGAGAGATGGCTTAGTGGGTAGAATACTTGCTGTGCAAGCATAAAGACTGAATGTGAATCCCTAGGACCCATGTTGGGAAGGTTTGTTTATTTCTTTGTTTGTTTTAGCAAACCACCAAAACCAGGCATGGCTGCTGTCTTAAATGGGGAGTGGGGCCAGATCCCAGGAGCTCACCGGCCAGTTAGCATAGTTCATAGGGTAGAGAGCAATAGAGGAAAATACCCAACAGCCTCCTCTGTTCTCCACTTATACACACGGGTGTACACACTTGTGCTTTGCGTGCATGCAACACAACACACACACACACACACACACACACACACAGAGAGAGAGAGAGAGAGAGAGGAGAGAGAGAGAGGAGGAGAACGAGCCTGAAATGTAGTGCAATAGTATATTTCTTGTCTGTTACGCACAGTGCCCTTAGTTTGATCCTTACTGCTACAATAACTTTTTGAGAATATTTTGGAAGAATCTGAGCATGTTCCTGTAATTAGAAGTTCTGTGAAAATAAATAGATAAAATATTTCTAATGATAAAAACTGATAGGACTCATCGTAAACTTAGTTAGAATTGCTAAGTACACAGGTGGGCCTGGAATGGGATGAACCCTACCCCCTATATCTTCCCACTCCAGACTTGGAAGTGAATCTTTCCCTTACATCTAGCAGGTGGCTGTAATGCACTCTCTCCTGTGAGGCAGACCAGAGACTTGACCTTTGTTCCATTTCTCATCATGTCTGTGGAGCTGTGGGGATGAACATCTGTGTAGACGTGGTGGTAGTTTTGAGTCTGGTCCTTGTGGTGTGCAAAGGTCCACTATCAGTAGCTGATCCACAGACAGTGTTGGGTTTTCCTTGTAGTGCTGTTGGTGGGCTGGGAGCTGAAGGAGGCTCTACCTCCCATAGCCCTGACTTAGAGGATTTGTCTTTCTTTTAAATAGTGAGGTGTGTGTGTGGTGTGTGTGTGTGTGTGTGTGTGTGTGTGTCAGAGCCTGGGGGTGGGGGGAGGGTGTTTTAATAGTTTACTACTGTAGATCTCAGTAATGATCATTATTGATAAAGATAAAAGGCTCTCTTCTTTCCTGGAGCTTAACAGTTCTTCTGTAAGCACCTCAGAATGTCTTCTGAAATAGAGAAAGCGTATTTCCTACTTGAAGTTTCTTCATCCCTCAAGCTTGGTAAAGACAGGGTAGAATTCTCAGCATTAGGGTTTCTGTGGCTTATTTGGGGTCCCCACTTCATAAACTACACATCATTTAGGGCCTGTGGATTGGAAGATCTAGAATAACTTTGTTTATAAGTTTATAGTTTATAAGTTGGGGCTAGACAGCAGAAGCCATTTATTGGTGGAGCTGCCACCATAGGCAAGTGCTTTCGCCTATTTAAAAAGTGTTTTTTTCTCTCTCACTTATTTTATGTGTATGAGTGTTTTGTGTGCAAACACATGTGTACAGTGCTAAGAGAGGCCAGAAGTTAGGTCCATGGGTCTGGAGTTATGGGCAGTTGGAAATCACCATTCAGGTGCTAGGAATCAAACCTAGGTCCTCTGGAAGAGCAGCCAGTGATCTGAACCGGTGCATCATCTGTATGGCCCCTCTTCCCTATGTTCATTTCCTTGTGCTTTGGGCACAAGAAGTAGAAGTTACAAGGTACTGATGTCATATCTGATTACATGTTTTTGTGTTGTTTTTCCATTTCTGGAAACCTCCACTGAATGAATGTTCCTTCACCACTAGCCTAACCTCTTAGATGATTGTACTCTCAAGGACTGAATCTGGGGTTCTCCAGGTCAGGCACAACAGCCCTTAACCCCATCTAAAGTGCTGTATTGTTTATCCCATCACAGTCATCTTAGAGGGTGGGCAAACATCACACCTTGGTCTACTCAGAGAAAAGTTTCCTGATGAGTCATCCAGCCAGTGACCACGAAGCCTACTGCCAGTGCTTCCAGTTTCTTTTGTGTGCCCGTTTGACCAATAGCCTTGGAGAATGGTATGTCCTATACCGTGTCCTTGTGACAAAAGCAGCTTTGCCCTTGAACACCAGTTTTATAAGATGCTGCTGATGTTCTTTGTTCCTTTCTTGCTGAAATTCCCTTGGCTTCTGAGTTTCTGTGACCATCAGCTTTACAGATTCCAGTACTAAGGACACTGCATGACATTGGGTAGATGCTGCTTTGCTTGACCACGTTGGTCTAGACTACCCTGCAGCTTGAGTTCATCTCCTCTTGGGCACTTCTCTGAACCATTGGAGGTCAAGAACTGGGCCTGGAGGGTTACTGTAGGTACCAAGGAGGCAGTGGGGAGAGGCGTTGTCATGGGAGGGACCCATGGAAGATTCTGTCATGTATTAGGCTACATGCTTCATCTCAGAGGTCCCACCTCCCAGAAAGGCAACAGGAGACTGAATGTGGCTCTTGGAAGGAAGAAAGATCATTGCCAAGGGAGGAACTTGCTTGAGCTGGGCAGAGACAAGATCTTACCAAGCAGGAATGTACCAGCGCGGAAAGGCCCAGGGCTGGGTTTCAGAAAACAGTATCTGCCTAGGAAATATGGACACATGTGGTAGACAATATTCTGACTCTGAGGACTAAGTCCTGTAGGATTCAGATCTCCTTAAGTGCCCTCAACATAACCTCTGGCTCAGAGGTTTCTGCATGTGACTCAAATACTTACTCATTCAGCCACCTTCTCTTTGTGCAGGTCGTAGGCTCAGCCTGGAATATCTGCCTGTCACACACTTTGCTGTGTCCCCAGCACAGTATGCCTGTCCTCTACTAGGCTCTGTCCACAGTGCTAAGTATTCTTTCCTAAGAGGCTTGGGCTGTCTCCTGCCATACTTGATACAGATTTTCTTCCTGCTTGTCCAGGTGAATCTAAGCAAGGTTGGCGAGTACTGGTGGAATGCCATTCTGGAGGGAGAAGAACCCATCGACATTGACAAGATCAACAAGGAGCGCTCCATGGCCACTGTGGATGAGGAGGAACAGGCAGTCCTGGACAGACTCACCTTTGACTACCACCAGAAACTGCAGGGCAAGCCCCAGAGCCATGAGCTGGTATGAACACCATGGCCTCCTTGTACCATCAGTAGGCGGGTGGGTCATGCTGGTGGGGTAGAGGGCACGGGAGTAGGCTAGTTCTGGCTTGGCCTCTGGCCCCTACTTCAGTTCTAAAATGTCCCACCTAGCTAGGGAATCCCAGCTGGTCATGTCACCTAGTCCTTATCTGAGGAAGGATAAACATTGCTGTTCAGCCATATCTCATACCTGAGCTGTAAGCTCTGGTGGCACAGCTTAGGTTCTGACTCCAAAAGCTAATGCACAGCAAATAGATAGGTGAGTGAAGTGGAGTGCTGGGGCTATAACAAGGGAATGTGAGGTCAGCAGCTTCTGGGAGAGCAGAAGGCTGTGCCTGACCTGTATAGTGCCCAGGGACAGGCTGCTCGTGGCAAAGAATGATTGCTTAAATAAACACATTTGTTCTTCCTCTTAATAATCCTGAGAGCAGCTACTTAGGGAAATAAAGGCTGTTGCTTCGGGTTTTCATCACTGTCAAATGCCCAGCCAAACAGCACATGAGCTTGTGTGCATGTAGACTTCAGAGAAGGATTGGCAACTGAGTATAGGCTATCTACAGAAAGGCAGCCCCCAGGGCTCCAGAGAAGTTAATGTGTGTTCCCTGTTGTCTCTGAAGGAGCCTTTCTTCATGGTTTGTTTGGATTGTCCTGTCTTTCCCTTCAGAGTGGCATTGTATCTTGGGGCAGGGGTCTTAAATATGCTCTGTTGTTGTATTGGCCACTGTAGTCTGTTTTCATGACATGTTTCCTATGCATGAGGTCAGGAAGCCTTTAGAGGTTGAATATGAGCATGAACTATGATGGACTGGGTGGGTTGACTGGCTGTAGGCTCTGCATAACAGTTCTGGTTCGATCGTCTGCTTCAAAATGAAGAGATTGAGGTTTTGAGGTCTCAGGATGTATTATGCCTCAGAGCAGCGCTAGCAGAAGGCTGGGGTTTACTTCTCTGTCCTGACCCTGTGTGTGGTGAGGGGAAGGACACCAGTGAGGGGAAGAGCCATGTAATACAGAAGTACTTAGGCAAAAACTTGGAACTTTGGAACCTCAAATTAGCAGAGGTAGCCAGACCAGCTTGGTCACAGTGTAATCCAATCATGTTGGCCTGTGTCTGCTGGACAGAAGGTCTATCTGTGACACTTTGCCTCATGGGTGGGACCTTATGAATCTGCTCACTCCTATGCCCAGGGTCAGGACTTTGTCCAGAGAAAGACTTAGATGTGTATAGAAGCTGCCAGAGAAGAGTCTGCCTTGACTGGAGAAGTCAATGCAGATGCTATCATCCTGGGTGCGTTGGAAGGAGGAGCTATCAAGTACCACTGAGAAATTTGTGCCACAGAATGGAGAGACCAAGGATGAGTGACTCTTCATACCTTCCCCAGATGCTGTGACTAAAGTCTTTGTTGTAAAGAAATTGAAATAGATATTGATTGTGGCTTGAATTGCTTTTGTGCATTTGCCAGACTTCAGTGAAGTCTTCTGCAGATTTGAACTATGAGATTTAAGAGAAGCTAGAAGGTCCTACAGCTTTCTGCACCTGTGAGTCTCAAGGTCTTTGGGATTGCATTCCTTTCAGGACACATGTCAAAACAATCTCAGTGTCACTTGCCTGGGAGTTAGCAGCAGTGCAGGATTTGCATGATAGGTCAGGTTCTCTGTACTCTGTCTCCCTTTCCCTTCCCAGGCTCTTGTCCCTTGATCTTTGCACTTAACTCTCCACACTGTGCAGCCCTCCTTTTTTCCTTTGGTGCTGCTGCCTTCTGTCATGGCTTAGTGTCATCTTCCTCAAGGACAGATGGAAAACAGTCTGCATCAGTGAGTGCAAACACATAGCTGTCTTCAAGGAATTAAGAGGCCAGCCTCTTTAACGTGACCTTATACAAAGAACAGTTCAGCCTTGTTTTGCAGTCTTAATAATGGTCCTCTGCAGGAACTGGCTGCTTTGTTCCCATTCTTGTAATTCTTAGATCACCTAGTTGATCTAAGACTATTTACCAGCCTACTGTCCCAGACTGGGAATAGGGTAGTGTGCTTGGCTCCAGTAAACCAAGGCAGCTCTCAGGAAGTTCCTCACTGCCAGTCTGAAACAGGCTAGCAAAAAGATCAAATGATAACAGGGCTAATCCTCATATGTATGCACTGTGCACAAACACACTGAATACAGTATCCTGTGTGGGGGCTGCTACTGGAAAGCTGGCTCACTCCAAAGGCAAGGCTTTGGGGGTGTCCTGTTTTTGCTTTCTGTGAAGACTGCCCTCTTTGCCCACAAGACATTGCAGAAACCTGAGTGTGGAACAGAAGGTCCTTACAACTGTGCACAGAAGACTTGCCCATGGCTGATGTACAACTTCCACACAGCTGTGTGTGATCCAGCACTGCGAAACTGAGGAGACTGAACAACAACCCAGCTAAGAAGGACCCTAAAGAAAACCTTGAAGATGCTGTGGTCTAGTAGAAAGGGCTTTGTCTTGAGTCTAAATTGATTTTGCTGTGAACTTGTCATGGATCTGGCAAGGGCCATTGAGGGAATGAGTGTGCTTGCCCAGATGAGGTCCCAGCAAGGCCTTCAAGGAGCTAAGGCATGGGTGGAACCCAGTGTGAATCCCTCCCCAGAACTGAATGAATCAGGATGGCCAAGGAAGCCTCTGGCTGTGGATAGTCAGGAGCATAGCTCTTAGGGCTTTGTTAAATTCTCACATGTCCCACTACCTGCCTAGTATCCGTGCTGAAGTTTTAGTTCCTTTCTAGGCTTGAAATGCCTTGGAGACACATCTTCAGTGTACAGCACCCTGGGGTTCCATGTAAAATATCTTTAGCGCTTTCTTTTATTGAGCAAAGAAACAGAACTAGAAAGGTAGGTTTAGGACTTATGTTTCCTGATACAGCAGGTTAGCTCATAATCAGTACTCACATGCAGGGGGTTTGTGGGTAGTTGAGGTCACTTCTCTAGGATTGCTACTCCTAACTAGCAGAGAGAGAATGGAAATGGGGCCAGGTTCCTCTGCCAGCCTCCATCTGCTGTGCACATTGGCAGTCACAGTTACCAACGGGCTCTGTATTGATGCCCATTTATGGTGTAAACTTGAAGTTTTCTAAATCTGCCAGAATTTTAAATTGTGTTTCTAACGCCACCAGTGCTTTGTATTTTAAAGCATTTTAATTTGAAGTGGTAATATACCTCTTTTGTCATTTTTAATTCTTTAATGTTGCTATAAGGTCACTTATTTCCAAAGTCAACAAATGGAATACTTCTTCATCTTTTCCCCAGTTAGATTTCTTTGAGTGGGTGTTCATCTAGAGGGTTATGTGGAAATACACAGGTGCCATTGCTCTGTCTGTACTTCGAAGTGTCTCTAGGATTTCTCCAGCCTGGTGGCACTTACCCCCAACAAATAGTGACTGACATTGCACAGACAGGTGTCACTATATCCTATGAGTGAATTTGGTGGCACACAGGCATCTCTACCTTGTCCCTGGAGAAAAAGCCTTGCATTTATCTTGGCATCCTGGGCTCCTTTAATTGTGAAAAAAAAACCTAGCGGCCTGCTCTTTGCATAGTGGGTCCCCACACAGCTACTAGGTTCTTGTTCACCCTGCAGCTGGCTAAGGCTCAGCAGCCTCCTTCCTGCCTAGGTTATCTAGCTTGTCTCATCTTGTTTTCTTTTGAGACTATACAGCTTCACACTTCTCATGGACAAAGAAGAAGGCCTATTATGTATTAAGTATCTTTGATATGTTTTTGCTACTTCACTTAGATTTAAAAACAAGACTCGCTTAGCAGGAAACTTGGATTTTGTTTAACAATCCATAGTTCTGAGAATCCAGTAACTTTGTTGACATTGAAAATTTTCCACTTTGCTTTCAATCTACAGTCATCCTCATGAAAAGGGCAGCAACACCTGTCCTCTGCACCTGTTCTTCAGAGCTGTCTGCAACAGGTGCTCCACTGGGGACAATCTCTAGCCATGTGTCTTGTTAGTTTTTAGGTTTCTTATGGTTGGAAGGAAGAAATGATCCTCTTATCTTGGGTATTTCTATGGTAGCATCTGAGGAAGGCAGATGCTCAGAAAAAGGATAGCCCATTAGCATAGGCACAGGTGCTGTCACCAGAGACATAGCCTAGTACCACACAGCTCCAGTTTGCCTCTGGTTTTGAATGGGGCTAGACAGTAGTGGCCATGGGCTTGGAGGAGCTAAGTCTACCAGCTCTTACTATGTCCGTAAGGCAGTGGGGTGTTTCTGACTGCCAGGTCCACAGCTGGACATTTGGAAGTCTCTCCCTGCCTCTGCATCATCATATCCCCGGTCAATCCCAGTATTGTCTGATGCATTTCTCAATGACAAGAGCTTCCTTGGGCAAGAGGTGTTAGAATACCTCTGCATACATTAGTCATGTCCTTAAGGGGCTGGCACCACCCCTTCATATCTGAATCATCTCCCTGGGAATTACTGTAGGCTCTGTGGGTTGTGTGGAACTTGGACAGACCTAATGGGATAGGGACCGAAGACAAACTAAGATCAGTCAGGGTTTTACTGGAAACTGAAGTTGGAAAGCTAGAAATTCAGTCTTGGGAGAACAGTCTTGCAGAGGAATTAACAGTCAGAGGGTGCCTTCCTTGAGCACAAACTACTGCAGGGCCTGTAGTCCTCTGGCCAGTTGGCCCAAGTCCTCAAGCCCTGAGGAAGTAGGATGTCTCTATGCCTGCAGGCAGTCTGTTCTAGGAGAAAGCATGCAATGCCTTTGATCTCCTTTAATCTCTCTATTTTCTGTTTGTAGAAAGTCCATGAGATGCTGAAGAAGGGTGGGATGCTGAAGGCTCTCCCTTCCGAGGCCAGCGATTCGACCCGGCCATGTTCAACATCTCCCCAGGGGCTGTGCAGTTTTAATGACCGGAAATAAAGGAAACCCTCGCCATCGGGGAGATGGAGATGTTGTCCTCCTCACTCCCTGCATGCCAGGGACACACTCCTCCTGATCAGTCCTAGCCATTTTTTTCTTTCATAATGAACCAGGCCTTCCATGCTGACCTTCCACCTTCAGACTATTATAGAGAAGGTACAGGGCCAGCTGCTGCTTGGCAGTGTCTATGGCCAACACTAAATGAAGTGTTTGACATGCAGGAGGGACATGTCCCAGCCTACTGGTGGCACATGTTCTGTCTCCACAGCAACCAGGCACTGCAGGCAGCATTTCCTTTCTTCCCTGCTCTCTCTGCTTGCTGTTGTTTTGATGCTATTCTGCTTGCTTGTCTTCTGTTTGGGGATAAGGAGTGGCTGGGCTCAGACAGAGCTAAGTTGAATTGTATGGGGCCAGGCACCTGCATGAGGGCTAACGGGACATGGCTGTGGGGCTACTATGGGGTTCCCTCATTTGTTGACCTGTATGTGTGTGTGTGTGTCTGTCTGTCTGTCTCCCCCCTTCCTGTCCCCCTCTCTTTCTGTGTGTGTGTGTGTGTTTGTGTGTATGTATATGTGTGTGTGCCTATGTCTGTGCGTCTCCTCCCCTCTCCCCTTCCCTCTTTCTCTTTCTCCGTATGTGGGGGGAGGGGGGGAGTGTGTGTGTGTTTTCCATCTTGCTCATTTCTTTGTGAATACACTTGACCTGCCTCAGTTTTATGGGTAGAGCAGCAGAAACTAGGGTCTGTTTGAGATGTTGGGAGAAAGTCTGAGGTTCTGGTCTCTCGCCCTGGTGTGGCAAGGATCCTGTCTGCCCTCTGACTACAGTTGCCTTGCTTCGTTTCATGTTGAAGTGAACTGAGATTAGCCACCGCTACTTGCCCCCCCACAAGACCTCCTTGGGTGTGCTGCATTGAAGTCTGGGTACCTTCAAGAAGAGATCACAGCATTTTGGTAGTTCTTTAGCAGATCATGTCAACTACGCTCCCTAAGGAGCCCTGACCCTGAAGGATGCCTCAGGAAGAAAAATACACCCACTAGCCTGAAGGCAATTACAACTGAGTCCAAGGAAATGAAGATTTCCCTGTGCCAATCACTAGACTGCTTCCTGGAGCTCAGAGCCTGTGTGGCCAGGCCAGCCAGGGTGTGAAGACCTGACCAAGGGACCAGGACCAGGTGTTCCAATCCTTTAAGGACTCTCTCTGTGCCTGTTGGTGCCTGGCATCTCCATTTGCCTGGTTTTCAGTGTGTGTGTGTGTGTGTGTGTGTGTGTGTGTGTGTGTGATAGCACTGATTTCTGTACTCTGGTAACCAACCATATAAACTGCAAGAATTAAGACCCATTGAAGCCAAGGCAGCCTGCTCTCTGGAAATAGCCCTGCACCGAGTGCCATGTCCACATGCTTGGAAGAAGCCATTGGAAGAGCAGATTGTAGAACTTATTCAACTGTATAGACAGGAGCTGGTTCATTGCAGTTATTTAAGGGATTTCTGGTTTACATCTTAAAAGTCCATACTGGGAGTTAATCTGTGGGCTCAGGTTGACCACAATGATGGTCAAGGGACAGCGGTGGACCCCAAATACCCACTCTGGAGTCTGAACTTGTGATTGGGCATTGATCACCAAGTTGATGAAATCTCTCTTAAGATATCACTACCCAGGAGCAGAATCTGTCACATTCACAAGATACCCAGAGCACTTTGCTTTTTGTTCCTGAAGTTTCCATCAAGGTCCTAGGCTATGCACATCCCTGTCCTATGCAAGCTGTCTCACCTAGTGAAGGAAGTCTTATGGTGTGTATGTATCTGCAGTCTTCTCTCTAGTCCTAGTTACCTTCCTCTCAACCCTCATCCTGTGGGTAGTCTTCCAGAAGGAATAATACTGTGGAGGAGCCCTGCATCTTTTTATTTAGGACCATGTTTTACTCTGTGGCGACTCGTCTTCATCATTGTAGCATGGTTTTATTTTCTGTGTTGCATTTTTTTCTTTATTCCTGCCCTGTTTGAACAAACAAGCCTGTGTAGAAAAAGCAGCATGGGGGATATAGTGTCGGGTGTAGGCCATGTGGCAGGAACCTGTGCTCTGTGTGATCCCTTTGGCATGGTGTAGTGCATGGTGTGGTGGTGGCTACTGTATCTACATGTCTCCATCACAGTGAGGCTCCATCCCAGCCAGCCAAGTAGATAGTTCTTTGCCCTGAAGCACTGCCCTGGTTCGCCCAGCCACTGAAACTGGCACATTGCCTGTTTTTTCTTTTTAGACACAACAGCCACAGTTTGGTCTCTAAGTCCCACCATCTGAGGTCTGAGGAAAGCAGGGTGACTCTGTCCCCTTTGTCCAAAGACCTAAAGAGTGGGGTGTCCAGCCTGCAAAGTCGCTCTGGCTCCTCTGTGTTGGTTTGCAATAAATCTGTATTTAAGCAGTTCTGGGTCTGTCTGTGACATTCACTATTAAGCCCTTTCTGTGAGTGGTCATTACCCTTGACTTCTAGTCATGAGTTCTGAGTCTCCTGTACATAGTCAACACCAAAACTAAATTCTCTGGGTTGTTTCTCATTTGACCTGTCACACTTCGGGAGGAAAGGGTTTGTTTATCTGGTTTATACTTCTATGTTATAATCCATCATTGAAGGAAGTCGAGGCATGAACTCAAGCAGAAGTCAAGGGCAGGAATCTAGAGCAAGAGCTAATGAGGCCATGGAGGAATGCTCACTTCTCCTGGCTTGCTCAGCCTGCTTTCTTACAGAACCCAAGACCAGCAGCCCAGGGATAACAACATCCGCAAGGACTGGGTATTCCCCTATCAATCTCTAGTTAAGAAAATGCCTTACAGGCTTGTCTATGGCCAGATCTTAGAGAAGCACTTTTCCAGTGGAGATTTCCTGCTCTCAGATGACTATGGCTGTGTCAAGTTGACATAAAACTAGCCTGCACCCATCCACCCTCACTGTTTACCAGGCTTCCAAGCCCTTAGAATGAAGGCTCTCATCAGTACATAATCCTGTGTCTGTCTCAGAATCCACTTAGATCTCAGACTTTTCCTTTTCTGTGTTCTGCCCTGTTCCAGAGAATCCATCACTGACCCTACTCACTCTCAGTAGGCAGGACCTGTGGGTTTGAAAGTTAGCTTCTCTGGCCGGGCGGTGGTGGCGCACGCCTTTAATCCCAGCACTTGGGAGGCAGAAGCAGGCGGATTTCTGAGTTCGAGGCCAGCCTGGTCTACCAAGTGAGTTCCAGGACAGCCAGGGCTATACAGAGAAACTCTGTCTCGAAAAACCAAAAAAAGGAAAAAAAAAAAAGAAAGTTAGCTTCTCAAATGAATGAAACACTGGAATTGCTCATCTCATTCCTGGGACCAGAAATAACCTTACCAAAAAAAAAAAAAGAAGTCTTCAGTAATTGTCCCTGAGAGTACAGGAGTGAGCACAGTCAAGCATTTTGTGTGGAAATATGTCCAGGAGGCGTCAGCTGCTGTGCAGAGAACTCACTGGCCAGAACACTATGCTTGGGGAACAGACCCTCACCCCACCTCAAATCTGCTCCTCTAGCGGGGCCAGCTGGCAGTCAGCTCAGCCGGGAACTGGATGGCCTGCTTTTGTGAGTAGAAAGCATGGAGTTAATGCAGAGCCTGGCTAGTTCTTGATAAGCTATCCCGTTTGATTAGAGACCCAGTGACCTTGCTCACTGGTACCCTGGTACAAAGTTAGGTATTCTACAGAATGGGGCTGGCTTTGGCCAGCTGAGGTTGATCTCTACTACCTGCCCAAAGGTCTGGAGAGTTAGATGTCTGAAAGAACCTCCTGCTCAGGAGCATTTACTGGATGTGGTCTGAAAGCCCTGGGTGCCTCTTCCCAGTCTTCCTTCCTAGTCACTGTCTCAGGTGAGAAAAAAATGAATATTCTTTTCAGATTGACCAATTAACTCAGGGTGTTAAAATGCTTGCTTTATTTGGTTTTGGTTTTATAGGGTTTCTTGTTTGTTTGTTTTCAAGACAAGGGTTTCTCTGTGTAGCCCTGGGTATCCTGGAACTTGCTCTGTAGACCAAACTGGCCTTAAACTCAGAGACTGATTGGTCTGTCTCTACTCCCTGAGTGGTGGGGCTAAAGGGGTGTGCCATCACTAACCAGCCATTATTGCCATTATTGGTTTAGTTTGGTTTGTTTTCTTTCTTTTCTTTTTTTTTTGATTTTTCGAGACAGGGTTTCTCTGTGTAGCCCTGGCTGTCCTGGAACTCACTCTGTAGACCAGGCTGGCCTCAAACAGAGAAATCCACCTGCCTCTGCCTCCCAAGTGCTAGGACTAAAGGCGTGCACCACCAATGCCTGGCATTTGTTTTCTTTCTTAAGGCCTGGTTTTACTATGTAGCTCTGGCTGCCCTGGAAGTCACTCTGTAGACCAGGCTTTCCTCAAATTCAAAGACATCCATCTGCCTCTGCCTCCTGAGTGCTGGAATTAAAGGCATGTGCCACCATTGCCTAGCTTTTGGGTTTATTTCTTAAGATTCAAAATTGACAACTTTGTCTTGAATTTGAGAACAGAGTTCAGTCCAGCATACCTGAACTCTGAGTGTTGGTTCTGCTGCTTTCTGTCCTCCACAGTCAAAAGCCCAAGACCTGCACTGCATCTGCAGAAGGCCTTGTGCCAGAGAGAGCCTGCTGCCACCTGCAGCCTGCTGGCTCCCTGCTGTTCCTGGGATGAGGGAGCAGAGCTCTTCACAGGCCAACTCACCTTGTGGCTGTGGAGATGATCTGCAGAATGGAAATAGTCACACCCCAGCCCAGGCTGTGAACATCACTGCAAGGTCAGCCTCTGGATTTCTGGATGGTCTTTTGCCTGGTAGGTTAGCATTTGCCAGTTGGTCAAGATTAAAGATGCCTGGAAGTAGCCCTGCCTCGCTTCCTGCTGCATCTCCATACTGTTTTGCAAAGAGCTGGACAAGGCCTCACAGACTTCTTAGTACAGTTCTTCATGTTAATTATAGGAGCAAGTAGCTCTTCCAAAGATGTATGGCCTGTGGCTACCCCATCTGTCTCCAGTCACCCAACCCAAGACTGGCACAAATTAGCTTCTCCCTGTTGACAACAGTTGTCATTCACCTGAACCCTCAACAACCCAGACATGGATGCTTCAGTGGCTCTCCAACCCTTTGCTGAGAAGAAGGGTCTACAACTCCTAGTAAAGGCATTATATAAGGTCAGGGTAGAAAAGAGCCAGGGAAAGAAATATTCAACCCTCCACCAGGGGCACCAAGGATGCTTGGTCACCTTGTTCTGGTAGCAGGGTAAGTACCTGGGCCACAGAGCCTAAAGTGGATACTACACCTGCCTGCCTGACACCATTTTGCTTTCTGTGTGTACCAGCCTCCTCCAGCACAGGCAAGAATTAACCTCACACCTCTTCAGAAATAACCTGTACCTCAAGATTTCCCACTCTTAACTCCATGTGACACCTGGTTTTTGAGACCTCCCACCCCTCCCTCCCCCAAATCACATGTGTTCCTTTACCCCTTAGGGCACAGACTGGTATGTGCTAGCCTCTGAGCTTTCCAACACCTTTGAGAAAGAAGTTCAAAGCCAGGTCCGGCCTGTCTCCCTGGCTGGTTTTCAATGTGTGGTAGTGAGTGCTCATGTGTCTAATGTTTTCAGAGATAGTCTGCTCCATAGAGGCAAGAATCACCTCACGCTAGTGAGTCCCTTGCTGCTTGTCTTCAGAAAGCAGTTTTCAATTAAAGAGACACCTTTGTCTCTTGACTGGTAATGCTCCTTTCTGCCTGCCCTGAAGGTGTGAGTGTGCCCTAGAGTGGGTATGTTTCCCAGCTTGCCCCCTGTTGCCCTTTGCCAGTTCCCTAACTTGTGAGCCCTTCTGCCTTTCCTGGATCTCCTCATTTGGTCCCCTAGTGGTGTCCAAACTACTAGGTTTGACTCTTCCATAGGCGTCTGACATCAACCATGCCAGCAGACACTGTCTCCTGCCTGTATGGCCACTCACAGACTGCAGAGATGGCCACTGCTGTTATCCCAGGTATCTGCTCCTGATTGGACCAGCAGGGTGTAAAGACATGGTTGGTTTTCTCACGTAGCAGGTTTGGAGCCAGTTCCAGTTTTAAGATGTTTCCCCTGGGCTGAGGGGATAGATGGGTCAGTTGGTAAAATGTTGCTGCACACGTGTGAGGGTGAGTTCAGATTCACAGACTCACAGAAAAAGCTCAGTGAGACAGAAATGCTGTGATTCCTGAGGAGCTAGAGACCTGGATCCCTAGAGCTTGCTGGCCAGCCAGTCTCACCAATAGGCAAGCTCTGTGTTGAATGGGAAAGCCTTGTCATCAGAAAGTAAAGTGAAAGAAAAAGAGGAAGACACCTGGTAATTTTAAAGTTGACACCAAGAAACCTGTCTAATTAAACTCACCACCCCTTCCAGGATTGAATCATTGGACAAACTCCTTTTAATGACCTCCCACTGTGCCCTCACCCTGCAGCACTCATGTGTCTAAGTAGGACCCTTAGTTTCACATACATTTCATGGCCCTTCCCTTTCACCCTATGGGCCCACATGCACCATTTCTTCTTGCCTTCCCCCTACACTCTACACTCTTGTGACCACCCTGTGGGCCCAGGAACTCAGTCCCTTTTGAGGCCTGTAGCAGATCATACTGTACTTCAAAACTCATCGTTTGAGGTTATGTATAAAGTGCAAGTGTGTGGGCCCTCATTCAAAAGGACCAAGAATTTGAAGTTTGCTGCAGCAGCATTTTCGTGAGTGCAGGCCTGGTGACCACCCATGGGAGCCTCTTCCACACAGGCCCCTCCTCGCTCAGCCCTGAGAGTGCTGGAGCTGCCCTCCCTGTCTCACCATGTTACAGCAGTTGGGAAACTTAGAACCCCCCATCTTTGCCCTGAGATGATGACCAGAGTTTCCATGATGTCATTTTTAAATTGTACAAATTGGTGACTGTTTGTCCTTAACTTCTTTTACCCTTGCCTCTGAGCTGGCTCTGTGGCTTCCCTCAGAGGAGGCTTTCTGAAGTGAATAGTACTTTAATTATCTTCTGCAGGTGAGTGTTTTGGTGATCTGGATTTCTTTCACTCTTGAAGGTGGAGCTGTGGTAGAGTCTCCTGCAGGCTCCTCTCTCTCTTTTTTTATTTTTTTTATTTTTAGTCTTTTGTGCTAGGTGAGGAGTTGAGAATGCTGTGCATTATCACTTTGTGGTAAAGTCAAACAGGCTTTGACATTTTTATTAGATGGGTTTCTTGTGCCTCAGTGTCTTCAACTACTTTGTGTTTTTTATCTTCATTTCCTAACTACACCACCAGAGACAGGTTAGATAGAGCTCTTTCTACTCCTGGCCTGGTTTCCAAGGCCCAAGCCTGTTGTCCCTGCAGTGCCTGGTAGTAGCTCCCATGCTCCTTGGCTTGCAAACAAGTGCCTGTCTACTGCCTGTTGAGACTACCTTTCTCATCATAGGACAGTAACTGCTTAAGCTACTCTAGGTTTCTTGTTTTGCATCCAGCTTATGTAATGATGTGCAAAAACACCAGCATCTAGACTGTCTGCAACCTGGCTGAACCTCCCGACTCGCCTGTGTAATGACAGCATACACAGGCCTGGTGGGGTAGATCTAAGAGAAGGCATAGGTGGAAGTATGGATGCAAAGGGACCCAATCCCTATATCCCACCTAGACCCTGCCTTCTCTGGTCACCTAAGAGCCATCTAATACCCTAAGACATACTGTGAAGCAGGCTATGTACCCTCACAGAATGAGGAGGAATTCCTATCTATACAGTGAGAATCAATAACCTTAGAAGAATCAGATTTGAATCTACTCAGCAAGGAAGATGCTCTAGAAATCTCAAATGTACTTGGACCAAAAGCCTCCCTGGGGCCAGCTGGAAGAAACACAGTATGGGAGCCAGCCTCATGGAGTCCTTCACTAGAGTCCTGACAAGCAGATAGAAAGGCACTAGAGACCCAAGGGTCACCTCCTGCACTCTTGTACCTGATGCTGGTTGACAGCAGAAGAGCTTGTGCCATGCAGCATGGTCCAGAACTAGGTGGGAGGAAAGTAGGAAGAAGCAGCAGAGGGCATTTAACTTGAGCCTTTCCACCCTCCTGCTGGGATGACAACCTTAGACACTCTCTTCCCCTCTGGGGAGACCCTGTATTCACACTTCACCTTGATCCACACACTGGGATATACTTTAGGTTCTAACCCAGTGGTTCTCAACATGTAGGTTGTAATCCCCCTTCACAGGGTCACATATCAGAAATCCTGCATATCAGATATTTACAATTCATAACCACAGCAAAATTACAGTTCTAAAGTATCAATGAAAATGGTTCTATGGTGGTTGGCAGCACATGAGGAACTGTATTGAAGGGCTGTAGAAACAGCATTGGGAAGGTTGAGAACCACTGCTTTAACCCCATTAGAGCTCAGAGCTGGTGTTCCAGAACACCTCAACCCAGCCACAACAGAACCTTTGTCATAGCCCTGCTTTCTCAGAATAGATGGCTGCCCAATTGGCCTTAGGCTTTGCCCATAACCTATTTGACCTTGGAGTCATGGACTCTTGATAAGAGATGACAGATTTCAGTCATTGTGCTAAATGATGTTTTGGTAAATGAACACAAAGATTCCACAGGTAAATGGGAGTGCTGGAGCCATGGCTCACAAAGTAGCCCAGGAGTGGACAGACACTAAAGCCCCAAACTACCCAGGTGGTTGTAACTTGAGGATTCATGACAACTCCAAGGGCCCTTTTGAGGGATGGAACCATATCTTGAAGGCACTAGTGTTGTGTCAATTTTTTCTAGATTCCTGAGGGCTCCAGGAGGGCAGGAGCTCTAGTTCAGGGGATGGGATACAAACAAGATACCCAATCCAGCTAGACTCCCAGAGTCTGGTGCCCTCGCTGCAGCTCTGCATCCTAAGCCCACATTGCTGCCTCCTCTCCTTGCCCTGCCCTAGGTTTCCTCTTGTTATTCTCTTTGCTCTAGGACTCCCAGGCTAACATAGGAGACCTGAATCATTTGTATACAACATCTGGGGCTAATACTGCAAAGGTGCCCATTCACTTCAGCCACTAAGGACCTCTTCCAGATCTATATTCAACAGCCCTCTATGACACAACATGCCCATTTTTCTCTGTCTCCTCCATACCAGCTAGATGGTGTACACTTTCTGGATGATCTGAATACTAGTCAAGACCCAGGTATCCCTACAGGGGATTAGAGAGATAGTCCTGTACTTACCTAGACTATAAAAGGATGAGCATCTGCCGAGTCCCTAGCAGCTCCCTACTTAAACCATAGCAAGTCTACAATTAGAAGGCCTAATGGTTCCTTAGTCTCTCCCATTGGAGGGCTCACCTAGGATGCCTCAGACCCATTCAAATTTCTCTTCCTTTAATCTTTATTTTTTCAACTGCTACCTCTGTGCCCATTTTTGCTTTTTCTGCTTGCTAGACTACAAAGCTTCAAATATTACTGCAGAGTGCCCCCCTCCCGGCCTAGAAAAACCCACAAATCCCCTTTCCTTCCCCCATTCACCTTTGGCATACTTCCTCACCTCCATCAGGAAGCTTTTGTGTTTACATTTTTATTGTGTTACACTTTGTGTGTGTATGTGTTCACATGCATGTGAAATTGTTCTCACTCTACCATGTGGGTCCCTGGGGTGGAACTCAAGTGGTCAGTCAAGAGCCTTTACCTGCTGAGCCATCTTGAAGGCTCCTCTTCGACCAGTTGTATGATCCTATAGTGGCACAGCCATCACCAGCATCCATAACCAGCACTTGACCAGGCTAGCCTTGAAGTCAGAAATCCGCCTGCCTCTGCCTCCCAAGTGCTGGGATTAAAGGCGTGCGCCACCACGCTGGCTAACCAGCAACTTTTTTCTCAAAATAATTAAACCAGCCTGGTCTACAGAGTGAGTTCCAGGACAGCCTGGGCTATACAGAGAAACCCTGTCTCAAAAAAAAAAAAAAAAAAAAAGAAAAAAAGAAAAAAAACAAAAAACCCAAAATAAAAGTTAAACTTTAATTTGTTGCTGGTATTAAGTAGATGAAATGTTACAAAGGGCCCTTTTCTAGGCTCTTGGAAGAGTTAAAAGCTAGTGGGTCTTCACTGTAGGGGCAACTGGCTATAGCAAGTGGCAGGGTTGACCACCACAGTGCCCACTTTCCCCATCCCACAGCTCCCCTGCAGGGACAAGGCACAGGATAAAACGTGTGTGCCAATATAATCTTTCCTTCTTTCCCATCTGTAAACCTGTAAAAGATATTCTAAATCCCTTATATAAGCCAAGTGGCCCATAGTTTTACTTTGCCAGATTTTAATCCTATCCAATGCATCTTCAGAGCCATCCTATAATCCATTTATCAAAAGAGAAAGGACCTAGCATGATGGTATATGCCTTTAATCCCAGCACTGAGGACAGGGAAGCAGGTAGATTTCTGTGAGTTCAAAGCCAGCTTGGTCTACATAACAAGTTCCAGGCCAGCCAGGGCTACATAAACCCTGGGAGTGGGAAGAGAGAAATTTCTTAGCAACTCTTGGTATAACTTGAGTGCCACCAAAATTATATATAATTTTATATATATATATATATATATATATATATATATATATATATATATATATATATAATGGTAAGATACATAATTCTGGCTGTCCCTTCAGAAGCCCATACCCATGTTTGGGTATGTTGTATTCTTTTCCTGAGTGTCTCTTAACTCCCTTGATGAAAGTCTGTGTTTGAATAAATATTTTTTGCCAGGTATGGTGCCTTTAATCCCAGTTCTGTTGAGTTTGAGGACAGCCTGATCTATGGAGCTAGTTGAGGCAAGTCTATGCATGCTACATAGTGAGACATCTTTTAAAAAAAAAAAAAAAAAACCATAAAAAACAAAACAACAAAAAGAGTCAGTTAATACTTAGCAACTCTTGAGGTTGGGAATATGGCTCATTTAGTAAGGCAGTAATGTGGTTGCCATGGAAGCATAAAGACCTGTTTGGATACCCAGCACACATTTAAAAAGCCAGTTGTAGTAGCACACACTATAATCCCAGCACTGGGAAAGCAAACACAAAAAAATCATTGGAGCTTACTGGCCAGCCAGCGTAACTAGTTGGCGAGTTTCAAGATCAATTAGAAATACTGTCTCAAAAAAATAAGGTAGAAGGATAGAGAAATAGTTCAGCAGTTTAGAACATTGACTGTTTTTTGCTGGAGGACTGAAGCTCAATTCCCAGCCCCCATGTGGTGACTCATAACCATCTGTAACTACAGCTCCAAGGAACCTGATGCCCTCTTCTGGCCTCCACAAGTACCAGGTGTGTACACAGTATACAGATATACATGTAGGCCAGATGCCTGACAGCAACATCTCCCTCTACGTGTATGTTCATACATGGATATTCAATTTGACTCAGTTCTCATACTATCTACCTGGCCATAACTGTTCCTGTTGGATCATGCAGATTAAGGGCTTGGTCTCCATGATTATCCCCGCTTCAGATATCAATCACAAGCTCCAGGTGTTTCCCCTGTGCCCTGAGTGACTGGCTATAACCTGGGTTTCTAGAACTTTCTGCTTAGGTTCAGTTCATTTGCTTAGGCAACTTACAGAGTTGAGGGAAATTCCTGGGTACTTTACAGGCATTAACACAATATACAGATAAAGGACTCGTAGAGCAATATGTATGGGAAGGACCTTCCTGGAACCATAGCAGGAACTTTCACAAGTTTTAACTGTCCAGAACCTCCTGGAACTGGCAACTGTGTCTGAATGGGGTTTGATGAAGGCTCACTGGTGATCAGTATAATGTTTAGGCCTTTCATGTCCCGGGTGGTTGGTGGGATGGACTTTGTAGTGGCCATCAGCCACCCTTCAGTTGTCTAGGGTACAGAAGCCACAAAGTTATCTTTAGCACACAAAGGCACTATCCCTCCAACAGGTTGCAAGGATTTTTGGACTCTGCATGTCTAGAAATCTATAGGAAATCCAAATATATACTCCACAACATCATAGTAGTTAGTAATTTATCACTTTTACATAGTCTTGCTGTCCCTGAGCAGAAGTTTTTAATGTTGATGAGATCCACTGTTTCAAAATTTCCATTTATGAATCAGGCTTCTGATGTCAGGTCAAAAAAAAAAAATCTTTTCATTATCCTAGATCTCAAAGACTTTCTCTTTGAGATCCTACGTTTTTTTCTTGAAGTTTTGTTGTATATTTTATATTTAAGTCCGAAGTCCATCTTGAATGAATCTTTATCTAAAATGTGAGGATTTTGATTTGCAAGCCTTTCGTTGTTTTCATGATGTCTCCTGATTCAGCACTGTTCGCTGAAGGGACACAGTCTTCCCTCCACTTAGTCCCTTTGTTCCTTTTCAAAGTGAATCGAGGTGGCTGGCAAGATGTACAGGTACTTGCCACCAAACCTGATAACTTGAGTTTGATTTCCAGAACCCACATGGTAGAAGTAGAGACTCGACTCTTGACAAGTTATCCTCTGACCTCTACATGTGCATACATGTGTGCATATACATACATACAAATAAATGTAGTTAATAAAAGGTTGGAAAGTGAGGTTTTGTAACAGGAACAGATCAAGAGTCCAGAGTGACTCCCTCTGAGATTTCCGGGATCTTGTGTTCCAGAACAAAGAGTTGGACAAAGGACATATGAATAGTGATATAAATGAGACAGTTTAAGAGAAGGGCTGGTATGGTAGTACAGACCTTTAATCCCAACCCTCAACAAGCAGAGGCAGGTGCATGTGGATGCTTATGGATTTGAGGCCAGCATGGTCTACATTACTGAGTTCTGGGACAGCCAAGGCTATGTAGTTATGTAACAGAACATTAAAAAAAGAAAGACAAAGAAAGAAAGGAAGGAAGGAAGGGAGAGAGAGAGAGAAAGAAAGAGAAAAGAAAAAGGAAAGATACTCCCAAAATGGAAACTAGCTGGGACATGTCCAAAGTCAAAGGCCCCAAAGCTCCACCCCCACCCCTACCCGAGAACCATGACTTGTTCAGGTAATATCCTTTACCCTTTCCCACCTTTCTTTGTTAGATCATTATTTTCTAGAACATGCTCTGTCTCTTACTTGGAGCTCTTGTGGGGAAGAGTTTTCAGTCTTTCTGGCAACTGGCATTTATATTAGAATTGATACCTTCCTTTCTCTATGACCAACCTACACTATTGCCAAAGAGTGCTAGTGAGTGCAGTGCCCATGATTCTAGCTATTGGAGAAGCTGAAGCAGGAGGATCATTTGACTACTTGAGTCCAATAGAATATCCTGGGACACAATGAAATACTCAACCAAAAGGAGGAGAAAGAACATTGGACATACTTTCTGTTTTCTGTTGAGTTCCATTCATCTGTGTATCTACCCTTCCACCAATACTACTGTTTTAATTCTATACTTTGTAGGCCCAACATATTGAAGCCTGTTTTTGTCTCTCACTTATTGTATGCTCTTTGCACATAAATTTTAGAGTTTAGAACAAATATATATGTCTACAAAAGGCCATGTTGAAGGTTGCATTTTCAAGGCAGACTCAGCACACAGCTCTCAAACTTATAGTCCTCCACTTCAGCCTCGTAAGTTCAGTGTTGTTATGCCCAGCACCTTGTTGAGATTCTAATATAAGAACTAGATTAAACCTATAAATCAGTTTTAAAGATTTGACCTCTGCCGTGTTGAGTCTTCTGAGCCATTAGCATGGTATGTTTCCAAGCATTCAAATCAGTGATTTAGTTCATTATTGCCTAAGGGCTTCTCTTGCTGTGATAAAATACCATAAAAGACCAACTTGGGGTAGAAAGAATTAATTTCATCTTACAGTTTACAGTCCATCATTGAGGGAAGTTGGGACAGGAACTCAAAGCAAGAAAACCTATAGGCAGGAACTGATGCAGAAGCCATGGTAGAATACTGCCTGCTGGCTTGCTCACCATGGCTTGTTTAGCTTGCTTTCTTATACCATCTAGGATCACATGCCTGGGGTGACGCCACACACAGTGGGCTGGAGCTTCCCACAATATTCACTACAAAATACTCTACAGGCCAATCTTATGGAAACATTTTTCTTAATTAAAGTTCCCTCTTCTCAGATAACTCTAACTTATATCAAGTTGGGAAACTCAACCAGGATAATTATAATTTTATAATTTCATATATTCTGAACATGTTTTGTTTGTATGTGTATGTACATATGTATGTATATATGCAAGCATGCATGTCAGCGTTCTCTAGAGAAACAGAACTTAGGGAGTGAATGTATGCATATTAAAAGGAGATTTATTAGAGAAGTTTACAGGCTGTGGTTTAGCTAATCCAACAACTGCTGTCTCCTGATAGAAAGGCGAAGAATCTAATAGTTGTTGAGTCCATGAGGCTGGACATCTCAGGTGTTCTTCAATATATGCTGGGATCCCAAAGATGTAGGTTCTAAAAACAATCAAAGATTGCCTCAGTAGCAGGATTTATTTGTAAATGAATGACTTAAGGGAGAAAATTGGGTATAGAAATATAGACTAGAAAATAAATACAAATATAAGCTGTTTTACTAATTATTTTATAACCACAAACTTGTACAGAGGATGATGCTACAACAAACATTCAAACGAGGTGTTTGTTCCCTTAGCAAGGTGAGGAGTTGGTCTCTGGTATTTGGAATTTAGGATGCAGCCCTTGTTTTTGGAGGGATCACTGTGTGTTCTCAGTGCTTTTAACCAGATTTGAACAGAAGAATGGCCACCTGACCCAGGTAGAAGTATTTGATTTTGTGTGTCACGTGACTACCAAAGTTGCACCCAACAACACAGTGCCAGGTGGGGTTGTGCTTTTGTCAAACTCTTTGATATGGGCGCCAGTATCCTTCTCTGTGTTGTACTTCTCCAGCACCTGAGTGCCGCACTCCACCAGAGGCTTGTTGCATGTCTTCTGACAAGTCTACATTTTTGATCACCACCTTCTGGTTGCACATGGTTACCATGGAGCAGGGGCCAGCAGGCTGCTGGGACTCCTGGGGAAGGTGCTGGCGCTGCTCAAGCAGCAGAGAGCTGTTGCTACCAAAGCCGTGGCACCTCCTTCTGTCTTTTTTATATAGACTGCCATGTGAAGGCATGGCCAGGTTTACAGTGGTCTTCTGACTTCAAATAATCCAATAAAGAAAAATCCCCTCAGCTGTGCCCTGATGCTTGGGTTTCAGTTGATTCCAAGTATAGTGAAGTTGACCACCAAGTTTTGGTGTTTTCTGTTAGTCATAGCAATGAAACAAACTTTTGTGTGTTGGTTTTAGATCCTGCAGCTTTACTAAACTCCCTGGCTCTAGGATCTCTTGTTGCAGTGGCTAGAACTTCAAGTACTATTTGGCAAGGACTGTGGGTGCACATTTTCTTTACTTCTCTACAACTGAGGTAGAAATTATCCTGTCTGTTATTACAGACCCCTTAATGGTTGAAGAAATTTCTCTCTCTGTTTGCTGAGTCCAAAAGGCTATACAGTGAAGGTTTGGTTCCCAGGACAGCAGTGTTCAGGAGTAGGATATATTTGAAGTAACAGGATGGGCATGTGAAGACAGTGGGTTAGTTCACCAACGGAGTCCTAAGTTGATGAGCTGTTAGAAGGCAACAGAAGCAGAAGGTAAGACTAACTACAAGGAAAAGGCCTTCTAAAAAGATTGATTTTTATTATGTGTAAGTGGTAGCTATGTACATATGAATCCAGGTGCCCTTGGAGGCCAGAAGAGGGCATCAGATCCCTTGGAGCCGGAGTCATAGGCAGTCCTGAGCTGTCCTGTAGGCGCTGGGAACCCAACTCTGAGGGCAGCACACAGTCTTAACCACTGAGTAGTCACAGCAGCCTGAGCAGCATCTTTAGGGACATGCAGCTGAAGGCTATAATCTTATCTTAGGTTTCTTCATAACTCTCCGCTCCCTCTCTCCCTGCTCTGCTGAATACAACCATTCATGGTGTTGCCTCACTGTGACCTAGAAACAGAAGCCAAGTGACCAAAATTGAAACCTGGGTCAAAATAAATCCTTCTTACTTTAGGTGCATATTCTTGAGTAGTTTCTCACATCACAGTGATGGAAATCTCTCAAATACAGGTACGAGCACACATGCGCACGCACACACACACATACCCCTACACCCCTTCTTGGAAGATTTGTCTTTTTTAAAGATTTATTTTTTCTTTATGTTTCCTTATAGTGCACATTGGGAGCCATGAAGGCTAGAAGAGGGCGTTATTTCCTGTTTCTACACTTAGTTCAAAATAATCCATAACTTTTTTGTCTGAGCATTTTAATGATAGCTGCTTTCCAGTCTCTGTGAGACAGTTGTGGCATTGAGTCCTCCTGGCATGGACATCAGTTGATTTCTTCTCTTAAATTTGGCTTTCCCAGCTCCTGGTATTGTGAGTGGTCTTGGATTAAATCATGGAAATGTTGGTGGTTATCCTAAGGGACTCTCTTTCCTCTTTAGGTTGCTTTAGCAGGGAGTTGCCCTTTTTTAGGTATAACCTGAGCAAGCATCTAGACTACTTTGTAAGCTACAGTTTCATTGGCATGGCAGTTTCAGAGACCTGCATTACTGTTGTGGTGTGCTGCGTACCACAGTAGATAGTCCTTCTACTGGGCCTTGGCTCATGTAGCACTCTGTGGAGAGATGGGTTGTATTGAGTCTCCCTTCCCTTCAATGCCCTTATGAACACAGAGCCCTAGTTCTGGTTGGCTCTATTTCTCAGTCCTTTGACAAGATGTAGATTTTCCTGTGGTTGGCTTATTTTCTGTTATTCCAGTAGAAAATTTGCACTGCAGGGCTCCGAGCATGTGGGAGCTAAGACAGCAACCCCGGAGAGTTGCCACAGTGGAGCACTCAAGAACCAAGGTCCCAGCCAGTCTGCTGCTTTTTTTTCAGCTCTCTGGGTTCCTCTGTGTGTCGAATGGTGTCAAGGGGGAGAAGAGTTGGAGAAAGTGGATCTGTGCTGTCTTGTCCTCACACTGGAAGCCCAGTTCTGCATCTCATCCTGGTATTTTTTTTTCTCCCAAAGAGGTAATTGTGGGCAGCAGTCCACACAGAAAGCTCCTGGGCTTTCCAAAGGTTCTTGTTGTGAAGGCTGGTGAGAGGACAGGACACATGTACAAGCAGAAGGTATGGGATAGAAAACATCAGATTCCAGGAGCATACCATGTATCACATGGGAAGAAGGAAGGCCATTCGCAGAGTTCCTGTCTGGTAGGCCACAGAGTGCCAGGCCTCATAAAGCATACAAAGTACAGATGCTGGGGATGGGGAGAGAAGGCCAGGAGGAAGGAAGGCAAGGCGGCTGGAGAGAGGGGGAAAGGTAAGTCGGGCCTTTGAGCCCTGGACTTGGATGTTTCCTGATAGACCCAGGGTAGATGCTTCCCTGTGGAAGCTCTCAGGCCCCACCCAAACCTCTGTGGGTCAGAAACTGCCACAGTAAGAAGGGAAGGTACAACTGGGCACGGGGCCAGGAAGGATTTGTAGGGAGCAAGGTTCCTGGGTTAGAACAGGAGGGAAGCACTCAGAGGAGCAGGAGGTGGCCGCTCTCAGCCATTCCCATCCTAGGATAAAAATACCAGCTTGCAAAATCAGCTGCTAATCTTGTTGCTAGGTAGAGTTCAGCTCCTGAATTGCTATTCTGTGCTAAGTTTGGCTGAACAGCTTTTCCTGGGAATCAGACTCTCTGCCGTGCAACTCTGGACCCTGGAGGAGGCACAAGAAGGCAGGCATTTGGCTGTTGGTTTATGGGGTATATAGCTTGATTATTATCAGCTTTCTCACCCCTGATGACAGACAGACAGAAAGACAGACAGACAGGCATAAAAAACAAAGGCACAGATCCACTGAAGTACAGAAAGGAAGATCTAGCTTGTGGGAAAGAACTAGTCTTGGGCCAGCAAGGCTGCCTTCAACCATCTGGAAAGCTGTGAGAAAGGTTATGCCTTAGATGGTTTATAAAGACACACAGTACATAGGGAACTGGACAGGGTGGGTCATGGGCAGTGTGATACCGTGATGACGATCTTGAACTCCATAATGGACATCATGGTCACCAGGGAAGAGGCTTTCAGAAAAAGTGCCCTTGTCTGCTCCACTTCCATCTACAGGGTCTGACCCTTGAATGACCTTGGTCAAGGCCTGAACAGAGGATGCAAGGCCCCTGTAGCTGAGCATCTGGACAAGGGGACAGGAAGAATGGATAGCTGTGTGAGGGACCCAGGAAGGGCTATAGTATGGTCAGGTGCTCACAGGAGTACCTTAAGGAACTACTTAAAACATAAAATCAAACCTAAACTAGAGCCAGCAAAGGGCTCCAAATGGCCATGTGAAGGCCACAGTGCCAACCAGGTCACTTGGGGTTTCAGAGCTAATCAGAAGTAGGGACAGTAACACCCAGAGCAGCCAGCCCTATTTTGCAGGGTTCTTCATGGTCTCTCAGACCTTAGGGACTGCTCTCACTTCTATTGTTGGGGGTGGTGTGTGTGTATCAAGAATCCAGAAAGGAGCCAGGTGGTGGTGGCACACACCTTTAATCCCAGCACTTGGGAGGCAGAGGCAGGCAGATTTCTGAGTTCAAGGCCAGCCTGGTCTACAGAGTGAGTTCCCGGACAGTCCAGGCTACACAGAGAAACCCTGTCTCGAAAAACCAAAAAAAAAAAAATAAAAAATAAAATAATAATAATAAATAATCCAGAAAGGGGGGCTGGAGAGATGGCTCAGTGGTTAAGAGCACTGGCTGCTCTTCCAGAGGTCCTGAGTTCAATTCCCAGCAACCACATGGTGGCTTACAACCATCTATAATGGGATCTGATGCCCTCTTTTGGTGTGTCTGAAGAGAGCAATAGTGTACTCATATACATAAATAAATAAATCTTTAAAAATATGTTAAAAAAAAAAAAGAAAAAACCAAAAGAATAAAAAATATTTATATCCCAGCACTTGGGAGGCAGAGGCAGGCGGATTTCTGAGTTCGAGGCCAGCCTGGTCTACAGAGTGAGTTCCAGGACAGCCAGGGCTACACAGAGAAACCTTGTCTCAAAAAAACCAATAATAATAATAATAATAATAATAATAATAATAATAATAATCCAGAAAGGGCTCAGGACCTTGGAAAAGGCCTGGGCTTCCCTGGTTGTGCCATACAGGATCTATACAACAGTGTCATCAGCCAGACTTTATTCAACCCTTAGGGACCCAAATGCAGATCTCTAATCCTCACCATGGTCTGCTGCTGTCAATATCTTCTGTCCAGGTAGGCCACCAGGATGCTCTTAGGAGGACAGTAAACCCCATTCTCATCCCTCTATCTTCCAAGAAATAGGTGGCCTTTGGTATCAGAAAGTTATATTATGCTCTACAGAGAGAGAACTTTAAACCCCAACATACTTTCATCTCCTAAGACGCCTCATTGAATCAGCCAGTCTACATATTCAAATCCCAGTTGTAACCTAAGGTCGGTCTATCAGTAAATGAGCTCTAACTGAATATGACAGCCAGGTACAAGTTACCCTACTCCTTATCAGCTCATCCTGTCCCAGGGAACTAAAGCTCTCCTTAAGGAAATAGAAGAAGAGAAGACCAGTGCCTCACCTTGCCTGCTGCCAGGACTCTGCGGGCTGTCAGCGTTCCTCTTTCCTCAACCCATTCACTCCAAGAAGCAACAAAAGTGCTTAAGAGTGTTGCTATGATTTTTCCTCATGTGAATTAATTTGCCGGGGTTAAAGAGGTAGTGGCAGCACTGGAGTTTGAGGCAGGAGTGAGAAAACATGGGAAGAAAAGCTTTTATTCTCTAAACAGTGGTGTGGAAAATAGGGGACGTTTGTTTAATCTAGAACAGTGTCGTGCACGGTGGGAGTCTGGCCATAGCCAGTAGGGCTCTGTGCAGCATGTTTTCTCTCCTAGAAGCAAGAGGCAGAGTGTCAGTGTGTCCTCCCTCGTCTGGGCTACCAGCTGCTCTTTTGTTTGTTCCTTTAATAACAGCTTTATTGAGGTATAATTCACATAGCGTAAAAGTCATTGTTTAAAACGTACAATCCAGTGCTTTAGGGTCTTCCCAGCATTCTGCAGCCCTTACCACTTCCTAAATTTAGACTGTATTCTTTACCCCAGAAAGAATCCTTATCCACTGGCAGTCAGCTTCCCACCCCACAAAGCCTCATCAGTCAACTTGCTGATACCATCTCTTTGAGTTTACCTACCTCATAGAATAAAGTTGTACCTCTACTGCACACCACAAGGAGAATTAACCCAAAATATATTCTGACCTAAATATAAAAGCTGACCCCATAGAACTCTGAAGAAAACACAAGTATCTCTATGACTTTGGGTTTGACCGTGGCTTCTTTGGTATGGCATGGATCAAGTGATCTTTATTGAAATTAAGACTTTTAGTACATCAAAATACATTATCCAGAAGGTAAGGAATAACCTACACTTCCACCTGCAGACTGAAGTAAAATATTTGTGATCATGTATCCTATGCATGTTCAAGGACAAGAATGTAGAAGGAAGCTGGGCATAGTTGCACACACCTCTAATCTCAGCACTAAGGAGACAGAGGCAAGTGATCTTTTGAGTTTGAGGCTAGCCTGGTCTACAGAGTGAGTTCTAAGATAAGACAGCCAGAACTGCATGAGAGACCCCATCTCAAAAAAATTGCAGAAAGAACCTTTCCTACTTAACACAAAACAAACTAATAAAAAATGTGGGCAAAGCACATCCTCAAATGTCTAAACTCTCAGGAGGAAATCACAGGTGTAAAGAAGTGAAGGCCTCATTTACTGCTGTGAGAGATGAGAAATGGCACAGCTGCTTATGGGAAACAACCTGCCACTTCCTGGTGCTAAACATGGAGTTGTCATATGATCAGTCATTCCACTCCTCGGTATAGACCCAAAAGAATTCAAACCACTCAGATGGGTACTTGCCGTCAGTGAAGCAGTATGCATAATCACCCAAAGGAGCGAACCCCAGTGTCTAATAACCTTTTATATCTGTGTGATGACTCTCATTCTACCATAAAGAAGTTTGGGGGCTGAGAATATGTTCATTTGGTATAATGCTTGCCTAGCATGCACAAGTCTTGAGTTTGAGCCCGAGCACCAAATAAAACCATGTATCATGGCATATGTCTGTAACCTGAGCACCTGAGAGGTGGGAACAGGGAGGATCAGAAATTTCAGCTCATTCTTGGGTACATAGGGAGTTTAAAGCCAGTCTCGTGTAGAAATGCTGAGAAAAGGAGGAAGAAGGGGAGGAGGAGGTGGTTGTTTAGATTATGGTGTAGCATGGGTTCTGGCTTGGGTGAATCTTGCGGACATGCTCAGAGGAGCAAGTGAAAGTGAGAGTAAGGTAGGATTTTGCTACTTGAATATTTCAATATTCAGGCAATTTATAGAGACGAATAAGGTAAATTCTAGTGATACATGGCTAAAGAGTTCTGTACAGGACAATGAATGGTTTTGGAATTATGTGAGTGATGGTTGCATATCTGGTGGAAATCCTTCATGTCACTTCTTTTCATTGTCTACTTTGATTAAAATTCAAATTTGTTATATACATGCTTTATCACCAGTTTTAGAATGTTAAAAATGTATGGTCATGTATACACCTGGACCACAGAACTTAAGAGTCTGAGGAAGAAGGATTACAGAGAGCCAGCCTAAGCTACACAGGGAAGCAGTGTTTCAAAGGAAATAAAATGCAAACAAACTGTATGCATGCTGGTTCCAGGAGATGGATGGCCTAGAGAAGTTAATCGTTTCTTTAAGCCTACTATTCTACACTCTTAGCAGGACTACATGTATTATTTAGCCTGTGAGATTGTTGTCAAAATCAAATGACATAATTTATGTGGCACTTAGCACAAAGTCTGACCAGTAATGAGTGTTTAATAAGGGGAACCATTGTTTTGTGATCATTTTGCTCTGTCTAGAAACATGCTGTTTGATACCACCTATAAAAATACATTTCCTGAGGCTGGGAGAGTGGCTCAGTGGTTCAAACCACTTACTGCTCTTTCGGAGGATCTTGGTTTGGGTCTCAGCACTCACATGGTAGCTCACAACCATGATCAAGGGGATCGATGTTTTCTTCTGCCTTCCACCACCACTAGGCATGCAGGCATGCACATACATGCAGGCAGAACACTTATACAAGTAACATTTTTAAGTACATTTCCTGCCACCCACTTAATCCTAGAATTCAGGAGGCAAAGGCAGGTGGAGTTTGAGGCAAGCCTGGTCTATATAGAGAGTTCCAAACCAGCCATGGTTAAATGGTGAGATCTCTCTCTCTCTCTCTCTCTCTCTCTCTCCTCTCTCTCTCTCTCACACACACACACACACACACACACACACACACACACTTCCTCTGGAGCTAGAAAAGTATCTTGGTGGTTAAGAGTGCTTCCTGCTCTTTCAGAGGTTTTCAGTACCTATATCTGGTGGCTCACACCTGCCTATATCTCTATCTCCAGGGGCCTAATACTCTTCTGGCCTCCTCAGGCACCTCACACATGTGGTATACACACAGAGAGACATGCATGTACATATATCTTGGTTAAAGTAATATTCCCCAAGGAGAACATTGAGAATAGCTAGAAAGTCCAGGTCAAACAATTATTTGAATGGCAGTGGGCAGCAGCCAGCTGCCAAAACTTAATGAGCCACATTTCCAAAGAAGAGAACTAGACAGTGAGCTGTCCATACCATTTCCCGCCTGGGTGGTTTTTATTTATGAGACAGACTAATCTGAACAACAATAGACATTCTACTGTGGATGGGGGAAAGTTGAGGAGGACTCAACTCTGCAAAGACTACAGGCAACTAGGGACTGCTGAGAGTGGAGAAACACTCATCCACAGGGAAGAGCACATTCACTGGTTACCCAATACCAAATGCTTATCCCTGAAAACACATATATAAGTACCATTGTACAGACTGAAGAGTTTGTATTTATGTATTCAGGAACACACATAAAAATCCATGAATTTGAGAGAGACTGCAAGGGAGGAAATTACTACATGGGAGGATTTGGAGGGAGGAATGAGAAGGGTGAAGAGATATTATACTATACTCTCATATATATTTTTTTGAGAGAGAGAGACAGACAGACTGACTAGGAATTCAAGCATGGGGCCAGTAAGCTAAGGTAAGGAAACTGGCAGAACTTCTAGGAATTTCATGAGGGAGGGAGAAACGTTTAATTTAGAGCTGACAAGCCAACCAGGACCCAAGGGGCCAGGAACCCCAAATGTAAAGGTTTCCCTCGAAACACTTGCCTGTGCATTAGATCCATGTGATGAGAGGCTAAGACCAATGAAGTTGTGGAAAGTGGAGTTTTCAATGATTCCATGGTTCTGAGATAGAAATGGGAGTTCAGGGTCTTAGCTTGATCTGTGGAGAGCAACAGCTTAGGAGCATCTTTGAGCAATGGTACTGCACAATGAAACTCCCCAGACCACAGTCTTACCTCGTACCACCCTGATTATGATGGTTGTCTCATGCTCTAGCTCCTCCAGAAGACAAGGGCAACTCCTGCCAATAGATGGACTTAAGTGTTGGTGGAACAGGAGAGGATTAATGGAAGTGAACTGGTAGGACTTGAAGACATAGAGGACAGGGGAGTAGAAGACATCAAGGCTAGTGTACAAATATTTTTTAAAAGATGGATAATACAGAAGAGTATAAGACATCTATGGGACATATTGAAGATGTCTGAAAGATACACAATTGTTACAGGGGCCATATTGATGTGAGTGGCCTGTGCTGCCACCCAAGGCTATGGTGATGCTGGGTCCATGCTGCTGCTGAAGGCCATGTCTAGGTCCAAGGTCCTACTGCAGTTGGGGTCTGTGTTGACACCACTGAAGGCCATGAGGATGACTGTGGTCGGTGCTGCCACCTGAAGCTATCTATGTTCATGTCTGTGTTTCGGGTTGCCTCTGAGGTCTTGTCTGAGTCCGTGGCCCTATTGCAGTCGGTCCATGTTCATGGTCTGTTCTATCGCTGGAAACCATGAGGAAGCACATGATCCGATCTCCAGCTGACTGAAGAGCATGGAAGCTCCTTTGCAGTGATATATGTGACTGTAGTCGCACAGCTGGGAAAGATAGGCATGAAGGAAGGGCTTCTGTTTAACCCTACCTAACCTCACCCCTCAAAAAGCAACAGCCTAAAACGGAAGCCATCAAAAAGAACATGTAACAGTTGTAATAGAGATCCTGAAGTGCAGCTCTCCAACACCAAAGGCTGCAGGCAGGGGTTCAGGTGAGGAGACTTGGTTCTCTTCAGTGGGTGGGTCCCTGGGAGTTTAACCAGGCTTCAGTATGTATATGAACAACTCATTTGACATTTTTAAAAATTTTGTTGGGACGGGAGGTCACAAAGTTGGGGATAGGGCAGACATGGAAAGACTGGGATATGAGAGTGATGGGAGTGTACAAGGTGAAATTCCCAAAGAATCAATACAAATATTTTGGAAAAAAAAAAAAAAAAGAGGTGTAGTACAGCAGAGTGGAAGACATGTATGGGATGTATTAAAGAGAGACACAGTTGTAGTTTCAGATACAAGAAAAATGATAACTAAGAAGTTAGATCATGATTACTTTAGAAAGTCATCAGCCCACAAATGGAAGATAATCAATGAACTCAAGCAGGATACACTCAGTTGTTAAAGGAGCCCGAGCAGTCAGACTCAGATGGACAGCAGGCACATACTCAGAAGACAAGAACATATTTAGAATGTTGAGGAAGATAACTTGCCAACCTAGAATTTCTTAGAATTCTGTAATGGAAATTTTTTTTTTTTAATTTGAGGGTAAATTTCTAGGGAAAAAATTAAAAATGAGTATATGGTGATCTTCCATCCTCTTGTCTCTGGGAATAGCTCCTATAAAGCAGCACAAGCATGTAAGTAGTAATAAGTAAGAAAATAACTAAAACACAAAGTAAGAAAATAACTAAACCAAAGGCTAATGTGGAATAGAATAAAAACAAAAGTTATTTAATCAAACATGGATAAAGAGGAAAAATAATACAAAACACATAGCTGATATAAATAGAAGAAAAACTACTTAGTGGGTAGAAAATAAATTATACCAGAGAGTACATTAAATGTAAGCAGACTAAATATTTCACTCAAAAGATCATGATAGTCCAAAGGAAAAATAAGCCACATTGCCACAAGAAGTATTAATAAGGATGCAGAGTGTGAAAGCAGAAACATGGAAACTATACCCAGTCAGCTGTCGAGAGGTTAAACACTAACCTCTTGATACACAGGCCATCTCTGTAGACCATACTTTGCATAAGCAGTCTGATTGTATTGTCTACGAGGTCTTCCATAAATACCAAGCATCTTAACTAACAGAGGAGGGTTTTCTCGTAGTCCTGGTGTCTAGAAGTCTCAGACGTGTGGGAAGGGCTGGTTTCTCTGGCATGGGAAATGTGCCCTCATATGGTCGTCCCTCTGCGTGCCTGTGTCCAAATTTCTATTTCTTTAAAGACACCTGCCAGGTTTGTGCCCACCATGCCAACTTCATTTTACCCTAACGGTTTCCTCAATGTCACATTCCAAGGCACTAGGATAAGAATTTTCGGGAGTTTACAGGAAGAACAGCATTTAGAAGCTGACTGACAAAGCAGACTGCAGAGCCTCAGCCATGTAACACTGGGGGCAGGATGCACAGGCTCCATAGTTGCTTCCTGGGAGCCTATTCAGGGCAGGTTCTTTCCTGGAACATACAACACTTGGGCCAATTAAACCTTTCATGCTCACTATGAATCCTAACAGAACTGTTTAGACAAAATAGGCTCTAAGAGAATAAGGATAGCTAGAGATGGAGACAGACCATGGTGGTGAAGGGGTGTGCTCACCAGACATCTTTAAGATTTCACATGGACTTAGTAACTTCATAGCATAAAGTTGACAATCTTCAAGTGAGGAATAGAGCGTTGGCAGCCACAGGAGACAATTTTTAACTCACCTCCCAAACTAAATGAGAGAACAGGCAGACAAGAAGACTCAGCAAAGCGTCTGAGTAACGTGGTTAACAACTTGGTGTGCTTGGCACATTTAGAACACCATCCCCAGGAATGACAGAATACACATTATTTTCCAGTGCATATGGAGCATTACGAGAATTGATCATATGGCTGAGCCATAAGTTTCAACACATTTTAAAGGATTAGAATTATTCAGATCATGTCCCAGGAATAGAAGGGAACTTTTCTTGTTCTGTTAAAGAGTAGCTATAAAAAAAAACCTACTTTAATGATGAAATATTTAAAACATTTCCCCCGAGACTTGGACTGGGGTGGGGAAATGCAGCAACCACTAGAGTTCTGTCTTGTACAGAAGACCACCCCCATCCACAGTGGACATATTGCAAGACCCCTAGCAGATGCCCAAGGCCATACATAGTAACAAACCACATATACTGTGTGTTTTCCTATGTGCTCCAAAGCATATAGGGAATTGGGGTGGGAGCATGGGCAATGTATACAATGTGGTACACTAAGCAAAGCATGGTTCAACACAATGGAGATGGGGTATAATGATGCCAGCTCAAACTGTCCCTGAGAGAGTAGCGTGGCTGGGCATGGATCTGTAAAGGACTCACATCTTTTTATTCTGGAGTCTCTTGCCTGAAACAATTGCCTTCTGAATTTTGTCAAGGTTTATGGCTATTTATAGGGAGTGAGGCTACACTGGAATGAGCCAGTCCATAATATAGGAAACTTATAAGCAATTCCTGATAGAGGTGATGACACCCTATTTGTTGGCACTACTCCCTCCTTGACCAGTGTCCCACCTAGCTGTGACCTACTGCCCTACTGGTATGGCTGCCTTGAGCCTGCATGACAGACTTTGCAGATGTTCCCTTACCTCTGGTTCTTATGGGCTCTGTTTGCTTCTCTTTGTGTGTTTATTCATTTCTTCCTCAGGCCACCTCCTTGACACTGCATCATCAGAGATCCTTCCGGCCTGTGCCTCCTCCTGTGATATTCCTAGCTTAATTCCAGCCTCCTCCTGTTGCTGATCCTGTGATACTCTGGAAGACCTTTTTTTCACTTGATCCCATAGGGATGGGTGTCTGTACTTCCCAAGCAGAATTTACTATTGACCCCAAGCCCCTTACTCTTGCTTTTTATCCATCTGCCTGCATACCAGGAAAGCAAGAATGATCCACATTGCCTGTTCCCTCTACTGTTTACGTTTCTGGGCTACCACATCCTGCCTTCAAGATACCTTCCAACCAGAGGCCTTCTAGTCCCTGTCAATAAATGGCAGTCATTATTAATATGGTTAGTGACCCCAAAGTTGGGGCCATTGTAAATACCTCACTTTGTATTGTAGAATTATAAATACACTTTGTAGGCTATGGCAGGGCATTGCTTAGGCCTTCTTTAGCACTTCACCTTGTGGTATAGAGGCATGGCTAGGAAGAATGTAGCGGGGCTGAAAAGACCCTGGTGCTCCTAGGATCCACCCAATCCCTGCAGATGCTGACTGTATCCCTGCAGTTGCTGACTGTTCTGACACAAAACTGGGGTCACCTGGGAAGAGGGAACTCGGAGGAAGAACTGCCTCCATCCAGTTGGTCTTTGGGCAAGTCTGTAAGGCATTTTATGGATTGACGGTTGATATGGGAGTGCCCAGTGGGAACTGGCACCCCTGGGCACATGGTCCTGGGATGTTTAAGAAAGCAAGAGAGCAAGCCAATAAGCACTGCTTTTCCATGGTCTCTGCTTCAGTTCCTGCCCTGAATTCCATCAGTGATGGATTGTGATGTGCAAGTATAAACCACATAAAAGCCTTTCCTACCCAAGATACTTTGGGCCACTGGTTTTGTTTTTCACAGCAAAAAAACATAACTAATACACTGATGATCCAAGCAGAGAGCAAGGGTCACTGTGATAGGAACTAAATAGGGGTGCAGTTGCTGCCACCTTACCCCAGGCAACAGGAGCTTCTGGGAACTGGGGAGTGTCTTGGCCTGATGGCTAATCCCATCATGACCATATCAGGGTCTGTCTGGGTTGGTTGGCAGTCACTCACTGACTGCTGTGAGGTCTGGGCTCCCTAGCCTGAAGCTGAGGCTCCTGAAGAAGTCTTGTAGTCCAGGTATGTGACTAAGTCCAACTAGGCCAGAAACTGAAAGACATTCAGAGAGGATCACAGAAAGGAAGATCTAAGACCTCAGCCAACATGGTGCAGATACATAATGGATGCTGTGTGCCAAGGCACTGCATGGCCTTCATCTTTGACTCCCTTGGTCCCTTGAGCCCAGGAGGAAGTAGAGCAGGGCTGAGGACATCAAGAAAGCTCTGTCTCTTGTACCAAACTCCTGAGATGCAGGCAGGCCACATGCTGGGTACAGCCTGACAAAGGCCACTGTGTTCTTAGGCTGGGGGTCAGGCAGGGGCCACTCCACTCGGATTTTGTAGGGCCTATCCTCCATTGCCCCCTCCTCTACCTCCCTGACCCTTCCAGGACTCCTGAGTCATAGGGTCAGTGCAGGAGACCCAGAGGCCCCTTCCAAAGTGCTGGCCTCAGCAGCTAGGGGAATCCCTGTAGGACACAGGGAATGGCCTGTGGCTCTTAGAGGAGGAAGCAAGTTTAAAAACCTTCCCACCCAAGCCTTGCACTGCTGCCCTGACACCTCAGTCACCTGGGAGCTCAAGGAAGATTGGAATTTCATTTCGTTCTGGTCAGCTTTAAAAAATTAGTGCAATCCTATCTCAAAACAATTTTTAAAAGGTCAGGAGAAGGTCTGGGATATATGAGGCCCTGGCTCAGTCCTATGTACTGCAAAGAACAACACAGCACCTCCCACTTTCCACTCCAGAGGACACCAGAATCTTGGAGAGGAGATGTATAGCCCCCCACAAGTTCCCTCTAGGGAAAAGGCCCCATGACCTCAAGTATATCCCTGTGCATTTGAGACAGACTTTTCCCTACATGTGGTTTGCTCAGGCCTCATTCTGGCCTATACTGGAGAGGGAGGCAGGGAATAAGGTCCCCACAGCCTCCCACTGCTCTTGTTGCTGCTGGCCGGCAGGCAATTTCCTTAGCTGCAGACTAGGATGAGAAGCAAGAAAGGCAACCCTGCTGTTGTGTGCCGGCCATCACCCAACACTGAATGTATGTCCCTGCCAGCAGCTTTTCCTAATTATGGTGGCTGTGTACAAATTGCATTACATTTGTCTTCCTCCACAAGAAAGGCTCCCGCATTCACAAGCCTTCACCCTCCTTGCATATCACGTGGCTGACAGTCGCCTCCTATTGCGGGACTCTCTGCCAGGCCTGTCCCCTGTGGGGGGCAATTTGGGCTGTTTCCAGTTTTCTTGGTTATAAATAGCACTGCTGTGCATATCTTCATTACAAATTCCCTCCTTACCCTGAATCCCAGAGCTACAGAGCCTACAGGCATCCGGAACCCAGGCTCACTGCCACATAAACCCTTGACAGACCTGGAGACCTCAGCCATGTGTTTCATGGACACCATGAACCAGAACCTGATGCTCAACGTCTCTCCAGTTCACAGGCAGAAAACAAGCAGAAATGAAAACTACAAATGTCCTTTCATCACTGTCTCCCTCAGCTTTCTATACCTTAGGATCTAAAGATCTCTTTGTATGTTTGGGGCTGAGGGAAACCAGGACCCTGGTGGCAAAAATCGCTCTTAATAAAATTTGTGTGTGTGTGTGTGTGTGTGTGTGTGTGTGTGTGTAGGGAGGGAGGGAAAAAGAGGGAGAGGGAGAGAGAGAGAGAACACAAATGTGCACGTGTTCAGGAGGATGCTGGGATCTGAACCCTAACCCTCAAGCTAGTGCATCAAGCCCTCTTAACCCTGAGCTGTCTCCCCACCCCAGCTCACCCGGGGCTGTTTCCTTCTCTCCACCTTTTAATACTCACACTATTGTTTTGTTTAATGTGCAAATATAATACATGATACATTCTTATTGTGCAGAGTTCAACATTTATTCTGTGGGTTTTTTTTTTCTTTTGAAATCAATATGAGTAGTTTGATTGATTTCAGCTACATTTTCTCATTATTGGTAAAAGTGAACATCATGCAGGAGTCCCTGAGTATCCGTGGGACAAGAACACCAGGGACCCTTGCAGATACCAGAATCCTCAAATGCTCAATTCCTTCTATAAAGTGGTATAGAATTGTATAAAGCCCACATACATCCTTTCGTAGACTTTATTTCTGTGTACTCATTTTTGTTTGTGTGTGTATGTTTGTGAGTGTGGGTACACACGTGCTACAATGTGTGTGTGGGGATTGGAGGACAACTTTGTTCACTTGGTTTTGAGGCAGAGACTTGTTTCTACCCTGGTATTGTATAACTCTAGGCCAGCTGGCTTTGCCTTGATTCTCCTGTGTCTGCTTCCCATCTCTCCCAGAAGCACTGGGCCTGAAGATGTGTTCCACTACATAGGCTTCAGTTTGTTGTTGTTTGTGGTTTTGTTTTTTTTTGAAATAGGTTTTCTCTGTGTAGCCTTGACTGTCCTGGAACTCACTCTGTAGATTAGGCTGGCCTTGAACTCAGAGATCTGCCTGCCTGATTCCCAAGTGCTGGGATTAAAGATGTGCACTACTACCGTCCCTACTGGCTTGTTTTTATTTTTTTACACATGAGTTCCAGGATTGAACTCAGGTTGTCAGGCTTGCTGGGCAAGTGCTGTTTATGTGCTGAGCCACCTCCCTGGCCCCTTGCAGACTTCAGGTCCTCTCTCTCTACGTGGCTTTCATCCCCAGTGCAGTGCAGTGCTGTGTAACAGGGAACACTCTCCATTGCATAGACAGTGGTAACAAGGGAAGATGTCTGAATGTTTAGTACAGATGCATTTTTCAAAAACTATTGTTTTAGATTTATTTATTTATTTCATGCACACTGTCTTTAGACACACAGAGAGAGGGTCGGATCCCATTATAGACGGTTGTGAGCCACCATGTGGTTGCTGGGAATTGAACTCAGGACCTTTGAAGAGCAGTCAGTGCTCTTAACTGCTAAGCCATCTCTTTACACCACCACCAAATATTTTTGATCGATGGTTCATTGAAGTTACAGAGGCTACCTGTTCCCTCCACCTCTCCTCCATCTCTCCCTCCCTACTTGCTTGTGCTCACTCCTTCTCAGTTCCTCTCTCTCCTCTCTCCCCTCTCCTCTCCTCTCTCTCTCTCTCTGCCTCTCTCTCTTTCTTCCTTCCTTGCTTTGCTTCTCTCTTCTCTCCTCCTGTTTACTTTTTTCTTTTTTACTTTTTCTTTTTTTTTTTTTTTTGAGACAGGTTTCTCTGTGTATCTCTGGTTGTTCTGAAACTCGCTATGTAGACCAGGCAGGCCTTGAATTCACAGAGATCTGCCTGCCCTGCTCTTGAGTGCTGGGATTTAAGGTGAGAATGTTGCTTTTGTTTGCTAATTTCTGTCTGACATTGTCAAACCCTGCCCTTTATTTTCAGGTTGTTTTGCTTGTTTCTAGCTTGAGCTAGAAACCATAGGTTATGTCTGATCTTACTGGTTTTCTGGTAAGTGCACACTAGTTCAGGACCTCTCTGAGTGTGACCTTGGCTGTGGCAGGGGCTCACAGTAGCAAACATTCTATATATATTCCCAAGTCCCCTTTCCATAGCCCTTATCAGCTAACGTCCCTGCTCAGTCCACAGAGTCGTCTTTGGTTATTCCTTAGGTTTTTACATTGCTGTCAGTGGCCCTTACTTGTGTAAAGCTTGTTGAGCGTTCTTCTGTCTCCTAACTCTTGTTTTGTGGCTAAGACTGTCCCATGTGAATGGGAAACAGTATAGTTACCATGTGGGATCACAACATGAGCACACACTTCGTGTAATTGTTAGGTTGAGGTATGATTTACACACATAATCACATGGAATTCATGTAAATCACATTAACACAAAATGCACCAATTTTCTGTTTCCAACATTTTGGGCAAATATTCCTCATGTAACCATGGAAAAGAGAAAGAACGGTTCTATCACCCAAATCTATTCCTTTGGACCCCGCTAGTCCAGCCTGGTCATGCTGTGTCCTGTGCAGTGTGCATGCCCTGCATGTGTGTGCCCTGCAGTGCACTGTGAGTGTGCCAGTGAGTACTCGTTTGACTCCCACCAGCCTGTTCACCTGCACTTTCTCCAAGTCTCAGCTGCACTGATAGAGTGACCATCAATGTTCTTATACAAATTTCATTCTCTCTGTGTTTTTTATGACAGATTTTTATTCCTTCAGGTAAATGCCAAAAAGGAGGACTGATAGGTCAGAGAGCAGACATCTGTTTAGTTTTATAAAAACTGTCAAACTGTTCCCAGAGTGGCTGTCCTATATTTATGGACACAGTCTAACAGTCTTAAACTCTGACTGCCACTGGATATTAGCTCCTAGTACTAAGCAGACCTGGGAAACAGTTGCTGCACAATCCCTGTCCCCCTCCATGTGCTCCCTGTCCTCCATGTGCTCCCTGACCTCCATGTGCTCCCCTGACCTCCATGTGCTTCCTGTCCTCCATGTGCTCCCTGTCCTCCATGTGCTCCCTGTCCTCCATGTGCTCCCTGACCTCCATGTGCTCCCCTGACCTCCATGTGCTCCCCTGACCTCCATGTGCTTCCTGTCCTCCATGTGCTTCCTGTCCTCCATGTGCTCCCTGTCCTCCAGAGCCGACATCTGTATTAGTTTCTATAATGTGCTCAACTGTCTCCTCAGTGGCTGTCCCTATTTCTGAACTGTCTAACAGTCCTTCAAACTCTGACTCCACTGGTAGTTGCTCCTAGTCTTATGCCAGTCCTGGAACATGTTGCTCTGACAATCCCCATGTCCCCCTCCATGTGCTCCCTGTCCTCCTAGTGCTCCCTGTCCTCCTCATGTGCTCCCTGTTCTCCTTCATGTGCTCCCTGTCTTCCTCCATGTGTCCCTGTCCCCTTGATGTGCTCCCCTGTCCTCTATATGTTCCCTGTCCTCCTCCATGTGCTCCTCTGTGCTCCTGCATGTGCTCTCATCCTCCTCTACGTGCTCCTCTGCCTCCTCCGTCAAACCTGCTTGGAACAAGGAGAGGACAGCTGAATCTTGATGTCAGAACCAAAACAATCACTTACTTTAGATAGACACCAGAGCAGACTGTTCAGGCAGCCTGAAAACCTTGTGTTTTCCTGACCATCACGGTGGTCACTTCTGCCCTGGTCAGCCTAGCTGCAGCAGCAGACCTCTGTCTGTGGTGGGACTCCAGCCCCAGCCCAGCCCCAGCCCCACCCCCAGGCCTCTTATATGCAGCTTTTTTTTTTTTTTTTTTTTTTTGGTTTTTCGAGACAGGGTTTCTCTGTGTTGTCCTGGCTGTCCTGGAGCTCACTCTGTAGACCAGGCTGGCCTCAACTCAGAAATCTGCCTGCCTCTGCCTCCCAAGTGCTGGGATTAAAGGCATGCACCACCACTGCCCGGGATATATGCAGCTTTTTTTGCCTATGGGTAGAGGCTGTGCAGGATAGCAGGGGAGGTGGTTCCAGTGCAAGTCTCCGGCTCCCAAGTTCCCATTGTTCAAAGCTTACTGTTCAGTATGGGAAAGGAGGACTGGGGCTGTCCCTGGCCCCTCCTGCTCATTTGGACATGCCTTGCCAGTATAGTCACTGCTGCTAGTATAACTGATTGGGTCATGTTGAGTGGGGATAGTGTCTGTCATGTGTTCTACTTCCGGTCCCAAGCCTGTTCCAAGAGAACAGAGGTAACGTCAATCAGAATAGGTAGGCATGGGGAGGTCACACTGGAAGGTCCAACTCACCAAGGGGCCAGGAGTGCCAGGAGTGTTCCAGAGAACCTCAACCAGACAGAAGCCTAGACAGGGCACTGGAGAAGTGACACCAAGCTGCTCTGGGAGCTGGTCTGGGAGTGAGTGGCTGCTCTCATCTCCCTCCCCTGTGAGGGTTATGGTCTGGTCTCTTATGGACATGGTGGTACCCACCCTAAGCTTGGTGCCTGGTGAGCAGGAGGAAGTCTGAGGTTCCTGTCTGCTGTCCTTAGGTTGAACCTTTGAGCCAGGCCTGTGGACATTGCTCAGGGCTGACTAGAGAGCTCTATCGATCATGGTACTGTTGACCATAATGGTGGGCTCACATCTATGAGAGAACTCAGATACCAGACGGAGTCAACTACAGAGGAGCCACCAACACAACCCAGTGAGGCTTTCGCTGGCTCATCTCCCTATTCTTTCCTTTAAACACATGACCCAATTCCACCTACTGGGCCTTAGCATAGCTGCCTCTTCTGCTAACATCTTTTTCTTTTATGCTCTTAACATCATTCTCTCCAAGTCATCCCAAGCTCTGCTTTCATGTCACCACCACAGAAAGCCTCCGGTGGATACTCTGAAGGCAGTCCTGTCACCCTCTAGCAGGTCTCTTGTTTTAAATCTGTATGGACTAGCCTCTCCACCCTAACCATGAAATGTGTGTGTTGGGGGGCGGGGTTCAAGGCCTCCAGTGGCTACAGAGTTGAACCCTATGCACTGTTTGCTCCCATACATGCATGCAACATAGCACAGAGATGCAGGACTGAAGGCCGATTCACAGCTAGAACAGAATGGAGTGCAACCGTGATCCACCCACAATTGCATGCCATTGAAAACATAAGAATTGTTTCTTTCTGAAATATATCATTTAGTATTTTGGGGACCGTAGCTAATTGGAGGCACTGAGCTTGTGGAAAAACAAGCAGTCATTGTCGGGGGTGGTCATTATTGTAGAGAGCTGTTTTGTGCTTTTGTCAATTTGAACGTATAAGCCCTATAGACACAACTACCTTGTCATTCTCTGGTGTGAGTCTGCCTGGGCAGGTCCATGCACACGGCTGGTACACAGCGACTGCACTAAGAGCGCCAGGGTCACTCTTCAGCATTATATTTAAAGGTACTAGTTATGAAGACAGATCTGGAGGCCAAGACTGGAATAGCTTTGTGATCCAAAGTCTGTTGTTGTCATGACCACCCCAATACCTTTACCACCACTGCCCCACATTACTACTAATATCACCGCCATCACCACTACCACTGCCATCACTGCCGCTGCCTCAAATGCCTACCACGTTGTCCTAAAAGGACTGATGTGTTCTGGACCAGGAGACTGGGGATTGGTAAGTTCTGGTCTTCCTGCTCAGAAGACATGGCCTGATTACTGGGGAAGTTGTTATAACTGTGAGAGGTGGTAGTGGTAACACGCCTATACCGCAGCAGACCCTGGAGGTAAAGGCATCAGGAAAGTGGTGATTTTCTTTGAGAGAATGAGCCCCAGTGCATCACTTGTGGCTCTGCAGATGTGATGCTTGTTGCCATGGTGACTGTCCTAACAATAACCTTCCAGAACTGATATTCCCCACAACCACCCCAGCTGCCACCTGGGAGGGAGAACCCTCCTTGCTTACAAAAGTGAGCCCAAAAGGACAAAGTGGGAGGTGGAGATGACATGGGGTGGGAGTGGAGGTGGGGGTGGGGCTGGAAGGCGGGGGAAGAGGTTGGTTGAGGGAGGAGTCTGCACTTCTGATCCAGAGCTGAAGCCGGATGAGAAGGCTTCTGGGGTTCAAGAGCAGAAAAAGTCACAGCTGGAAACCTTTCTCCCTCCCAACCTAATCATTCTGCTAGTGAGGGAAGCGCTGGGTCTGAAGGTAGAGTGTGGGCTGTGCTGTTGGACAAGGATAGCCTGAGGCAGCTCACCTCCTCCCCATTGTCTAATGCTGGATCCTCGGCCTTTCCTGACCCAGCCAGGTGACTCCTAGTGTTGCCTCCAATGCTTCCATTTGGAGGAGGGGCTTCGGGAATGTCCAGATGCTCACAGGAATAGAGTAGGGGAAGAGGCTGAGGCTGAGGACACAGTGGGCTTCAAACTGCACTCTTTAGTGACTGCAACTCTGTGTGTAGCACAGACTACCCAGTTTTGAACGGTGACTTAACAAGAGACTACCCTGAGTGTTGCTGTGTCCTCACCTGGTGTGTGCATTTTTGTGTTTTTGTGTGTATGTATATTGTGTGTATGTGTGCTTATGTGTTGTTTTTGTATATGCATGTTTGTGTATGTGTGTTCATGTACTTGTTTTTTCCTGAGACAGGGTTTCTCTGTGTAGCCCTGGCTGTCCTGGAACTTGCTCTGTAGACCAGGCTGGCCTCGAACTCAGAGATCACCTGCTTCTGCTTCCCCAGTGCAGGAATTAAAGGCATGAAGCACCAACCACTTAGCTGTGTGTGTATCTTTGTTTGTATGTGTGAAAATAAAAGGCAGAGTAGGGGGGAGCTTTAAGGACAGTCCCAGCCACTCCTCTTTTTGTGAATTATTTTTATTTTATGAATGTTTGCATATGTATGTGCTCATGTGCACACATAAGCGTGTGTAGACCAAAGGTCAATGTCCGTTTTCCTTGGTCACTTTCCAACTCTAATTTTATTTGAAACAGGGTTTCTCACTGAAACTGGAGCTTGCCAATTTAGGTAAACTGGCTGGCCAGTAAGCCCCAGGGATCTTCTGCTTCGTCCCTAGTGCTGGAATCACAGGCCTGTGCTTTTTCACATCGGTTCTGGGGATCAAACTTGGGTCCTCTGGCTTGCACAGCAAGCCTTCCCTCGAGTTCCCACACTTCCAGCACACTGTGATTGACTGCTTGGCGAGCTACTTCTGCTGTCTCTATGTTGACCTGTCTGGGGTGGGGGTGGGGATAGGGGTAACAGTCAAGATCAGCTACCATCAGGATTCAGACACCACCTAGGTCATCTTTCTCAGGGCATGGTGGAAGTGTGTGTGACTTGGTAGCCTAAAGACAGCCTAACTCCTGGAGGGTGCAATTGCATTTTGTTTGTTTTGTTAATTGTATTCTGTTGTTCAGCCTTGCCTCCTTCTTCCACCAGAGCTCAGAAGGAGCCAGAGCAGCTGCTCTCAGCCTCGATACAGGAGGCTCCATCATCCCCCAAGAACAAGCTTCAGCCTGGCTTCACCCTCTCGCCACCCTTCCCAGGACCGTCGCATGGCCCAGCGTCCCTCACGTCTAAACTCATACATTTCTGGGGGAGGAGGGGAGCACAGTAGAGTTTCCCTTTCTGCTTGGGGCCAGGGTTCCTATTTTCTCAGCTAGACCCTTCTAACTGGGACCTGCACTTGCCTCCTGTTTGCTAGCTGTTTGTCTTCTGGTGGAGGCTAGATCTGTACGCCTGTCATAGGGATTTGCCAGGAGGCCTAGTTTCACCTGGCAGCACTCTGTCAAATCTACCTTTAGGAAGACCCCTAGTAGCTGCACAGCAAAGACCCCTCATTCTTCTGAGAAGATACTTGCTAGAATGTCCAGGGCTAGTATTTGTTTGACATCTGAGTCTACCAAATCTGCTCTTGGGGATCAGTAACTGGAAGGAATCCAAACGGAAATCACCTAACAATGTCACTCAGCTGGGTGCAAAGTTCCTCCCACTGCCCAGGGGCCACTGGCCCAAACACGAAGAGTCAATCGGGTTGCTGGTTGGAGGTGAAGGGGGAGCTTTGTGGAAATTCACTGTCCTCTTTTCACTGCAGGGCCCTTTCAAGAGAGAATGGAGGGATGTAACAGACGGAGGTCCTATTCCATGGCCAGGGCAGAGGCAAAGGGCTTCCCAGGCTACTGGCAGGATGACTGTCAGCTCTCAGAACAGGAGTCTCTGGACAAAAGGAGAGCACCCATTTTGCTACCTAAAGACCCAATCTGGAATGTCACCCAGGACAGAAGGCACCTTTTTACCATCCTAGGAGAAGCAGGGAAGAGGACCACCGCCCCATCCTTTTCCTCTCATCACATTCAGCCTAGGAGACTCGTGGGTAGCCAGGCTTGGTGGGAAGGGTCTGGTAGCATCTTACGGGGGCTACGGAGAATGGAGGAGCCCAGTCGAGGGCAACATACGACCCTTCCCAAGTGGGGTTCAGTTCCCTCCTGCTATCTAGGGGAGAAGAGTCTGGGTTCACTGTTCAACTGCAGCAGTGGAAGAGCCAGCCCAGTGGCTTGTCCGTGCAGGGTGCCGGCCTAGAGGGTCAGACGCAGTGCGTGGGCACCGTGTGGTGCAGCCCATGTGCTGGGACAGGGCGCGGGCACCGGTGGGATTGTATGGTGCGGGCGCAGTGCGGGTGCTGGCGCGGGCGCGACGTGTGTGCGAGGGGAGTCGCGGTGCGGGTGCAGGGTGCGGGCGCAGTGCGCGTGCAGGCGCGGGCGCTAGTGCAGGTACAAGGCGCGAGTGCGGTGTGTTTGCGGATGCAGGCGTGTGTAGGGTACGAGTGAGGCGCGTGCAAGGGGCAGCGGGAGGGGCGGGCGCGGCGGCGACAGCGGCGCCCGCGCCTCTGCGCGCGTAGGTGTGCGGCGCGCTCCTGGCGGGGACAGAGCGAGCAGATCTCGCGTGCGCTCGCCGCCCGGCGCAGCCCAGCCCGGCCCCCGCCCGGCGCCGCGAGCCGAGGTGTCTCCCGCGCCCGCGCCCGTGTCGCCGCCGTGCCCGCGAGCGGGAGCCGGAGTCGCCGCCGCCCGAGCGCAGCCGAGCGCACGCCGAGCCCGATCGCCACCGCCATGGCCACCACGGTGACCTGCACCCGTTTCACCGACGAGTACCAGCTATACGAGGATATTGGCAAGTAAGAGCCTTGGCGCGCGCGGGCTGTCCGCAGACCCCGGGGAGCGGGGACCCCACCGCCGCCCGCCTCGCGCGCACTGCGGCCCCGCGCGCCCCCGGCTCCTTCCAGCTGCGGGCCCAAGCGCACTGCCCCGTGCAGCCCGACCCCCGAGCCTCGGGTTCTGGGCCCCGCTACCCCGCTGCAGCGCTTACGGCCCTGCCGGGTGCCATAGCTTGGCGAGGACCGAGACTCAGGGATATGGATTCGGCGCGGCGGGGGCGGCAGCAGGTGTCCCCCGAGCGCCGGGCAGACGTGACGCATTTGGCGGCAGGGAGGTCAGAGAGGAGCGGCACGCGGGGGCGGCTGCCAGGCCTAAAGTGCCCGAGGGGTCGGTCATGGCCCCAGGGGTCGTCTCCGGTGTGGTCACGCTGTCCTCACCCCCCACCCGAGAGGCGGGCGGCAGCGGTGGCGGACCCGCTCCGCGCCTGCTCCTCGGTGGCCCCATCTGCTCTGGGGAGCAGCGTGGGAGCAGCTTCTGCCTTGGGTCCCTTGGGGAATCTGGGTTCTAGAGGATTTTCCCCCAGATTCTTCTGGAAACAAGAATTTGGAGGGGGTGGACGAGGTCAGGGAGCCAAGATCAGGCCGTGAGGTGGGGGTGGGGGTGAGTGAGGCAGGGAACCAGTTGGGCCTCTGATTTCAGGGTCATCGAGGCAGACAGAGACTGGCTTCTGGACCTTTTTTTTCCTCCTGTGGTGGGAGGGCTGAGGGAGGGACTCTAAAGGCGTATTTCTAGTAGGGCCTCGTGGGGAACAGGTGCCCTGGCGCCAAGACACTGCTCCGCAGCACAAGCAATATGGGGGTGAAGCTATGGTTTAGAACGTCCAGACCTGGCTTTGTCCTAGGGCCTCAGAAACAACGACGCCTCATCAGGGGCCTGGGGCTTGCCTCTGTGATTTAAGGTGACTGCAGGGGCATCCTTAGATGCTGGCTGCATAACTCCAGAGCTGGATCCTCCTTCCCACTCCCTCTCCCCTCCCCCATCCGTCTTGTGCCGTGGGGGCGCTGGCGAGATTTCCTCTTACACATCCAGCCGCAAATCCTTTTTTTTCCTCTACTGAAAAAGCGTCTGAAAGCTTGTGGTGGGCGAGGACGCTGATCATTGATAATTGTGGAGTGCCCAGCTGGAGGAGTGTGGGGGTGTGTGCTTTCCCCACTTCTTCCTGCACGTGCCAAGAGGATTTGGGTCAGGTCTTGGGGGGCGGGGTGAGGAGCCAAGCGGAGTGATAGGAGGAAGCCTATGCTGGATGGGAAGGAACAAGGCTGGGTGAACCTGGACAGCCATCCCAGCCTGGAGAGCCCAGCACCCTTTCAGCGCTGTGTCTCATGCTTGCAGTCATTGAAGAACCTTCCAGTACTCTGTGAGGAAGAGGTGATGGCCGAGGAGTCCTCAGGTGTAGCTAAGGCAGCCTCGAGGTTATGGGCGCCAGCCCTGCAGCCCTCAGATCCGCTGATGCCTAGAAGAGCTCTTCTGAGCCAGGCCCGTCTCCTCCACAGCCGTGTGCTGCCGGGGCAGGTGGCAGCAGTGACAAGCCTCTCCGTCCTAGGGAACCTTCTTGTCACCTCCTCCTGTGTGCCCAGGAGCTTGTACCCAACCCTGGGCCTCTTGGTTTCTTCTAAGCCGTCCATATCAGGAGACCATAACCTACAGATCACCTAGGTGGTTGGCTTCCCGCGTTAGTGGGAGCTGTCCTGTGCTGAGCGGTAGTATAAGGTGGCCAATGACACCCCCACTGGGGAGCGGAGGCTGGAGGGTGACATTTGCAATAGAGACCAGTGAAGACTGCCACTACCAGCTCCTCCCTAGGTACAAAAGAATGAGCGCTCACCCAATCGTGTGAGAGCTCTGCAGGTGCCAGGGTGAGACCCCCCCAAGCCTGGTGTGGCCGGACCACTCTGGCCAGAAGCAATCAGCTTAGCCCAGCATATCTTTGTACAGACTGCTAGGTACCAGGCCCCAGGGATGGGCAAGGAGGAATGAAGGAGATGGCACCCTCAAGATAAGCTGTGGGAACTCACCCCCACCCTCCCTCAGTAGCCATGTTGGCCATGTTGGCTAGTTGTTGCTGGTGCCTGCCTGCGGCACAGTTGGTGCTGCTTCAGAACCCCAGGTAGACACGTCCAAGTTTATTTAAAGCTGTAGCCCCTGGCACCCGGTCAGGAGATGCTAAGTCCCCTGCTTGGCCGAAGGGCTGCTCCCAGGCTGTCTCCCAGGCCCACAGCTGGTCTTGGTTCTCTGGTGGCAGCTCTGGACTTTCCCCCTCAGGCCTGGTCAACAGATGGGGTGTCTGAGGAGAATGGCTCTCCCCCCACCCACCCATGAGGCACCTCAGTGTGTGTCTTTCTCTCCAGCTAGTTCTTGCCTGGTGGTTCATATGCTGGGTTGCAGACACATCATGAACCCAGGGCCCCAGGAGAAAGCATAGTGTAAAGTGGGGATGCCCTCAGTCCACATGGACCAGCCTTAGTGTGGTTTAAATGACTTCCTATTGGATGTGTTTGAAAAACTCAGAGACCCCAGGAACAATAACCATTGGTGTCTCTTCTGTACAGAACTTAAAAGTATTTATCATCTTGTCTTTCAGTCCTGTCTTAAAATTATAGCGAGTAATGTATTACAAATAAATATTAAAGAGCTCACTCACTCTCGTTTTGTTGCATTTGCACAGATACAAGGATCCTTATCAAGACTAGGATCCTTCTCGGTTTTCTTATAACTTTGTAAAAACCCAGAACTTGTGTTCTCAGTCATGCTAGTCTTGCTGACATACATGGCGCTGACAGGCAGCGGTCGTGGCTGCCACATGGTGATCGTGGTATGAGCACCACGTATCTGCTTTGCTCCTCCTAGTCTCTCTTGTCACATGACCAACGCGGTGCACATGTTTGCTGGCACATGAGTGAGAGTTGCTTTGGTGTTTGTCCCTGGTGGTAGGGTTTACACTTGGAGACACTTTACAGTACCCTGCGTGCCCACTTCCACTAGCCATCAGCCCATCATACTGGCCTTGCCTTTGGCAGGCACGAAATAATGGGTACAAAATGATCACATGTGAATTTTCCACTTTTAGAGAGTTTTCTATTAAAATATAGGTGGTATCTCTAGGGACTTCCATAAGTTTTGTGTATAATTCGGGGTTCATGGACACTCTTACTTTGGGGGAGAGAGCATGGCAGCCTTGGCCTACAGCTTAGTTTCTATTTAATGGTATTTTTATAGCAGTGCCTATGGTTACTCACTACCTTGGGCTGTGGAGATCACCTTTGACCTTCAGCCCAGAGAGTTCCCACCATCCTTGGCCCCGCCCCCATGGCCTAGAACTGACCTTAATGTGTCCTTGACTCCATCTCCCATCCCCAGTCAACATCCAGAGCAGGCTGGGATGTACAGGTGCTGCCCACCCTCCAGGATTGTTGCCGTCGGCTGTTGGTGATTCTTCTGACTGGCCTACTCTGAACTGGTGGGTAGCTGATAAACTTAGGACATTCAAAGCCGGCTAGTTTGGGACTGGGTGCAGGAGAAATCTTGTTCTTGCTGCCTGTTTGCTTTCTCTCTCCTGCCCTGGAGGACCCCAGGCCGCTATCTATCTCAGGGCCTCTGCTAGGGTGGCCCCTCCCCCCATCTGCTTGTCCCCCACCCCCCTTCTCCACCTACACTGTTCTGCATTGTCTTGCTCTTCCTGGGACTGGACCACTCACCAGAAAGCAGGAGCTGGGACCCCTGTGGGGGCTGACTCTCACAGCTCCCCCAGAGTAGGTTTCACATCACCTGAGGGGAAGGGTAATTGGACCCCTGGCCTTTGCCTGGTGGCTTGCTCTCCAGAATGAGCCCTGATCTTGATTCTCTAATATAGGGTAATTTAAAAAGAATCGCACATGCTGGCTTTGCTGGCAAGATGCGCATTAAGGTGACGCTAGTTTAGTTACTATTTAATGGTATTTTTATACCATAACCTACTTTGCTGGGAGCTAAGAATACATCTGCATGTCTGCTGCTGGACTCTGTTCTGGTGACAGTTGCTAACACTTCATTGGTACCTATTCTATTAGCATGCTGGATCTGTGGAACAGGTCCTGTGGTCATGGCTCGTTTACTGGGGAGATGCTTGAGGGGCACAGAGAAGCTCCATCTCTTAGTAAAGGTCTGGGTTCCTATCAAGGAGTTTGTCCTGGAATCCAGTTCTGCTTGTTGGTGCTGATGAAGCTGTTCTGTTCCGGGATTTAGAGGTACTGTCACTAAAGCAGGCGGACTTTTGACTACCTTGTGTTTTCTTCGGACTCCCAGGCTCCTGAGGACATGCCTGTACTTCAACCAGCGGCTTGTCACACCATCTTTGTGCATTTCCAAACCCAGGGCCCTGTCCACATTTCCTCTGTGGAAATGTCACTTCGTCTTATCACCTCTCCCTGACAACCAACACTCTGACCCCATTTGAGACCAGCAAGACTTAACATTTTATTTTATTCATTAAACAAACTAGGGTAATACTGTCTTGTTAATAAAAAAAAAAAATCAAGTAATACAGAAGTATCTGCAGTTAAATGGGGCCCTTTGCTTCTCCCACCCCCCGCCCAGGAAGCATGCCTGTCAGTGTAAGGTATGTGTTCAGCTGTCGTACATACACGTCTATATCATGTGTGTGGTTTGAAAACAGGCAGGCTCACCATGTATGTGGCTCTGTCATTTGTTTACCTGACACTTCTACACAATAGCCCCTCATGTCAGAAAGTCGGTCCCCATGTTCATTTGTGTGCAGGAGCACATGGGGGCCAAAGTCAAGTGTCTTCCTCAGTCATTCTCCACTGGGACTAGACTATTGGGCCAGTAAGCCTCAGGGACTCTCTTGACTGTCCCGGGTACCCACATGCCCTTTCCTGATGGAGCCATCCCTTGAGCCCCTCATGTTAGAAGGCCTTTCTTATGTGCACAAACTGTGCTTCTTTAGAAGAGAGATGGGTGCACATCCATTAGCTATCTTTTTTAAAAGATAATTTGACATTAGTCCCCTGATATGTGATAGAACATGAAGGGACCATGTATCTGAAATCAGAGCCTGGCTGCTCATTAGGAAGAGGGGACATGATGAAGGAGTGACTGCGTGCTCACTGCAGCCATGGACACTGGGGACAAATGACCTCATAGAGGTTAGTCAAAGTCAAGGTTACTGGGACTAAAGGAAATGGAGTCCCAGGTCTTCCTTGAAGAATATAAAAATATTACAAATATTTTTACATACATATTGTATTTTAAATACAATATAACAAAGAATATAGTCTTATATTTTTTTCTTTCTGAGACCCCTACAAGAGGAAGGCTGGGAGATTAAGAGTTCACACTAGGGCTGGAGACATGGCTCAGCGGTTAAGAGCACTGACTGCTCTTCCAGAGGTCCTGAGTTCAATGCCCAGCAACCACATGGTGGCTCACAACCATCTGTAATGGGATCCGATGCCCTCTTCTGGTGTGTCTGAAGAGAGCAATGGTGTACTCATATACATACATATATACATTCATACATACACACATACATACATAAATCTATCTTTTAAAAAAAAAAAGAGTTCACACTAAGCCACCCTGGAACTCAGCAAGTAATTAATTTAGTTGAGAGGACAGAAAGAGATTCAAGTTCAACTTCTGTCCCTATGAGAACCTCCTTCAACTTGTACCTCCTGGTCCAAGTAAGATCAGTGGCCTTTCTAGAACTTTTAAATTTGCTTCTAAAACTAACCCCGCTTTTCTAGGTTCTCTGCAAAAAAGAAGCCTATTTTGTCCTCTGAACAGCATCTGATTCGTTCTCCTCTTTTTGAGTCAGGGGCTCATGTGGCCCAGACTGGTCTTGAGCAGCAGCTGGTCTGGAGCTCTTGATCCCGCTGTCACCACCTCCTGAGTGCTGGCCTTACAGGCTTGAGCCACCGTGTCCAGCATCACTTACAGCTGAAGTCACTTTGTTAGTGGGGAGATGTAGTGCATTATGTACCGACTTGGTTTTTCAAGTATTATCATATGGGCATAGTACATACAAGCATATATTTTATTCATATGAGATTCTGAATTTATTGAAAACTGAGCCATCTTTTCCTGGTGTTACCAGCTGTCTTCACTAGGGATGGCTTGCGTCTCCTGGGTTAGCATCACAAACTTGATCAGGGCTCAGCTGGTCTGGGACATGGTGCTTTAGTATTGGCATAATGGTCCTAAAATAATGAACGTATGATTCTTTGTCAAGCCAGATACCCATTTTTGTTGAATCCTAGAACAGATTGGCAAGAGCCAGGCAATGGTTTAAGATTGTGTTACAAGGGGGACCAAGGTCTATAGCTGCACATGGGGTATGGTTTGAGACCCTGAGACATCGTCCTTCTATTTTGTGAGCAGCCCTCTTGGGGAGATGTCAGGTGTTATGGTGTGCTGGCATGTTCATTGACAGGGCCTTTTACAGCATATTCGGTGGCTTAGAACCATGCCCTGCATGCATACAGTAGGTGCTCAGCAGTGGCCTGGGCCACTCAAGCCTTATTACTGTGACTGTCCCAAGCCACACCACCAGGCAGGTCAGGGTCCACAGAGGTACCCAGATGGCTAGTCCGAGGGATTGGATGGTCCCACTTGGAGGGGCACATCCATGGGCTTCCAGCCCTCTACAGCGGCCCAGTGGTGCTCTAGATTTGCATTCTTCCACTGCTCTGTAACACTTCCTATTGCTTCTTGCACATTAAGGTATTGTGATGCTCAGAGTCTGTAGGGTTTGGTCCAGGTCATTTGTTAGGGGGATTTGGGGGTATAGTAGAAGCAAGAGGATGAGCAGGACAGTGTCTCCACCATTGACAGTGTTTGGGCTTCACTCCAGCCCACTTCTTAGGAGGACTGAAAACCTCCTGGGTGGCTCGGATGACCTTACCTACATCCCCTTGCTTCTTTGAAAACCTCACTAACTGCATTTGGAATTTTCTTTTGTTTTCTATTAGTGAACAATCATATGACTCCCTACCGAACTGCACTGTCTAGAGCAGCGGTTCTCAACCTTCCTAATGCTGCGATCCTCAAGTACACTTCTTCATGTTGTGGTGACCCCCAACCATAAATTTATTTTCACTGCTACTTCATAACTATAAATTTGCTACTGTTATGAATGGTGATGTAAATATCTGATATTTCTAGTGGTCTTAGGCAATCCCTGTGAAAGAGTTGTTCAACTCCCAAAGGGATCTCAGGCCACAACTTGAGAACCACTGGTCTAGAAGAAAGGAAATGTGATCACAAAGGGAAGTCATAACTGTGATTTAAACTCTTTTAGTACAGTAAATGAATTTTAATAATGCATTTACTATTTATTCTCAAATACATTTCAACATGTAATTAATGATAAATTAATAATTTAGTTTATTATACATTTTATATTCCTTTTTATATCATGAATTTGAGACTTGCTGTACATTGTACACTCATGGCATGTGTCAGCTTGGGCCAATCACAGTTCAGCCTCTGGTGTTTGCCTCACAGCGGGGTGGAGGGGTGGAGGGGCGGAGGGGCGGAGGGGTTTTTGTCTGTTTGTTGGATTTGAGAGTGGTAGTTATAGTCTGCTCCTGATTCTCCCCCCATAGACTCGTTCGTTCATTGTACACATCTGATTGCATGTTCACCATCTGCCAGGCGTCTTCTGGCCACTTGAGAAATACTAGTGAGTGAAGCAGTCAAGGATACCTGCCTTGTGCTCGTGGGGAAACACAGGTGAAAAGCTAAACAGAGCACCTGCTAGGGCAGCAAGTGATGAGCACCTCTGGGAGCGCAGGAGCATCAGGTAAGAGGAAGGGTTGCATCTATAGAAAGGGTAGTAAGGCCAAGAAAAAAGTAATAATAAACTCTAATTAGATCTGGAAGGAGAGAGGTGACATTACTACCATTCCAATAGAAGGGATTATACAGAAATATTATGAACAGTTGTGTGCCAAGGGGTAGATAACCTAGGTGAAGTTGACAGATTCTTAGAAAGACATAAACTACTGGCAAACTACTCGAGACAAAATAAAAAATCAGAATAGATCTGTAATAGAGATTGGATTAGTAATTCATCATAGCCTCCACAAATGGCTTCCCAGTTTATTTCATAAAGTCAATAATGATACCAGACTGACAATTAATATTAGAAGAAAACTACAGATGAGTCTCCTTTATGAACATAAATGCAACATCCTATACAAAATTAATAACACTAAGTTACCAATGCATGCTGTAGGCTATACAGCATCACTAGTAGAATTTCTCCTAGAGGTAGCAAATGCTGCTTTAACATTTAGAAAGGAATCTCTCTGCTTGATCAAATAACAAAGAAACATGATGAGTATCCCAGTGTATGCACAAGTGCATTTGTATTAGCTACTTACGTGTGTGTGTGTGTGTGTGTGTGTGAACATGTGTGTATGTGTGTGTACACATGTGTGTGGTGTAGTGTGCATAGACTCACATAAGTGTTGGGGCCAGATGTCACTTTCTGATGCCTTCTTAGTTGCTGTCTGTCTTAGTTTTAGGGACAGGGTCTCTCACTGACTCTAGTGTCCCCCCATTTGCTAGACTGACTGGCCAATGAGTTCCAGGAGTCCCCTGTCTCTGCTCTTTCTCCTCCACCTCAGAGCTAGGGTTGTAGACACACACCTTGCCCGGCTGTTAAGTGGGTGCTTGAGATCTGAACTAAGGCCCTGTGCCTGCGCGGGAGACACTTGCCCTGAGCCATCCCTTGGCTATTAGTGAGTTTTCTCATTGCTGGGGCGAAATACTCCAAGGAAGTTACGTGAAGACCAGGGCAAATTCAGTCTGTCATGTGGGGGCAGGTGTTTAGGAGTGACACCATGGTCCTGGGAGCATGAGGCAGAGCCCCCACATCTCCCACAGACCCAGACGCAGCACTAGAAGGAACCAGCTCTGGGCTTTCTCTTTCCAAGACCCACCGGATGCCTCAGACAGTGCTATCAGCTGGGACCATGCCCTCAGCACACGAATCTGTGTGGAGGGTACATCTTACCTTCAAGCCCTAGCAGTATGTTGACAAAATCCTATAGTCTTTCTTGATTTAGAAACAAAACAAAAATATTGCAAAATGGAGTAGAAGGAAACTTCTTTAACTTGACAGAAGGTGTTTATGAGACCAACAGTGATGTCACCATTTTTAATCGATCCAGCGATGAAGCTCTTGCCAGGGATATTTGGGCAAGAAAAGAAAAATAATTAGATTTTGGAAAAAGTAGATAAAACTGGTTGCAGATGATGTATATGATCCTGTATAAACTTCTCAGAAATCCATTGAAAACTGTTAGAGAAAAAAACCAGCTAGTTTCAGGATACTGATACAAAAACCCATTGTATTTAATCACACTAGCAGTGTTTAATCTCAGAATGGAGTTATGAAAACAATTCCATGTACATTAATATCTAAAGAAATAAAACATAGGGATGAGTTTTACAAAAGAGGAGTTGGGGATGTGATCGTTGGTGCTCAAGGCCCTGGGTTCAATGCCCACTCCCACAAAAAAAAGACGAATGACAAAAGACAAGAAGAAGTTGTACATTGAAAACTACAAGCCACCGTTGAGAGTGTGTAAAGACCAAAGTAAATGGACCAGCACCTCCTGGTCATGGGTTAGCCAGCTTACGACTATTTAGAGCTATGTTGCCACCCTTCCATTCCTGAAACAAGATCCCCAAGGAGGCTCAGTGCCACAGAGGTTGCAGTCTGTGGTCACTTGCCTGGTTGCTCACTTCTGGGCTCATGTGTGGTGAGGCAGAGTGTCAGGGTGTGGGGAGCATCAGCTGGAATAAAGGGCTTTACCCCAGGCACACAGGAGGCAGAAAGAGGGCAGAGGAGGTAGAAATGTCTCCACCCCACCGTGACTACTTCCTCCAGCGGGGCCCCACCATAGCTTCTATATTTTAGTGTTTTAATGCAATGATGAGTTAGAGCCCTCAGAACCCTGTCAGCTGCCCCAAGCCTTCCCAGCAGTCTCTGGAGGACGTTTCAGATTCAAACCACAGCAAGATGGTCAAATTGAACTACAGTATCTTGTTGTTGTTTTCAAGACAGGGTTTCACTATGTAACCCTGGATGTCCTGGAACTCACTGTGTAGACCAGGCTGCCTTGAACTCACAGAAATTCACCTGTTTCTGCCCCCAAGTGCTGGGAATAAAGGCGTGTACCAGTAGGCTCAACTTGACTACAGTTTCAATGTACTACCTGAAAGATTCTAAAACATCCTTCTTTTTACAGAACTTGACAAGTTTGACCTAAAATTTGAGGGATCCAGAATAACCAGCACAATCTTATAAAAGAATCTTGGAGGATCCAGTATCTTGGTTTTTAAATCACACGGATAAGAGCGATCAGGACATAGTCATATTGGCAGAATGATAACGTGAGCCTGCTGACTCTGAGCTGAGTGCCTGGAATATGCTCAGGGTTTTGTTTGCTTGTTTGTTTTGGTTTTGGTGGTACCATAACCTGAACACAGGATCTTGTGAATACAAGTCAAGAACTCAACCACTGAGCTGCCTCCCAGCCCAATGGTTGATGTTTGACAAGGATACCCAGACAGCTCAATGTGGGGGGGGGATAAAATGGTTCATTCAGCAATGGGACAATTGGGTCATTGTGGTGGAACACGTCCATAAATCCCATCACTGACAAGGCTGAGGCAGGAGGATTGTGAGCCCAGGATGCATATAACAAGACTGTTCCAGAACAAACAAACAAAATCAAACTACCCAAATGCAAAAGAACGAAGTTGAAAGGGACACCCTACACACTGGCCTCAGGATGATAGATTTAAGTGCTCAGATGGAGATAGAGTAAGTCCTTGTGGCCCTGACTCAGGCGTGGTTGCTTAGATTGGCACTAGAATATAAGCAACAAAAGAAAACCAGGTAAATTGGACTTCATCAACATTAAAAACGTTTGTGCTTCAATGGCTATGAACAAAAGAGAAGACAGCTGATGGGAAGGGAGGACTGGCTTGAAAACCAGGTGTCTACGAGTTTGTGTTCAGAATACTTAAGACTCTCCCTACCTAGCAGCAAAATAAATAACCCAATTTTAAAAGTGGCCAGAGTGAACCAGGGAGACATCTCAATTGGTGAAATGTACTTGTCTTGCAAGAAGGTGGAACTGAGTTTCATCCCCAGAACCCATATTTTTTAAAAGACACACAGCTTGGCCAAGATAGGTGGTTCTCTGGTTACTGGCCAGCCAGCCGAGCCTAGCACGAGCTCCATGCCAAAGAGAGACTGTCTCAGGGAATAAAAAAGCAGATGGCACCTGAAAAGGCAAAGCTTTCCTCTGGCTTCCACATGCATATGCACTCTGTACACACAAGTAGGTAGAAGAGCCACCCCATCCTGCCATCCAGCCAGGGTCCTGAGGGCCAGTCGGTGCTCACTGGCTCTGGTCCACATCTCCTCCATCCTCAGTTGGAGTAAGAAGGAAAGATGGGGAGTGACTGCCATGGGGTAGAACTTGGAGTGATAAAATATGGAACTTCGATCATGAATGGATGCCCACCTATGTGAATATATTACAAGCCATTGGGTCATAGGTTCTAACTGGATGAATTGTTATGTAACTTATATCTCAAGAGACCTAGGGCCTCCCTTAACCTGCAGACTTCCCAGAAGGGTAGTGTGGAAGGGCCTGCTCCATCAGGCCAGTTCTGCTCTGAGGCCTTTGCAGACCACTCAGTGAGAAGCCCTGTTGTCCCCAGAGCATCCGGCAGGTGCCTGGTGACTGTGTCTCTAAACTTAGCCATTCCTTGGGCATCTGCCTAATGTGAGCTCAGACTAGGGCTCAGGCCCGAGGCACAGCGGAGTCAGGCTCCCACGAGGTAAGAAGCATGTAGGATCTGGCAGCTCCTCCGGGCAAAGCCAGGAGCTGCAGAAGCTCTAGCTGAACATGGAAGACCTACATCACGCCTGTCCTTTCCAGAGACCGGAGAGGAGTGCGGTGAGCCTGCCCTGTTCCAGCCACGTCCAGAGCTGCCCTTCTTGAAGCTTCTACTTCTAAGGATCCACTAAGTCCCCTGGCTTTCAAATGGCACTACCTCTGTTTTCTCCTCTCAGAGTATTGTCCCAGTGACTGCTTCAGCATGAGCTGGCACTCGGTGTCCTTGTAAATCCATCCATGTGCACTTTCCTTTCTTGGAGCTTGGTCCACAAAACAGCGGCGCAGCTTCCCCGGTGTGCCTCCCAGGACACATATGTGGTTGCTCTGGATGGCAGCTGAGGACCAGAGGGATGTGGACCAGAGCCAGTGAGCACTGGCTGCATTTCAGGACCCTGGCTGGGTGGCAGGATGGGAGGTAGGTCCCCATAGGCTGCATGCCCAAGGGCCGGTGAGAGTGTGATGTCATTAGGTCACCATGGGCTGGATATACACTTGACTCATGAGTCTCATTGTGTCCCCAAAAACTTGTGGTTCAGCTTGCAGAGATGAGGACCCTCACCCATCCTGGGCCCACTGTTTCTTTCCCTTCCCCATGCATTGCCTCGTCATAGTAGCCCCCAGGGACCAAGCGAAACATCCTTCACCCAAAAGTCCTGCCCAGATCCATGGCATTGATGCCTTTTTCCCTTTTCAGTTCCTCTTCAGGCCCAGGTTCATTTTCTCTTTATCCATACTCATCTCTGACAGTGGCAGACTTGATGGACATCTGTCTTGTTGGGAGGATCTCTGTCTCTATCTCTGTGGCAAGGTGCCCTTCAAGGGGCTAGGTCTGGGGAGGGGCAGGGGCAGGGGCTGCTGCTCTAAGTCCATTTCAAGGGCCTATGCACAAAGCTTACCCAGCCCCTTGACTTTTAGTTCACTATTTACTGCCTGAAACCGGTATAGATTCCCGTCCTGCCCCCCATCCCTTCGAATCTTTAGCATTTTCAGCAGAGGTTAAGGTTTGATTGGTCACACAGATCACAGGGACTCTTTTCAGACACACACTTTAAGAGCTGGGGAATGGAGTTCAATGGCAGGGCACATTTCTGATGTGTGAGGTCCCGGTTCACCACACAATCAAAGCAGAACACTTCTGTTGCAAGTGCAAGCTTATTTCATGGCTTAAAAAAAGTGTTTCTGTTGATTGTCTCTCTTTTTGTCATTTTTATTTTATTTTATGTGTTTGTGTTTTGTTCACATGTGTGTCTATGCACCATTTGTGTGCAGTGCCTGTGGGGGGCAGAAGAAGATATTGGACCCCCCAAAAGTGGAGTGGAGTGGATGGTTGTGAGCTGCCATGTGGGAGCTGAGAATCAAAGCCAGGTCCTCTGGAAGAGCAGCGAGTGCTCTTAACCCCCTGAGCCACCTCTCCAGCCCTATTTCATTATTTCTTAAAGATTTCCAGAGACACAACCACGTACATACACCACTGGAACATTTTTTCCTTGTGGTAAAATACACATAAAACTTATCATCTAGATCGCTCACAGACGCAGTCAGGCGGCGTCAGCAACGCCCGATGCTGTAGACAATCGTTGTTTACAGTGTTTGCTCAGCATCCTGCCCTATTACTAACCCTGTCATCTACCACCCGGGCAACCTCTCTTCTACCTTCTGCCTCTGACGTCACCTCCTCAGGACTTCATAGCGACGGAACTATGCAGCATGCCATCCAATTGGCACAGTGTCTGCCCGGGTCATGTGGGAGCATGCATAGGAGCCTCCTTCCTAAATCTGTTCCATTGCCTGACTGGACACATTTTAGGCATCCGTTCACCCATCAGTGGACTCTTGGATTTCACCCACCATGTGAATGATACAAATTTGGATGTCACTGTGTAGAGGACACTTTTATGGACATGATATATGTGCCCTTCTGCCAGGCATGAGTTATGAGCTGCTAGTCTGTTTGGCCTTGGACTGCCTTGCATCTGTGGGTTTCAGTCTCCCACCTATAAACCAGGAGCACAGTGTCCCTAAGGCCCTCTGTTGTTTCTATGAAAACCCACTTTTTGCATGTGAGCTTGTTTCAGAGCTTCCCTGCAGGATGGGCCGGTGCCTTGCAAGTGAAGTGAGCACAGATCTGTGCGAAGTGTAGAGTCCTTAAGAATAGGACAGGATGAGTGAAATCAGATTGACTGGAGGTGTAAGAGATCCCTGGTGCTGAGAAACTCTAAAGGATACGCGCCTTGCAGCATGGAGTTGTTGCAGCCCCTGACCTGGGAAGCTACGTGTTCTAAGTGTAGCTGGTGCTTGGTGTCTCACGTTCTTGAGATACTCTCTCCAGACTAGGAATGTCATGTCTCCTCCTTGCCTGTCCTCCATGAGCTAATGTGGCCTTGGCTGTCATTCTATTCAAAGGTAATTTCAGACCCTCTGGGGTTTGATGCAATTCTTGTCTCGTCTCTGCATGGTGACTTCCCCACTGTCCCTTCCCTGGGCACAGCGACCAACAGCCTCTGCCAGGAGGATGTGACCGGCTCTGGAATGATGCCTTTGAAGGTGGTGGCCTGGTGACTGTCAGTGGCCTTCTGTGGGAACTACCGCTGGGCCGCCTTTCCATCAACTCACGATTTGGGACAGTTTCTTCCTCGTTGGCACACATTCACATGCTCCTGTCCCACAGATGTCTCAATGTCACAGGCTGCTCTATCCAAGGTGACCCCTTCCTGCTAGCATGCTATAAGACCACAGACAGGGGTCTGAAGTTGTCAAGCTGGGCCAGGGAATCATCATATAGTACAATGTGTCGGTGTGTCGCCATCCTTGTCATGACCCCTGTCTGTGCTCTTACCCTGGGGTTGGATGGCTTCTCTGTATTTGGAGATGTCTGTGTTTCTTCAGGGCCTTCTATACTCTGTGTGATGGAGCCAGGGCTCAAACACCCAGGACTGGCCCTGAGGGTGCACCACAGCTCCCAGATCCTTAGAGCTGGATCACTGTCTCAGCATAGTGGTTTTGAAGTTGCCCCTGCCAGGCCAGTATCGCCTTGACCTGAGAGCCCTCCTTCAGCTGGGCAACTGCTCAAAAGAAGACCCCGCCTGGTTGTAGTAAGACCTCTTTCTAAGTTGGTGTGGTACCTGCCTGCTCCTTGGGACAGCACCTGGTGTTAAGATGACACTTTGAGGACCTTGTGGTTTTGTAGTGGGTGCCTGGCATGCAAAGCAGACAGGGCTCTGGGCTGAGGGCACAAGCCGTCCTTTGCAGAGAACCACCAATAGCCCAGTGCCCTCTGTGCCTGCTACACCTTTCTGGCTCTCCCCAGCCTGGCAGGCAACAAGGACAGAGCAGCATGGACAGATGCCTGGGGAGAGATGCCCATTCAGTCCCTGGGTTCACAGCAGTGGGCATTGAGAGATTGGAACAGTGCTGCATGTTCAGTCCTGTTGCTAGGCAGATGCCTTCTGCGGACAATCTTGGTGTTGGTGCTCACCTGTGTTTCCTGCACAGGATTGGAACTGATCCTTGTGACACAGGCCATGTCTGGGGCCCCTCATAACCCTTTCACCGTAGGCTCCCTCTCACCTTCATCCTCTCTTAAAAAATGGAGTGACCTTGTCTGACTCCCAGGTATCCCAACAAAGGGGTGGCAACTGGAGAGTCCTGAAGGTAGGCACTGGGAACCTGAGGATGTGGAGAAACACCAGCAGCCCTGGCAGGGCAGGGACAGCTGGTGAGGACAGGAGCTGGGTGTGTTGTGTTGGAGGGGACATGGACCACGGCACACGGAGTGATGGTATCTCAGCCCTCCTCTAAGGGTTGTCCCTTTGGGCCTGCTGGCTCCTGCTGGTCCCTGCCGTCTGTAAGGTCAGACTCAGGGAGATACCAGCCCTGAGATGATCAAGTGCCAGCATCCCCTGACAGGCAGAGGCTGCTGCATATTTGGACTCTGGGGACATAGAGAAGATGAAGTTCTGTCCTCCAAGTGCCCACCCTAATGTTTTGGGGACAGATGAATGTGATCTGAACTATCTTTCTCAAGCACTTTCTATGTCACTGAGACCATGGCAGGTTCCCACAGTATTGGTGCTGAAGAGGTAGTGTCCCCCACATAAAGAGCACCTACAAGTCACTAAGAGCCAGGACCCCAACTGATACATAGATGAAGAAGCAGTGCACAAAAAAACAAACAAAGGTTTGTGTTTGTAAAACCAAGAAAGGAAACAAGGCCAGCTTTCTGTCTTCCAGGTTCTTGATAGCCTGTGTGCTAAGCCACCTCGCCCAGCACAGGCTCAGGCCCAGGGTCAGCTCTCCTGTGGATGAGGACCAGGGCCCAGGCTCATGCAAGCCTAGAAGCACTAAGCCTGGGGGTGGGTCAGCCTTGGATGTGCCTAAAGCCTCTTGACGTGGGCAGTTAAGGAATGTCAGAGATGTGGCTGAGCCTGTCCCTAGAGCTGAAAGCCAGACAGTGCTATTCCAACACTGAGCCCTGCCAGGCTCTTCTGCTCTCACCCTTTCTCCCTGATCCTCCCCTTCCCCTCTTTCTCCTGCCTCCACCCCCTCTACCTGCACTCTCCTTCTGCAGAGGAGGATGCTTATGGTAGGGGTCATAGTCAAGATCTACCCCAAGGGCACATCTTGTCACACTGTGTCCCCAGGACCCTGAAGTATCTTCTAATGCTCGGTGGGTCCTTGTCACTCAAGTGTGGATGCTTCCCAGCATGGCCAGTTGCACCAGTGAAGTTCAATGGCTGGCACGTCTGTCTCTGCATTGGGTTTTCAAAATCCTTCTCTGTCTTGGCATCAAAGAAATATACTTTTGTCTCTTTATAATTTCATCTGGAGGCGGGTTTTTACTATGTAGCCCAGACTGGCCTCAAAGCCAGAATCTTCATAGCTTCTCCCAAGTCATTCCAGCTTGGAGTGAAATTCTTTTGTTGTTGGTGACGCTTTTTTGTTTTATAAATTCTCATTAGTAGTTTTTACTTACAGGCCAGAACATGGCCCAACCATCTTCCTTACCCTGTATCTCCCATTGCAGTCCACCAGAAAGAAACTATGGAAAGGTTTTTTTGGTTCCTTTTTAGGAGAAAGCCTACTGTGCAGGAACAGGACAGAGAGCAGGGCAGCGTTTCACATCATTCACAGTCAGGAAACAAGCAGACCGCTCAGGTCCATGCCCTAGGCCAGCCACTGTCAGAGGCAGACTCCACAGCACTACTGGGGATAAGCGGAACACACAAGCCTCAGGTCATCCCACCTCACAGCACACACAAGCTTACAGGCACCCCTACTCCACACAGCACACACAAGCCTACGAGGGCATCCCCCACTCTACACAGCACACACAAGCCTACGAGGGCATCCCCACTCTAACCACAACAACTACCCACCCTGATTCTTCTAATTTTATAATAAAAGACTTCTCTGTTTTTATTTTATGTGTATGCATGTTTTGCCTGTACATATGTAAGCACCACATGTGTCCAGTGTCTGAGGAGGCCAGAGAGGGTGTTGTATCCACTGGAGCTGGAGTTAGGGGAAGTTGTGAGGCCCTGGATGTGGGTGCTGGGAGCCAAACTCTAGTCCCGTGTAAGAACAGGATGTGCTTAGCTGCCAAGCCACCTCTTCTGCCCCTGACATGTCATTTTTAACCAAAGTTCACAGTTGACATTAGAGGTCACCTTGTGCATTCTTTGGGTTTGGACAAATGTGTAATGACACGATATCCACTATTGTCATACTCTGGGCTCTCCCCAGACATCCCTCCATCCCCAAACCTTGACAACCTCTTTTGCCATTCCCAGTATTGTTTTCCAGAAGCTGGGGCGTGGGTAGCCATCTAAGGAACCGTCCAGGGTATGGCCTTTCGATGGAGTTCTTTCACTTGGAGCCACATCAGGCTCCTTAGTGTCTTTCCATGGCCTGATGCTCATTTGTCTTTAGCCAATGTTTCACTATTTATGTAAATATCCTCTATGGTTTGCACAAACCACTATTTTTGCATATGTCCCCTATGGAAGCAAGAACCACCATTTATGTATATGTCCCCTATGCAAGGATTTCTTGGTGGTTTGTGAGCTTTGGCAGTTTGGTTAGAGCTGCTTCCAGCGTCTGTGTTCAGGATCTATAACTTTGCCACTAGTCAGAGTAATCCTAGGGAGTGTAACTGCTGGATCTGGTGGCATAGCAGTTTTAATTTTGTAGGAAACCACCTAACTGCCTTCCTCAGTGGCAGGGCCGTCCCCACCCTCAGTGAGCATTGCCATAGCCCACAGCCTGTCCTGCACCCGATGTCAGGCCTCTGGTCTTGGCCTTCTTAGGAGGTGCATAATGCAAGTCTTTGCTGCTTTAATTAACAGTTCATGATGAAGGATGTTTGGTGTCCTTTAATACACCAATTTCCTATCTGTAAAACCTTCTCTTAGGTAGCTGTTTAGATCATTTGCTTATTTTTCCATTTTGTGTTGTTTGCTTTTAAAGTTTCTTTGCATATTTTAGCAGCCAGTTCTTCACCAGATACGTGTTTTGCAAACACTGTTTTCTGGTCAGTAGTGATTTGCCTTTTTGATCTTTAAACAGTGTCCATCTCAGAACAGATCTTTGGAACTTTAAGTCCGTCTTCCCATTGCTCTTGGTGTTGTGACTGAGTTGTTATCAAAACTGCTGTCATTTAGACTTTCTTTTCTGTTATTCTTTGGGTTCTGTGTACTACCTTTGGGGTTGTAGTCCATTTCATGTTAATTTTTGTAAAGGACTTAAGATCTTGCCAAATGTGTGCTGTGGGGCCCAGGGGATCACAGGCCTTTAATCCCAGCACTTGGGAGACAGAGGCAGGTGGAAGTCTATGAGCTCAAGGCCAGCCTGGTCTACATTGCAAATTCCAGACTAGCCAGAGCTACTGTCTAAAAATAAAGAAGATGTAAGTTCTGTGTCTAGATTCCGTTTTCCAGCCGAATATCCACTTGTTCCAAGGCCATTGTTGGCAAGAATCTCCTCTCTCCATGTAGTCTCCAGAGTTCTGGGGAACTGTGTTCTTTATTTCCAGGATTGTGTTGGCCATTCTATATCCTTTTCTTTCCCACATCAGCTTTAGAGTAAGTTTGTCTGGATCCATAACTAGCTGCTCTTACCCTTCGTCTGTAAATGAAGCATCACAGAGCTGGTCTGAACTATCCGTGACGGTTTAACATCCCTCAGTTCATCTTCCATTTTTTTAAAATCCAAATTTCATCCTTCTCCCTAGGAGGTCTTGCTCATATTTTGTCAGAGATACACCCACTTATTTTACTTTTTTGTGCTGCTGACATAGATGCTATTATATTTTAGATTTCAAATTCTAATTGTTTATAAGACAGCAATTGAATTTTAAATATCAACCCTAATATGCTCCATCCTTTGGTACCACTTGTGACAAGGCTTTTGTTGGTCAGAAGGGGTTTCCATCTAGGTGAGTCACTTCTAAGCAAAGAGGCTTATATTTTCCCATCTCCATCTATATGATCCATATTTCCTTTTCTTTGTCTTACTGCATTATCTGGGGAAGGAGACAGACTAGCTTTCTTCTGGTCATGTAGGGTAGTATCTAGCTTTAAGTATGACAGAAGCTGTAGGTCTTTGTCAATTCTTTTTATCAAGTTGTGGGGGTTCTACTACGTTTCAAGTCTGCCGAGAGTGTGTGTGAATGTCTGTGCTGTAATGAGTGAGTATTGGATTTTTTTTTTTCTTTTAAAAAAAGCTCTTTTTGCTATCTGTATGGTCATATGATTATTTGTCTTTAATTTGTTGATGGCATGATTATATTGATTTTCAATCGGAGCCAGCCTTGTATACCAACAGTGAGTTTCACTAGATTCAACTTGGAGACCTCTGTCAAGGATTTTTGCATTTAGTTTACTAAAGATCTCCACCACAGAAAACCAGTTGGCTAAAATGAGTTAAGTATTCTTTTTGCTGTTGATGTTCTAGAAAAGAACCAGTACACTTTCTGTTTGTTTGCTTGTTTTATTTTGAGGCAGGATCTCACCATAGAGCCTTGGCTAGTCTGTAACTCTCTATGGAGGCCATATTGGCCATGAGCCTGCAGAGATCTACCTGCCTCTGCCTCCCAAGGGCTGGGATTAGAGATGTGTGATAGGGTATCCAACTTGTTATCCTTTCTTAAATGTCTGATAGAATTTACAAATGAAACTATGGGGCAAGGTTCTTTCTGTTTGTAAAAGACGTTACCCCCTCAGTTCCTCTGAGAGATCTAGACCTGGTTAGATCACCCCTGAGAGGTGAGTCGGTCTTCCTACAGAGCCCACAATGGCCTTGAACACCAGACCCTTCTTGTGACGTTTGTCTTTCCAAGAGCTGATCTGTCTCACCTAATTTATCAAACCATAGCCATAGGGCTGTCCACACTGTCCCTAGTCACCCTTCCAGAGTGGGTGGGCACAGGAGTGACAGTCCTGCCTTAATTTCTGTGAGTCCCTCACTCCATCCTGCTCTTGCGTCCACCTTCTTCCTCCGCCTCATCTGGATCGCACACGTTTGTAGCCAGCCGTTTTTCACTAGCATTGATCTTTCTCAAGCGTTCAGCTTTGTTGATTTTCTGTATTGATTTTCTGTCCACAATTTCACTGATTTCTGCTCTAGATTTTTGTTTTCCTTCTGCTTCCTTTCAATACCACTCTCTCTCTTCTTGTTTATTTATTTTGATGTGTACAGATGTCTTGCCAGCATGTGTTTCATGTGTACCATGCGTGTACCACATGTGTACCTGGTGCCCACAGCAGTCAGAAGAAGGCTTCAGATCCCCTGAGTTATGGATGGCTGTGCATCACATCGTGGGTGCTGGGAATTGAACCTGGGACCTCTGCAAGAGCAGCAAGTGCTCTTAACCACTGAGCCCTCTCTCCAGAGCCTCGTACTCATTTCTTTAGGAGATGCTCATATTACTGACTATAGATATTCTTTTCTAAATATGTGCATTTTATGATATAATATTTCCTCTAAGGATCACTCTCACTGCATTTGACAATTTTTAATAAGTTCTACTTTCATTTTTAAAAATCAAAATATGATCTAAATTTTCCCTTCAGCCCTTTTCTTTGATTCTTATAACATTTAGAAACATGGCATTTAATAACTGCGTATTAGGATTTTTCAGGCCATCTTTCTGTTATTCATTCTTTTTTGGTTCCATCACAGCCTAAGAGCCTACTTTGATTTCTGTTCTCTTAAGCTCAACATGTGTTTACAGCCCAGCATGGGTCTATCTTAGTGAACATTCCATGTGAGCTTGGGATTGGCAGGTAGAGCCTGCTGCTGGGTACGCTGGTCTATCTCTAGACCTCCATCATGTCCTGACTATTTACCTGCTAGATATTCCCATTTCTGTATATATAGGTGTGTGTACATGTGTATGTGTACATGTGTGTGTACATGTGTATGTTCATGTGTGTGCAAGCACCCTGTATGTGGGGGTGTGTGTGTGTGTGCTTGCGTGCGCGTGTCTGTGGGTTCTGAGGACCAGACTCAGGTCTTTCTGTTTGTGCAGTGGCCATCTCCCCAGCCCCTGGCTCTGGGCATTTCTGACCCTAGGTTTTGAAATCTCCAGTTGTGTGGCAGGTCTCCCTAATTCTTCTCACAGTTCCACTGACTCCAGTCTTGAACCTGTGCTTTGTTGTTGGGGTGCCCACGTCTTGGATTGCTGTATCTTCTTGAAAATTGGCTCCATCGCTATGTAATAGCCTGTTTGTGCCTCAGTATCCCTCATTCTGAAATGACTCTTGCCCAAAGTTAATGAAGCTACTCAAGCTTTATTTTAGTGAGTGTGTCTTTATTCATCTACTTTTAAAAACTGTGCCCAAATGAACACAGTATAAAACTTACCATTTTAACTATTGAAAGGTTGGTCATAGGTAACATTTGTCTACATACATCCACATGCACTATTTTCTTTTTTTTTTTTTTTTGGTTTTTCGAGACAGGGTTTCTCTGGTCCTGGCTGTCCTGGAACTCACTCTGTAGACCAGGCTGGCCTTGAACTCAGAAATCCGCCTGCCTCTGCCTCCCAAGTGCTGGGATTAAAGGCGTGCGCCACCACCGCCCGGCCCGCACTATTTCTTAATTTTACAAAAATTAAGAAAAAATTCTTCAATTTATTAAAAAATTCTAAATAAAGTAATATGTTTATTTACAGATGAAAATTACCTCAAGATTGTATGTACTGGAAGTGGCAGAGTCATGGATAGACAGATAAATAATAAAACCATGTCAGTTGTAAGTTATTAGCCCCATGTACTATTGCCCTCTCTAATTTACATATCATTTGCATATCTGTGGTCACACTAACTTATACTGCTATACAACCAGTCACATTGCTCCTTTTATTTTCTATGTGTATCTATTCCTAATTTTTAACCATTGCAGGGCAGAGTTCCACCACACTAAGTACACTTCACTTGGTGAATATCTGTAAGGTGTGTGAATACTGTAGTGTGTTGTCGAGATTGCCTTCCTTTCTGAGTAAGGTTCCTGTGTGTACACGGGCTGCCCTTCGTCCCCCACTCTTCTTTCAACAGGCATGTGACTGTTCCTCCTTTTAGCGATTGCTAGCGATTGTGGCAAAAGCGGTTCTGTTTTAGCCCCTGCTCTCGATTCTTTGACTCCACCTAGGATTGCTGGACCACGTGTTGGCCCATATTTAACTGATGGGAGGAATTGCAGGGCATCTTATTTAACATCTTCTACACTGAGGCCGAAAGTCCCCTGCCTTCACCCTCCCCACCCGTGGTCAGTGTTTTAACATTTGTTTGCTTGTGTTTTGTAGTAAAAGTGGCTGTCTTTATCAGTGGGAAGTGACACCTCCCTGTGGCTTTGGCAAGATTTCCCTGCAGTTATGGATGCCGCCCATGTCTCGGGGTCCATACTGATCATGTGGCTGCTGTGGAGAGATGTTTACTCAAGTCTTTTGCTTATTTTTAGAATTGTGCTTTGGGGTTTTATTGTTAACTTTAGGATTTTTTTTTTTTTTTTTAGATTTAGCTGTTATTAGATATATGAATTACAAAATTTTTTCTCCAATATTGTAGATTATCTTTTCATTGTCTTGGTTGTGTCCATGGCCGTGTCTCTGTCTGTGTCTGTGACCATGTCTCTGGGTGTGATCTGGGGATTGAGCTCTGCCTTGTGCTTCCTAGACTACACTGAGCTACATCCCGCTTCCAGTGAGTTTATGTTTTCGTGAAGTTTAGTTTATTATTCTCGTTGCTTGCCCTTTCATGTCACATCTAAGAGGTCATTGCCAAGTCTAATGCCGTGAAGATCTCCGCCTGTGCTTTATAAGTGGGTCTCTTAAATTTAGGCTTTGGTCCATTTTGAGCTAATTTTTATTTATGGCAGATAATAAGAGCCCGACTTCATTCTTTTACATGAGACTATTCAGCTTTCCCAGCAGATTTGTTGACAAGACCTTCCGTTCCATTTAGCACCCTTATTGCAAGTTGTTGGACCATGTTTCATCCCGCTGGTCTGTGTGTCTGTCCTTATGCCAGCACCACATTTATTTTTATTACCTCCACTTTGTAATGAGTTCTGAAATCATGAAATGTGAGTCTTAACTTTGTTCATTTTTTTCCTCCCAAAAGATTGTTTTGACTATTTGGTGTCCCTTGGGATTACATATAAATGGGTGGGTAGATTTTTACTATTTCTGTGGGCAGGGGAGCTAGAGAAAGTTTGATGGGATAGTACTGGGTCTATAATTGTTACGGATAATATCTATGTCTTTACTCCTAATTGGTGTCTTTACTTTGAAAGTAAGTTTCTTATAGACAGTATATAGTTGGGTCTTGTTTTATACCCCAGCCTAATGTGTCTTTTGTTTGTTGTTTGATTTGTTGTTTTTGTTTCTTGAGAAAGGGTTTCTCTGTGTAGCCCTGGCTGTCTTGGAATTCACTCTGTAGACCAGGCTGGCCTCAAACTCAGAGAATCTACCTGCCTCTGCTTTCCAAGTGCTGGGATTATAGGTGTGTACCACCACCCCACTATAGTGTGTCTTTTAAGTTATGTATTTAGACTCAATAATATTGATATCCTTAGGTTAATAACTGTCATATTAACTATTATTTTCTCTCTCCTTTTTCTGCTTTCTTTTTGTCTTCCTTTTTTGTTCATTATGGTCTAACTAAACATTTTATACACTGGTTCCATTTTTTTCCCTCTCCCCCTTCTTTCTCTTATTCTTGGTCCTCTCCTGTCCAGTGTATCAATAATACTTCTTCATGATTCTGCAGTCATCCTAGAGTTTACAGAATGCATTTACAGTTGATCCAAGTTCACAGTCAACACTACCCTGATTCTCAGGTGGCAAAGCAATACATTACCTTGTGTGCGGTTCTCATTTATCCATTAGCTATAATCACAAATACATTTTTGCCACTATTGTTAAGAAGAAATAAAGTGTTCTCAAACACACATGGGAGAAGTTGTTCACCAGTAAGTATCTATTAAGTAACATTAAAATTTTCAAAAAGAAAAATATGTCATAGGTCAGAAACTCGGATCTACACTAAGAAACAGAAAGAATAAGTGACAGTGATATGAAATGTTAAAAATAAATAAAAATACTATCACTCGATCAGGTGGGTGGCAGCTTATTAAAACAATAGCAGCAACAGCATAGTTGTTGACTATAACTAATGTAGAAATAGATGCACTGGGGGAGGGGCAGGACAAGGAGAGGAAGAAGAAGGAGGAAGAACAAAATGGAATCAGTATATAAATGATCATTAGGCCAGAGCAGGCAGGATCGAAAGCCAAAAGGAAGCAAGAAAGGGGAAAAGAGAAAGTAGTAGCTGATGTGGTAGCTAATAACCTCGCTCTGCTCCTTAGACGCATGCGTTTGCATCCTGCTGTGTCCAGTGTTTCTTGTTTTTTTCTCCCTTCCTTCCCTGTATCACAGGTCCTGGGCATTTCTTTCTGCACATCTCAGTTCTGTAGTTTGTCATCAGTGCTTCTCCAGCTCCCTATGTGGCTGCCCTTTCTTCAGCCCCACCCCGTGTGGTTTTGAGCTTCTGCAAGGCATCCTTGTGATTTGCCACATTGTTTCCCATTCTCTTTCAGAATTTCCATTTCTCTCATCACATTGCCCATCTGCTTCTGCGTTTATTCCAGTCTTCCCATTAGCGCCTTTAACATGTTGATCATGGTTGTTTCCAACTCCTGATCTGCCAGTTCCAGAGTCTCCCTGCTGCATGGGAGCCTGCCTGCTCTGCATCTTTTCGTCCTTTTGTTTGATTAGTAGGTTTTGGTTGAAAGTCGGACATAATATAGAGGCTATGACTCTAGTAGACAGGTGTTCAGTGACTCTGCATGTTGGGGAGAGAGCTCTGTCACCTCATGCTCAGGTCTCAGTGTCCAGGCTGTGACCTTCACACATGCTTGTTCTTCCCTTCCTTCCCCGTTATGTTACAGGACAGCTAGAAGGGATTGGGGTAGGTTTGGCTTTAACCAGCATCCTGGCTTTGTTAAGAGGAACAGAATGCTCAAGTGCATTTAAAATGATTATCTCCGCATCCCATTTCCTGATAACCCAGAGGATGGTCCTCTGGTTTCACTGTAGAGCTGCCAGGGCTGTTGGCCTGTCTACATCAAGCTTCCCGCGCTGGGCGAGCGGGTTCCTACCCCAGTATGACTCCCAAAGCCTGTGCTCTGTTAAGCCATAATTCAGCCACAGTTTGCCTGGGACCTCAGTTCTCTGGTGGATCTAGGAAGAGTTCATGACCTTTATTTAACATGCTCAGCCTTGTGTGTGAGAAGAGAAGGGAATGCTCCTAAGCTCTTCCTGCTGGGCCAGAAAATGCCCCAGCTTTGCTTTCCACCTTAGCTCTTTAAACAAATCAAAACACCAAGAACCTACCAGGAACTTACTTTACCCTGGTCTGTCTGATTCAAAGCCGTATTCTTTCAACGTTTTCCTTGATATCTCTGAGTTTGGAGTGATGAGCCTTGATCCTCTTCCCATGACATCGTCTGTTCCAAGTATATCTACTAGGGTAAATACGTGATCCATGTCTGTGGAGGCCCTAGCTACAGGACTCTCCTCTACCTGCATCTGACCATGTTGCCACCTGGCTGCCTCCATGCTGGCGAGGGGATAGATCACTTCTGTGGTTCAACGATGGGCATGCTGAAGGCAGGAGAGCCAGGAGAGGTCAGTCCTGATAGGCTTACCTTAGGAATTTATTAATATGCCTTATGAGTCTCAGATGATTTATGGTCAGGGTGCCAGGGAGATGAGCAAGCCAGCCTTGTGTGACCTTTTCAGCTGGTATGTGCTTCCTGGTACATTATGGGGGAGGATTGGGAAGATGGGGAATGGGCCAAGATTGGGGAAATTATCCTAGAACCGACAGCAGACAAGGATATTCGGCAGGTCTGAGCTGCTGGAGACCACCCTATCCCTGTTCCTAGGGACCTTTACTGTGGAAACACCAGTCAAGGGCAGATTTCCAGATTGCCTGGTGCCTGAGTGGAGGGAGGAACAGAGGGCCAGGAGACAGGATTCACTCATGTTGAAAAGTGAAGAACCAGCCTGTTGACCTGTGGGTCCTTCTAAACTAGAGATCACATGATCTACAGCCCACATCGTCCTCCTAGGGTCAGCAGACATTGCTGGTCAGCCACCGTGCATCCAGGCAGCTGTGTCCCGGGGTGCTATTCCTGCCTCACAGTTGTCACTTCTGCAGCCAATCCTTGGCTTGTTGCTGGGACGTGAGAGTCAGCAGCCAGTGCCTGCTGACTGACGATCCATCTCATATCCCTGCCTCTGCCCAAGCATGCCCCTGTCAGCTGTCCGTCACACTGGCAGCAGCCCAGGATGCCTGTGGCCCTGTTCCCACCTCCTGACTTGTCCGTGTGTGGGAAGTAGACAGAAGCGTCCTGTGTGGGCCTGTGGCACTAGCAGCTTTGGTGGGAACCGGGAGGGTCCAGGAAGAGAGGTAGGAACCCCTCCCTGGTCCTGTCACATACATCAGATCGGAAAGAAGAGCATGGGACAGCTCTCCTGGGGAGGGTGAGGAGCTCCCAAGAGCCTGTTTGACCTCACCTGATCCCAGAGTACCACCCCAGCACATGGATCTTGCTGCCTCGAAAACCCTGGGATAACCACAGATCAAGGATAACTAGACAGTCCAGCTACGACAGGGAGGGGCCAGATTGAGAAATGCTGCAGCCTGTGAGACTGAACTCTTAATACGGGCTCGTGAAAGCAGGTCATGGAGGATCATCACCAGAAGAAAGACATCCTTGCACCCACAGCACCTGAAGTCATGAGGTGACAGTGGCTGGGCTCCTGTGTATAGCCGTTTGCACACATGTAAGCTTTGCCAGGCAACAGGCCTGATCTGATCATAGGAAGCCACATGTGTCTCCTTAGTCTAACCCTACCCAGTTGAAAATTCAGAGAGAAGATGGGTACCCTGCTAGGGATTTCTCCACCTGAGATGTGCTCACAGAGCCTCCAAGGGCAGCAGCTGCAGTGGACCTGGGGTGAAGCCAAGGAATCTGGGTGTGTATTTGTATGTATTCCAATGGTCGAAACATTCACCCTCAGAAGCATCTGTTATGGGCTCCTGTGGGTCACATGGAGTGCTAGCCGAGGTCAATGCTCCTTCCTCAAATGTTTGGTTCTCTTGGAGCCTTTTTTGAATGAAGATTTCTATAGCCGATAGGCTAGGGAAAGTCGCCTTCCCGGGAGACTCACAGGGTTGATGGTTAAATGAATGTTCCGCTTCACACCCACACCACATACCCACATGCACACACAAACACAAAATACTTAAGATGAAAAATTAAAAATAGAGCTGGGCATAGTAGCACACGCCTTTGATTCCACAAGGAGGCAGAGGCAGGCAGAGCTCTAAGTTCAAAGCCAGCCTGGTCTACAAAACAAGTTACAGGACAGCCAGGGCTATGAAAAAACAAAAAAATGTAACTAAATTAAAAAACCTTAAAAGTAAATAGGGTAGTTGCACATGTCATTAGGTTTACAATGGGGTCATAGCATGTCATAGAAACGGGGAATGGGTCACACAGCTATACAGACATGTGCCCACTCAGGCATGGGTCAGGACAATCCGTCTACATGCCAAGAAACAGACGCTTCAGTGCAGAGCAGGGGAGAGGTTCCGAGACCCAAGAAAGACCAGGGCTAGAGTGCCTGGCAGCTGGAGCATGGCTGGCTGTTGCTAGGGTTATAAATTAGTGTAAGAACACCCAGTGATTTGCATTTGGAAATAAACACTTTGGAAATAACCGAACTGCTCACAGGAGGTCATTCAAGAGATGGCAAACTGGAAGCAACCCTTCAGTTGCCAAAAGAGAAGTGTTTGGCTGTCAGATGAGGGGAGCTCTCCACAGCTCAAGGAGGGGCTCTTGCCGAAGTGTGAACATGATGTGTGAGGTAACAGTCCATGGAAAAGGCAAAAGCCAAGAAAGGACTTGCTGAGGAAGCCACAGTTGGTGCTTGGAGACCACTTGGAATGTGTGTGTATGCAGACAGAATTCAGCGCTGTCCAAATGTTTGTCCCCAGAAGGGCCCACCTCAAACCCAATGCTCAGAATCCAGGACATCTGGATGTTGGGTGGGACTGGGCAGACAGCCTGGGAACTTGCTTGCCCTCCAGACATCTGTGAGTGGTACCGGACACCAAGCACTTCTCTGTGAGGACTTTGCTTCTGTCACTACTGGAACGTTCTCCTCACTTGCTCCAGGGCCAGTGAAGCAGTGGATGGAGGTTCAATACTGCAGGTCATGCTCAGGTGTCACATAGCAAAGCGTGCTCACAGCAGATAAGATGTGTCCAAGGCATGTAGAATACTGATGGAGATGGAGCAGAAGAATAGACGAGCCACTCTTGTGTAACAGGAAATCTCCACATGGTGCAGAGCCACACCTGCACGGGCAATGTGCCGGTTAGGAAGGTCACAGCGACTCCAGTGTGTTCTTAATGACCTTGGCTATTCTGCTGCAGACATTGTAATCATAATGGTAGCAATACAAAAACAATTCCTGCTAGTGATAGGTGGATAGATGAGTTCTGTCCTTGCATCGTTGCTTAGAAGTTGAAAAACACATAAAAGAAAAATCTTGCGGTAACATCAACACTGTGTCCCAAGCAGAGATTAGTGTTTCCAGAAAATAGGTAAGGACTAGGCATGTTGGTGTGAGCCTATAGTCCTAGCCATTCAGGAGTTGGGGGATGGCTTGAGACCAGTGGTTCAGAGTCAGCCAGGAAAAAAACCAGGACCTCAGATTAGGCTAAATACATGAATGGATGGACAGACAGATGGATGGATCCATGCGTGCATGGATAGATAGGTAGATAGATGATAGAAAAGGCCTCTTCTTCACTTTTAAGAGCTCCTTATAATCAGAGGGAGAAAGGGATTTTGTTCAGGATAGCACATAAATAACAATTTAAGGATAAACAAAATATGAAGACCCTTGGTGTGGCCATGCCTTGCACCTACCGGTCTGTCTTTAACTTTGACCCAGTCAGTAGGGCCTGCTTAGAACTGACCATGTCAGAAGATTGGACAAATGGTGGGTTTCAAAATAGCCATTTGGTAATTTATAGCAGGAAATAAAACCATTGCCTGCTCAGCTTATTCCAAAAAGTTCTACTGGGTGGATCTGGTGGAGAGGCTCTGCTGAGGAGGCTCCCCTGTGGGGTCTGCTTGGAGGAGCTTCTGAGGGTCTGATGCAGTGGGCTTGTTGGGAGGATCTTCCAGGAGTCGTCTGGGAGCACTATGCTTGTTCCTAAAGTATGTCCCTGACCCCAGTGGGACCTTAGACAAGAAACCTGATGGGAAACATTCATTTATAAACAGGACCAGGAGGGGTGGAGCTTTGGTTTTCACTCAAGGCTACTGGTCATCTTTCTCCCTAAAAATAGGAGCCCCTGGAATTGCCAGCAGCCTTTCTGTGAATGGAAAAGTCCCCAACTCAGCCCTGAGCTGCCATTGTAGCTGGCTTCTGAGATCATGTGAAAGGCACATTGTACTTCGTTGTCAAGCAACCAAAGGTGTTTGTGGGAGAGGGCCAAAGTCCTAGTGGCAGGTGTACTTATGCAAATAGTTAGCTTCCCTCACAGGCAAGGCTAGCAGAGGCCCAAGACAGAGGCAGGAAAGCCTAAGGTGGCAAGAAGAGGCCATAAGGCATGGTGGGGTTCAGAGAAAGGAGTGGGGAAAGGTCCACTAAGGTGACAGAATCTTGAGGGAGTGGCTAAGAACGCCCCTTAGACTCCTGAGTGCAGTCTTCAGCCACTCCATAGCCTGTTGTGGTTGTGGTTGGGGTCTGGGTCCCTATCTATACCATCCTGGAAGCAGAATCATGTGGTTCGTGTTTTCTGCGTACTGAACAATGCATATAGCATCTGCACAGATCATCTCATTTCACTCAGACATGGTCTACAAGAAGATAAACAGCCATTATCTCCTTGCCATCTGAAGTCCCCAGAGGGCAACTAAGCAGAGTCTGTGAGGACAGAGGATGTCATTACCAGTGTCTTAACCATACTCCAAGAGCTGGGAACCATAGTAATTCAGTCTTTCCAGAGTAAAAATGACCTAATTCTCCCCAACAGGAATCTTTGCCAGATAACTGGCAAATCAGATAACTCCTGACCTGGGACTACTGGTCTACCATATCCTCTGTGGACCTCAGCTTCTGTCCTACAATTGCCGTACTGTGATGGGGCAGCCTAGACAGCAGGAGAGGGCTAGGGTGCTGCTAGCAAGGCCTAGTATAGGACAGAGAGGACTGCAGAGTGGAATGGGAAGGGAATTCTGACATAGTCCATGGGAGCCACAGATGATTAGCAATGGGCAGCAGGCTCCTGGTGTTGGCTGGCTTGGCAGCATCTCAGAGCCAGGGCCTATGAAGGGCAGCAGGGCAGGGGGTAGTAGATCCCAGGCTGTCTCTCATAGGCCAGGAATGGGTTTCTTGAAGACTGAGCATCTTCTGTCACTCCCTCTGATTGTGACAGTCATATGACAGGACTGATTTTCCCCTGGAGACTTTTCTGGGGCTTGCAAAGGAGACCTTACCCCATTGATAAGCCGGTGTGGGAAGCAGTCCCCTGGGGCCACCCAGCTCCAAGGCTCCAATCCTGCTTGGAATTAATTCCTCTCCTTTTCTCTGGGGACCTGTTCCCAGGTACTGTTGACCCTGTGGTAAATGAGACAGTGTTTGGAGCCTTTATCAAGTCAGGGCTCAAGGATTAGTTTCTTGTTTTCATTAGCTTTATTTGGCTTTAAAAGCCCTGTAACGTGCTCAGTGCCCTGGGCCTCATGATCTGAACAGGTTATTCAAATCACTTTCAACTTAGTTCTGAAGTAGATAGCCCACACCAGACATCCCACGTGACCTTGGTGTTCAGACGAAGTGCATGCCGGTGTCAAGCAGAGGTGTCGGCCTGAAACCCGAGCCTTTTCCTGCATGGCTCCACTCCTGCCCCTATTGCCATGGGTAGGTGGCCCAGTTTGGGAGCCAGTAGTGTTTTCCAAAGTGAGTGTTGCTGCTGCCCATCCTGCCTGCCTGTGCTTCTGTGCTTGTCTGTGCTCAGTGCCTTGGGGCCATCTCTTCCATCTCTGAAAAGCTATACCCCAGATCACTGCAAGCATAGAGAAGCAGCTGTAGGACCACCCTCTCCTTCCCCAGTGACTGCCTCTTGCAGGTGCCACTGTCACAGAAATGCCCTGTAAAGATGGCCGTATACACATGTTTAGCCCTGATACCTCGAACATCTTCAGGATGGGGCTTCAAGCCTACCCATGTGTCTGTCCCCCATCCCCCAGGCTCTGCTTATTCTGACCATGAGCACTCATGACCATGAGCTGAGGTCACCTACCTCAGCATTGGTAGGTGACCCCCTTTTTCTGGGCCACTCACATGGTGTCTGCCTACTTCATAGGAGTCTGAGGGGACCCTCCTGATGAGCCATTTCAAACCCCTCCTACTTCCTGCCTCTCTTCCTGAAACATCTTCTGCACTGCTGGGCTGGACCTGCACCAAGGCCGCATCTGCAGCATCCTTAGCCAATCTGCAACACTTGCAGTCTGTTCTGACTTCCATGTCAGACTAAGGGCTGGGCCTAGCAGCAGAATTCAGAGTGGGCAGGACATAGGCCTGTCTGCAGAGAGGAACAGTGGAGAAGGCCAGAAATGGGCGGAGACACGGTCATGGTAGAGTGGAGAGACTAATCCAGCTACTGAAGATGGAGAGCAGGAAGATCAAAAGTTCAAGGCTGAAACGACTCCAGGGAAAAAAATTAAGTTGGGAGGGGTGTATCGGGATAATCTAGGGGGAGCTGAGAGGAGGGGAGTAGACATACGCAACATGCATTGCATGCACCTATGAAGTCCTTAAAAAGACAAATTAAAATATTACATGTTAAAATAAGTATTTTCCTTCCCAATTTTCAAAAGTTGAGATGCAAAATTATAAAATATGGTAGTTTATCATTTAAAAAGATTTCAAGGCTTGCTTGGGCAACTTAGTAACATACCAAGTTTAATCTTTTAAAAAGTAAAAAGGGGGCCAGCTGGTGGATGGCTTGCCTGGTATGAAGGAACTCCTAGGTCCAGTAGCAGGCAGTGTGGGCGTGGGGTGGGTGGGGGTTGGAAACAACAGGAGAAATTATCATGAGACAACATGATGGGCAACAGTCAGAGGAGACTGAGGTGTTGGATTTGGGTCTTGAAGGGATGCATGGGAGTCAGCCTGAGGCAGGAAAAAGTCAGTCTACATCAAGAATCTTTGTCCATAGTGTTTTTCAGTAATTATAAATTTGAGTGACAAGTGCTGTGAGTCCCAAGGGGGACAGCAATGACATCGGCCTCCTTGCTCTCGAAGAAGTCCAAGATATCAGCCCCTCCCCACTGCCTGAATGTGCTGAACATGTCTGTGGCCACCTTTAGGGGACATTCCTGTGACAGTGGCACCTGGCAAGAGGCAGGGTCACTAAGGAAGGAGAGGGTGGTCCTACAGCTGCTTCTCCATGCCTGCAGTGGTCTGAGGGATGGCTCTAATGGTGAGGAGCCCTTTTCAGGACTGGCTTCAAAGGGATGGAAAAGATGGCCCTGAGGCACAGTAGGCATGGGGTCGCCTTCCTTCCCTTGCTGCATAACAGCCACCTTCTCCGTGTAGGGTACCTGAGTTGCTGGAATCAGGGCCCTGCTTGTGGTTGAGGCCCAGCAGGGGTCCAGCAGTAGGACTTCTGGCTGGTCCTCCTGAGCAGTTCCTGGCTGCCTGGTATACCTGCACCTCCCTGCTTCAGGGCCCCAGTCCTGGTTCTTCTTCCTTCTGGCAGCTGCCCAGGGCTGGCTTCTTCCATCGCTGCTGGGTGCCTAGCCCAAACCTGAACTGACAGCACAGAGCCCTCTGCAGAGGAAAGGAGGGCATCTGGACTAGGGAGGGAGCTACCAAGCAATCTGTAGACTGTCCACCTGTCACAGACTCCTGGCAGATTTGTGTACGGACATCCTCACACTGGAGAAGGGCTATGGCGTACAGACATTTCGTGTCTTTCTCTGGGTCTGGTCAGCAGCTGGGAGCCTACTGTGCTGATAAGATGGTATGTGGATGAGGGAAGCTCTCTCTACCCTGCTTGGTATGTGGGCTCCCCAACTGAGACACTGTCTGACATCTCAGAGATGCACAGTTGGGCCTCCTGGAGGAGGTCTTGCCCATGGCACAGGAAAGCCCAGACTCTTCCTTCCCCTCAGGAGGCGGCTCTCATTGTGCTCTCTGGGCTTGAGAATCACAGATGACAACATGGGGCCCCTGAGCAAAGGGAAGGTGGGTCTACACGGCAGATGGACCTGACTGGGGCAGAGAGCCACACAACCACCCTGTGAGGCCCTGCTGCTCTGCTATATCCATGGGGAAACTGAGGCTCATAGATGTACACCAAGCTGTGTAACAAAGTGATGAGCAGGAGGAAGCCAGTCTAGACACAATGGCTGTGAAGGACAATAACCCAGGGTGGGGAATGGTTCAGAGATAGAGCACTTCCTTCAGTGCACAAGGCTCTGGGCTCTGTCTAATGTGGCCAAAATCAAAAAAGAAGAAAACTGGGAGGAAAAAGAAAAAAAAAAAAAAAAAGCACCAATAACCCTTTCTTTAAATTTCCCTTACAAAGGGATATTTTGAGACTGTAACCCGCACATAAGTGGAAAAATGGAACAAGAAGCTACAGATTAAACAACATGCCATACTTGCCACCCCCGCCCCTGAGCAGCCCTGACCCTGTCACAGCAGCTAGGCTGTGGTGGCCCGCCTGGGTGAGTCCTTGTGTCAGCCCCTGAATTGGAGCCACTAAGCTCAGTGGCTGCAGAGTGTAACTGCTAGTCATAATGGTGTGAGCCATTCAGAGGCCAATCAGATAGAGGGCAGTTACTTTTTTGTTTTATTTTTTCTAGGAAAGCGAACAGTATATTTTTTTTTTAAAAAAGGTTCATTCCAAAAAGAAACAATGGCAGTCACTATCCAAGCTGTGGTGATCTGAGCTACTTTAGGGGTGCAGAGATAGATGTAAGGGGCCTCCTCTCCCCTTGGCTCCAGGTTTCTGTGGCTTGGCCTTGTGGGCAGCATTCAGAACCTCTCCTAACACTGTATCACTTTGTGGGTCACTTATTGTGACCCACCCTGGACCCCTGTGGCCTCTTCAGTGATATGGGGATAGTTGTGTATCCCTGGGGGTCCTTGCCTCTGGTTTTGTGGTTAAGCTATGTAATGTTTCTCCCTGTGAAACCTTCCATGAGTCCCTATGTCCAGCTGCACCAATTATTAATATACCTCCCCTCCAGCCTGGCCTTGATCCTTGGTAGAATATGCCCAGGTATTATGAACTTGAAGATGCTTCTCATTCCAGCTGACGTGGGTGTTACACAGGGATTGAGTGGGGACCCTCTCAAAGCTGGTACTCCTTTTCAGAGTCCCCGCAAGAGTGTTTGTCTGGCCCTGTCCTGCTGCTGCCAAGTAGGGTGGCCAAGAACTGTGTGGGAGGGGCAGAGGTCTCCTTTGGTCACTGGCCATGTGCCTAAGACCTGGCAGAGGCTAGGTTCTAAGTGTCTTTGGAGATTAATTGGTTCTCTCTCTCTTTCTTTCCCTGTGTCTGTCTCTTGCCCTACGTTCTTTCCAGGGGGGCTTTCTCTGTGGTCCGACGCTGTGTCAAGCTCTGTACCGGCCATGAGTATGCAGCCAAGATCATTAATACCAAGAAGCTGTCGGCCAGAGGTAGGACACGGCAGGGGTTTGGGGGAGGGGGTTGTGGGAGTGCTATCTCAGCCTTTTGGGACTGTGGTGAGGGATCAGGAATGCCAGTGCCTTCAAGATGGGTCTGGATGAGTGGACATGATAGGAGTTTACCCTCAGATCACAACTTTCCATCTTTGATTAGGGGGTTCCTATGTAGCCTCTCTGGGTTCCCGTGTAGGTTCTTCTCCTTCCCGAGCCTGCAGGGTCTCTGTCCTGAAGAGAAGTTCTCATGCTGGTGGGGCACTGGGGGACTAGGTGATATTTCCCTAAAAATTATCGTCAAAGAAAAGCAATGGGTGACCAATGGCAGGGCTGCAGCTGGCAACCATGTTAGTGAAGTTCTGGCCCTGGCTCACCTTGGGTATCTTAACTGAGCCTTCTGATAGGGAACACCATTGCCTGGCCCAAGGAAGCCTCTGCAGGCTTGCAGATGTAGTGGTGCTGGCTGAGTGGGCCACCTAGACAGACAGAGGCAGACCCTGCATGGGGGCAGGGCTCATCATTCCAGGCAAGGTGGTGATCAGAAACCACTCTCTGGTGACTTCCGGGGGATGGTCCAGATATGAGTGAGGATCATGGATCCGCATAGGATCTGGATAGAGACCCCAAGCCGTATGGGCCGAAGGCCTGGTGAGGCCTTGGGGGTGGCGAGTGGGTGGCTACCAATGTGAGACGCCATTGCCACGTCACCCTCTCCTCCCACATCCCTCCTTCTTTTCCTCCTCCCATCCTCAGACTGTGCAGCCTGAGTGATCTTCCAGACTAAAATCTGAGCTAGCAGGGGCCAAGGAGCCCCGACCTCTCTCATCCTGACTGGGAGACACTTCGGGGCTGAATTAGGATGGCAACAGGGTCTCATCCAGTGGTCACATTGAGGGTGTGAACTGCTTTGCTGACTGCAGGGTCTACAGTTTACAATTTGGCAACTCACAGGTCACATAGCTGACCCCACTCTTACCACTTATCAACATATGTGTAAGATGTTTGAGCACCTTCTGTATACCAGACCCTGGGGCTCTCGTATCGTTTCCTCTTGGAAGCATTCTCTGAACCTAAGATGGGAATCTTCAAGGCCCAGGATGCTTCTGTAGCAGCCTGACTTCATCCGCATCTCTGAGAAGTACCCCGGGCTGCTTAGTTCCCATGTTGAACCTCTATCCCCAAAGCGGGGAATAATGCACAGAAACCTCGCAGGAACAGGGAACATGGTCTCTTCTGACCCTAGATAGGGAGCCACACTGGGTGGGAGATGCTTGGATCCCTTCTGAAATTCTTCATGGCTAGATGTGGGTCACCTGCTGTTGATGGGCCTTCCTTCTGTCCTGAACTGTGATTCAGGAAGTGGGGCTGGGAGCCTGGCTCCTCTCTGACAAGACACAGAACTAGCATGGAGCTCTCCACGCTCAAAGTGAGCCAGGCCCAGTGTGAGGTCAGTTCCTGTGGCTCTCCCATCCATATCCCTGAAGCCTCCACACCCCCTCCTGTGAGAGAGCACAAAGGAGAAGAGGTTCGTGGTTCAAAGCACATTAGTTGTCCTTGTGCGGTATGAATGCGCATATGTCTATGTTTGTCTGCGTGTGTCACACTGATGGTAATACTGTTGGAGGTAACACCCACAGATGGCTTGCTGGGTGCACTGTGCCAAGACTCAGGACACTCTGTGCTCCCCTCTGCAATCAACGTTGGTTTGCACACAGGTGTGAAACATTCCTGGCATCGTAAGGCAGGTGACACATGGGCCTCATGTATCCCAGAGGTGCCTGAGCACCTTCTGTGTCAGCCTCATTTCCTGGTGTTGTCACCATCCCTAGATGTCTCCAGCTTTTGCCACATTGGTATTTTGTCCCACCTGTGTCTCTCACTGTCACGAGGGCTGCCTGGTACTCAGGGGTGTCTGGGAGACAGGTTGCTTCCCACTGTTTGGGGTGTTCTTTCAAACCAAGACTGCTCTTCTTCCAGCTCTGTGCTAGCTCCTGGCCATGCTAGCGACCTGCTGGAGCCCTGGCCGAGCCAGTTGCTCAGTAAAACCTGTACGCATTGCGTTCGGCAAACCATGCTGCTTTCCCTGCCAATTTTAGTGTATAACTTGAGCAACCAGAATCCAGAATGCTTTGTGTCTCCTTTTGCCTCTCTGTCCACCCCTGAGCGGTAGTAGTCACTCCACAGCCCTCCCTTGGTCCTCACAGGAGCCCTCAGAAGTCCTACTGACCTTGACCTTGGCCCCATCCCAAGGCAAGACAGATGTAAGCTCAAGCCCGCTGGGCTAGCAAACCTCTACAGCTGTCTGACCTCACAGGACGCTCGATGGACGCCTTCAACAGCTGGAGAACCTGTGTCGCCCTCACTGCCAGTAGCCTTGTGGTGTGCTGCCAGCCCCCATTTCAGGTCTCCTCTTCCCTGCCAGCTTTTTATGCCCCCCTTTTCACATTTAATCTTACTGTGGGCCTATACAAGACCCCAATATGCCTAGACAGACCCTCACTCATCCTACAGATTCATCCCACATGCTGGGAGGGGCTGGAGATGAGTTCCTGGAAGGTCATAAAGTCACTCCAAAAGTCGAATTAGCCAAGTATTGTGGGTGAATGGAAGTTTGTTAGACCCAAGCAGAAGACTGTCTGGGTGTTTTCCCACAGATTTAGCAGCCTCCTTGGAATTAATCACCCCACCCCTCCATTTATATCCTCAAACTCTGAACCCCCAGTATGGTCTGTTTTCTTTTTCTCACCCTGCCCAGGACACCTTACCTGCTAGGTTGCTGAAATGAGTTGCCGGGGCAGGGGGTGGTCATGGGAAGGAGAGACCTTATCACAGCCCCTGTTCCCTGCCTGCAGTTCATATTTTCTGCTAGCTGAGCTGATGGTGGTGGGGAGCAGCAGCAAAGAGTGCCCTGAAATTATGAACATCAGCAAACAGCACCCCTTACCCTCCTGCATCATAGGGACATTCTGCCGTGGTCTGCTCTCAGGATCAAACCTGAGTTTAAGCAATAACCCAGAGCAGCCTTGATGGCTGTGGGCTTCGCCTCTGTTTCCCTATGTCTACAGTCTACCTCACAAGGGATCCTAGTGACAGTTCTGGGAGGCCAGTGATGCCCAGGAGGTGGCACTGTGGATATTCCTTCCCGGCTCTGTTGGCAGACAGAACACTGCCTCCATCTTTGCCTGCATTTCTCTGCCCTGTGTCCCTGCTAGCCCAGCTGCCTTCCCTTAGTTCCCCGGGATCTTTAAGCCTCTTGCACCCTTTGAAAAGGATGAGGGAGAGGGAGTCAGGTGAGCTGTCAGCTTCAAGGTGGGTAACTAGCTTCTTTTTGAGGGGAAACCTGGCATGGATTCTCCCTACACCTCAGTTTTCCCAAGTGAAACGAAGATGAAGTTGTCTATTCAAGGGATATGCTGGCTGCCTGGGCGTGGCCAAGCTTGCCGCCCTTCCCCACTGCCTCTCTGCCTGGTCAGGGCCTTCGCACAGACACAGCTGACCTCTGCAGAATCAGACCTCTTCTCTGTGCAACTGTCCTGGATCTGCTGGCTGAGCCCTGCAGGCCCCGGGGCCACTGGCTCTGCAGTCTCCCAGCTCCCAGCCTTGGCTGAGACTATACAGGGCCATGCTTCTGAGGGGTCTCTGCCCTTCCTGGATTCAGATTTCTTGAAGTAGGGAGAAGGGGGTTGGGACCTCAAAACACTAGGAGATTTCTAGATACCTGCCTGCCACCGTCATTTACATTTATAATTCAAGTTCAGTGAAGAGATGGGACCTTGCTTTTCCTCTGTCATCCCCGAGACTGAGGGAGCACCCGCATCCAGTGCACCCAGAGGGAGGCAGCTCTGCCTCATCAAGCTGCTTCAAGGAGGAGAAAGTTGGTCTTGAATCCAGAAGAGATGAGACCTCCCAGTAAATGACAGTGCTCAGAGTCACATGCCCCGTGCCAAAGGCCGCAACACTCAGATTTTGAAATTTAATACTTAATTGAATAGAGAATTGTGAGGCATTCAGTCTGTGAATGTACTGAATAATTAGAGATTATTAAACTACTCTTAACAAAAGCAGTTAAGGGAAAATTAATTGACTGAGATAGAGAGATCATTACGCACGGGAGTCTTAGAAACATTGTTTGTTGTTACTCCCCCCACCTGACACTGTCACACGAAACAGCTGCTCCTTTGGGGGTGGCTTCGTTGTGGACACCCCCTGTGTGGAGGTAAGCTGTAGCTACAGGAGCCTGTGCAGAGGTCACGCCTGGTTAGTGACTGTACACGGAGGACGGTGTGAACGGAGCACCTGCTCCTCCATTCTGCGGTGGGAATTTGAGTGTGTCCTCATCATGGTTTTCGTTGTTACTGAGAGACTCTCTCCCACACCCTTAAGACAACTCAGACTTACGAGGTACAGAGGAGGCGACGGTCTTACAGAAGCTGGGCGATCTCAGACCCACAGCTGGTGGGTAGAAGAACCCAGCTGGGGCAGGCAGTGGGCTCACAGTGGGGGTCAGCTGCCCCAGGTCGGGGCTCGTGTCACTGACAGGCCTGCCCTCACATGTGGGCTGCTCTCACAGATGAGGCGCCAAGCTCAGCGAGCTCCTTTCACCCTCAGGACCATGCCCAGCTCGCCCCAGCTGCATGCCTGGCACCTGGCCTCCCAAAGGCTCACATGGTGTCTTCCGCATTAGGAGACACACCCTGCCTGAAGCTGACAGGGAGAAGTTGTCCTGACATCTCAGGGTCCTGGGGTGCAGCTGAGGGGAGGTCTACATGCTCTCAGAAACCTGCCTGGGATGTGTGTGGGCCGAGGGTCCACACATGAGGTTCCGCTGTAGCTGACAGCGCGCCTTCCTTGGCCTCACTACCCACAACCCCAAACACCCCTCTACCCAAGGGATGCGCTTGCGGAGTCTACAGAACTGGGTCAATAGAGACGAGCTGCTGCAGAGCACAGCAGCCGGAGCCTGTGCTTCGGCAGTGCCCGCTCCTCCCGGAGACCTTCCCTCCTTCCTTTCCAGCTCCCTGGCCAGAAGCACAACCCTTCCGCCTCTGTCAGTGAAAGCCCTGGGGCATTTCCGAGGGGCTTGGTGTGTGGAGTGGCTTCCCTTGGGGAGTACTCCTGCCCTAGTGCCAGGGTCTGCCTATAACTGTTCTGTTCTGTCAACTAGACTTGGGCTTATGGGGTTTGAGGCACAGGCGAAGAGCCCTGCAAGGGAAAGTCCCCGTCCTCGTGTCGAGGAGATCCAGACTGAGTTGCAAGCTTTTGCATCTGATAGTTTTTATCTTTTAACTGATAAACAGTTTTAGTTATATTATTATAAACAGATAAAAGATTAATTATAACTGTGCCCCATATTTCATTCTTATGCCAAAACATATTTTTGAAGTCTGTCTGAAATTTAAATTTACCGGGGCATCCTGTGTTTGATCTGGTAGCGTGAACAAGGCTGTGGAAGACAGCTTATCAACTAAGTTGGTGTAGTCTAAGCTTCTGACATCTAGACCCAGAGAAAAATCGAAGTGGAGAGCTAGGCCATAGCTGAGGAACCCCAGCCCTTTGTGCCCTCATCTGTAAAATGGGGACAGGAGGAGAAGCTTCATGCTGACCGCTTGTAGGGTGTGGCCGCTGGTGTGAAGACAGGGTCAGACTCCTAGTGTGAACAACCCAAAGACTGGGATCAAGTGTTTGGAAGTGCCAGCCAAGGGTTATTATGTTTTGGAGCCCCCTAGAGCATGCTGTACACAGTGCCTAGCCCCTGGGTTGAGGTAGATGTGGGAGATGTGACAGTCTTCATCTAGGGCCCTAGTTATCAGGGAAGGCCTCTCTCCACGAGCCGGGCTCTCCTAGGGTCATTTGTTCCTTGGTTCCCACACAGAAGGCTCACCTTCTTGCAGGGTGAAGGCTGGGGATTTGAGCCTCAGCAGCTGGTTGCCATCAAGAGAGGTTCCTGAGGATGGCCTGTTGTTGGGAGCTGGGTCCCTCCTCTCCTGCCTCAGCCTTCTGTAAAATGCGTGAATTGGCTTAGGGTAGCCTGGCTTTTCTAGCTCTGACATCCCTCAACCTGGAGGAGTCCTGATCCAGCCCTACGCCAACGAAGGTGTACACCAAAGATTCAGGGGGTCCGTGGGAAGGCTGTCCCATGACAGCACTGGTTATAAGACAGTGAGTGACTGATAGGCCCGGAGAGGTGACGACACGGTGAAGATCACCACCACTGGCTGCTCTTCCAGAGGACCTGGATTTGATTCTAACTACATGGTGGCTCCTAATTCCATCTGTAATTCTAGGTCCAGGGGATCTGATACCCTCTTCTGGTTTCTCTGGGCACCAGGAACACACATGCATAGACACATTAGGAAAACTACTCATACACGTAAAATAATAAAATAAAATTTAAAAATTAAAAACGAAATGGACTTGAAAGGGTTTGAGGAGAGAATTGCACAGATTGGACTGGGGTACCAAACTGGAAGGATGGGAGAGCAGGTCCCAAGCCACCTATGGAGGAGCAGAGCCTGGGAAGGGCTGGGGAGGTGCTGTAATGCTGGCCAGGTGGACATTCTGAAGAGCTGGAGTCCACATGGGAGCCAGCTTCAGAGAAGACACTCCAAAGACACCCCCTCACTCTGCCGGAGCCTCTGTCCCCAGAGGCCAGGCACCCTGGGCCACAGGATGCTTCTGTGTCTTAGTGTCACTAGGGGAGCTGCAGCTCTGGGTCTGATGTGTTCTGGCCAATGCTGCTTGCAGCTCAGAGGGAGGCTGAGACCCAGCAGGCCCAAGCTTCTCGCGAGGAGAGGACATTTCCCAGAGTGGGATACAGACACCAAAAAAGATGAAACTTCTTTCGAGGCCAGTTCCTCTCCTTATGCTCCCATGAGAGTTGGAATGCTACAAACTGGCCTCAGCTGACTGGAGATGCTAGCATATCAGGCCTCTTTGACTACAAGGACATGATAGGACCTCTCTGATGTGGCTGGCTCGGGTAGAGCCCAGAACGGCAGTGAATGGTGTGCATTATGTAAGTGGGCTGAAGCGACACAAACTCATTTGCTTGTTTCCGCCCCCTGTATGTCTTTAGCCTCATGAGAGCAGGTCTCAGGCCAGATTGGGTCCTAGATGTCCAGTCTGGGATGCATGTGAAGATCTGGGCTATAGCTGAAGTTTCTGGAAAGGGCAAGAAGGATGTGTGGTCGGTACAGCGAGAGGCAGAGGAAGAGGGCAGAGGCAGAGGCCACAGAGGCACAGGCACAGGCACAGGCACAGGCACAGGCACAGGCACAGGCACAGGCACAGGCAAAGGTTAGGTACAGGCCACCATGCCCAGAAACTGAGGCAGGGATGTAGCCTGAAGCCTTGAGGTGGCCTCTGACTTAACGTGTAGGGCCACGGTGAGTCATGTACTCTGGAGGCCACTGATCCCAAAAGCTTTTGCTCTTTGTCCTGTGACTGTATGACATGATGCTTAGTCTCCAGCACAGAGCCACAGCCCACCCACTGTCACTGGAAGGATTTTTGATGGTATCTGAAGAAGTGGGCTGCTCTAGGACCTATGTGTGGGAAGACATCACCCCAGGAATAGGCGGATGGCCCCAGAGCTGGGAGAGGGGACAGCTGCTCAAACCAAGGCCTGTGTAAGGACAGTGATTTATCAACAGGTAACAAAGCTGAGACCTTAGAGTCCAGGCCCCTCACTTTGATCCCTTCCTGTTCACAGCCAGGGATATGGGAGTCCTGTCCCAGGGCGATGGCCATGACCAGCACAATAGCTGACACCAGTCAGATAAGATGACCCAAAAGATGCAGTCATGTGTTCCCAGAGACCATGGAAGAGCATGCGTGCAGGGCCCCGAGCACCGTGAATCGGCAGACCTGGGGGAGGTAGGCTGTGTGATAGCCAGAAGAGGTGACCTAGGTGCCCAAAGGAGGATGTTTGCATAATTCTGTGGCTTGCAAGAACGAACAAGAGCTGTGCCCTCTCCTGGTGGTGGGTGGAGATAGAGAGAGTCACTGTCCTATCCCCAGAGACCGAGCTGGGGTTGGGAGACACATGGTTGAGCATGTGAGGACTTCCCTAGTTTCTCTGTTATGGCAGAACACAGCATGACCCCAATTTTAGGCTTCACCCCACAACCTTGCTTCAGATACCAGCTTAGCAAGGAGAGCAGGAACGCCGAGCAACGACTCTGCTTTGAGGCGGAGCTGCACCCACATGTAGACAGAAGGTTCTCATTTCTGAAGAGTGCCCAGGGAGTAGAGCATCAGCTGAAGGACAAGTGGGCCCTATGGAGGGAAGAGAGTGTCCTTACCATGCAGCCTCAAGGTGACTACACTGTAGCCCACATGCCCAGACCCCAGAATGCTAGCCATCGCTGACTAACTGGAAAATAGTTCAGAGGCCCTCCACTCCGGTGTGGATGGCAGTTCTTAGGGACAACCATCTGCTGCATGCAGGTGGTCAGGGTCCCTTGGGAGCCCTGCTTCCTTTCTTGATACCAGTGGGGTGGCAGGCAGCTGTGGGACACGCACACAGACGCCTCTCCTCATGGTGGCTGCTGGCTGATGCTGTCAGGTTAATTGCTGGTTGCCTTGAGGCTTTCTTAAAACATAGCATGTACAGAAAGCCACAGTGAGAGCCACCTCTTCCCACTTCTCTGGCCTGCCAGCCTTCAGTGTGGGCCTGACTGAAATCCTTGGCATCTCTGGTCCTGGGGGTTAAGCAGGAGCCCATGTCCTCCTCCAGGGCCCACCATCTCCTTGTCACTTCCACTGTCAGGTGCCTACTACCTCCCATGATGCCCTTGGAGAACACCCTTGGAGAACTCCTGCAGGAAGGATTGGGAGCGCTCTCCCTGGTCTTCCCAGTCAGTGTTGCGTAGACAAAAGCCTTTTCCCTGAGGGGCTGTGCAGGGTTCTTATAGTGCTTACCCACAAGAGCCACTAGTCTCTCATAAGGAATAATTAGTCTCTGTCCCTGAGCCACTTTCAGCTTCTGCACAGCTGTGCCCCCAAGACTAGATAGGTAGACCCCACTGCAAGCCTGCATAGCCTGGGTTGACCAGGAGGGCCTGGGCTGGTTTATCTCCAGGTGAACTAGCCTGGGGAATGTTGGCAAAGCTCTGCTCAGACTGGATTTCACCTAGGTGATATTCTTCTTTCAGAAACCACTTCCCACCCAACCAACTCCTTGTCTTTGAACAAATCCAAGATTGGAGCTTCGAGGCCTCCCTACTGGCCCTGGGCTAGCTCGCACCGGTCCTGAGATTTGAACTTTTGGTACCCACTCAGGTCTGCAGGGTGCTGGACATCCCACAGTCTCCAGGCTGGCAGCTCACTGCCACAAAGAATTGACAATCAGGTTCCTTAGCATGCACGCCCCTTGAGAGTGTAAAATCTTGATGTTAACCATCCAGGTGGATGGGGCCTGGGATTGAAGTATGTGGTTACCAGACTGGACTGGGCTGGAGCACTGGGTATTATATGATGTGGCTGTCTTGAGCTCTGAGACTTAACCAGGCTGTTCAGGATGTATGTGGCTGAGAGAGATGAGAAAGAGAACAGGCTGAGCCAGTTCCCTTGGGACAGGTCTTTCTACATGCTTAAGGCAAAGACAGCAGGCCCTTGATCCCACTGCAGTCGGGAGCATGGGCTAGGCACGCGCCAGCTCCCTAAGTGATCAGGGTGAGATTCAGGTTGGATGGAGACCCTTCTCTGTGGTGGCTTTTGCTTTTGAACAGGACCAGCAATGGTGGGTGTGGCATCTTTGCTACCCCTTGAACGGGGGGTGGGGTGGGGGGAGAGAATGAGACCCCCAGTGGGCCTTGTAAGTACCTGCAGTTTCCTGGACACTCAGCCGAAGCCTTATTGGTAATCTGTGTCCCATTGCTGCTCACTGGGGAGGGACAGGATCCTGTGACATGCTCTGGCCATCAGGAACTTCCAGCTATCACTCATCCAGTATCCCTACAACCACCCCAGGCAGCCCAGGCAGACTGACATCCACCTCAGTCAGTGATGCTGGCTTTAGGCTCATGCTCCTGGCAGCTGATTTAGCCTGAAGAAGCAGAGCCCAGGAGGCCATGGCCAGCTCTTTCCCAGCCTCCCGTGTATGTGAGCAAGGATGATTTGAACAGGGACCCACTGCTGTCCCCACTGGCAGCATCCATGTCCCTAGGCCCTTTCTACTTGGAGTGCATAGCCCTGAGGGTCCCTCACAGGTCCTGAGTTTCCCTACAGAACGGAGAGGCTCTCAGCGATCACTGGCAACCTCTCTGGGGTGAGGTGTAATGCCCACTGATGAGCAGGGAGTCTCCTGAACCTGCCTGCATCAGGCATGGGCGCTCCCTCTCCACACTTCAGACTTCAGTCAAACACAGTCCTTCGGCACCAGATGCTGTCATTGTTCCCATCATGCAAATGAGGGCCAACAAAAGAGTGTCACTTATCCCAAGACATACTGCACGTGGGACTCACACCTGTACAGCTGCACATGAACTCTGGGTCCCAGAATTGCAGAGGCCCAGGACCACAGGGAGTGAGAAAAGGGAGCCCTCCCTTGCAATTGGGCCTCACATCTTCCTCTTCTTGCCCCTCCTCTGTCCCACCCAGTGTCCTCCCATGACAGCCTGCAGCTGGCAGAGCTGGGAGCCACCCACGCCCCTCCTGTCCCCTGCTTGTTGACTCCTCTTGCCTGCCACCCCAACCCCCTGGCTATGAGTCACCTCTGCCAGGGAGCAGGGGGGGCACGAGGGTGGCAAGCTGGGGGAGAGGAAGGTAATTGGAGTAGGCAGAGAATCTCTGCCTTCTTATCTCTAGAAAAGGGGACAGGAAATGAGAGTCACTTGCAGAGATTGACTACAAAATGTCACTTAACTTACCCTGTGAGGCCTGCTGCCCTGGCTTTCAGGTGCTGAGTCTCTGGAGCCACACCATGAGTGTCTTTGGGATCAAAGGTGGGCCATCCCTCCTGTCCCCAGCCACCAGCTTGCTACTTCTGCCTCATGGGCATTTTTAGAGTTAAACAGGTTATCACCTGTAACACTCACAGATGGTGCCTGCCATGTGGCAGATGCTTCAGAAGGACATGTTACATGCCGTGGCCTAACTGCCAGCACCTTGGGGCAGGCCCTGCTCCTGTTATCTGCAAGGTGATGGACACTAGCCCTGTCACTTGTATAGTCGCATAGAATACTTCCATTCTGCTCCCCGAATCCTGAGAGAGTCATGCGAGTCTCAACCTATAGAGGAAATAAATACTCTCTGGGCCTGGAAGGCAGCCTGACCCTTACATCATAAACTCTCCTACCCAGGCACAGTGCAAGCGGTTTGCATTGGCCCAGTTTCTGCAAGTGAGTGATTCAGATGGTCTGGGGTCTTACACTGGTTTTCATGGGGCCATGAGGTGAGGGAGGAGGGAAGCCGTCCCTCTGGGCCCTTGGCTGCTTTGCTTGTACTTCTGCAGCAGCACTTGCGAGAGGACACAAGGTTCTTCAGCATGTGGACGCTGCGGGCTGCAGAGGATGCAGGCCAAGCCTTTGTCACAGCCCTTGAGCACGGAGGAAAGGCCTTGGCTTTGAGGCTGAACTGGGTCACCTGCTCTGCGGGCGCTGGGGAGCACCCGTGTGCAGGAAGTGGGCTGCCGCACCCTGTGTGAGTCACTCCGCATGGGTGTGCAGGCTCTGTTGGAGCTACTTCATGTCTCAGGTCCCTTGATGGCCTGGACCTTGCTGGTGCCCAGCATTGGGCTCCATACAGGCTGCTGAGCTCGGGGAACACCTGAGGTTTGTGTCTAGCAGAGTAGACAACCTAGCAAGCCAGGCTTGCACACTGAGATCATGGCAGAATCACCTAGAAAAGCTTCCAGGCCTCGGCATCCCCGGGGGTGGCATCTCGGGACACTGCACTATCATTAGAATTCAGGCAGGCGGGTGGATAATTGCAGGCTCTGCTTTAGTAAAAATTTTGAGTAAAATTGTGTTGGGTATTTTTTGTTTTGTTATTTTCTGATAAGTACTTTTATGGGAGTGTAGATGAATGCTGTATTCTATCTGAGGGGTGTTCCTCTGCAAGAAGGAAAAAATAGCACATCTTTTGCCTGAGCTTCCTTAACCAGCCCCTGGGTTAGCAGGTGTGTAATGTTTGTGTGTGCGTGCACATGTGTGCCACTGCCAAAGTAAATAAGACAGCTTATATACAGCCCCGCCGTGTGCCCTTTTCTTGTTTGAGGGTGCAAATTCTCATCACATTTGAGCTCCTAACACATGATGGGCCTCAGGAGCTGTCTCTGAGCTTCCGAATAGAGAGAGACACACGGGATGCTCCCGCGGGCCCCCCCCCCCCCCAGCACCTGCTTCTTCAGCTGACACCCCATAGCAGGACTTGAGTATATTTTGTAAGAGGGGCCCAGCTTGCTGGAGTGGATGATCTCTTTGAAGGATTAGGGAGGGCAGGGCTTCTGGTGACACAGTGGGGTGAGGCCTGAATCTGAGGAGGTAGGAAAGCCTCCTGGGTTTGTTCTAAGGACATGTCTGTTGTAGGCATAGCTCCTTGAATAATGGTACAAGTGTTTCCACAGTGGTCTGTATCCTAGACCACACTGCCTACCTCAGGCATCTGACCACAGAGAAGACTCAGCCAGCCCTGCCTTCCTGCAGGTGGACAATTTGCCCCAGCACTGGACCAGCCAGAGACCCAAAGACTAGCTTGCACCCCCCAAACTACCTTTTAAAATGGGTGCCTGCATTCTTCTTCCTTTTCTGATGGTCCTAGGGAGTTCCCTTGGTGAGGAAGGCACCCCTCTGAGGTTTGGATTGGCATATTCATTATGGGCTCGCCATTCTGGGAGGGGCTCAGCACTCAGCAAGAGGTAGGGGTTCTAAATGACGCTTCCATCCCTCCTCGTCCACCCCCTTCCCAGTCTTGGCAGGGTGGCAGCTGCTGTCCTTAGTGCTGAAAAGCCTGCTTTTTTTTTTTCCCCCAGCTCTCTCTCTCTCTCTCTCTCTCTCTCTCTCTCTCTCTCTCTCTCTCTCTCTCTCACACACACACACACACACACACACACACACACACACACACTCTCACTCATGCACATCAGCAGCACTAGTTGGGAAGACCGACTGCAGGAACTGGGTGAGAGCTGCAAGCTGCTTCCGTGCTGCCTGCATTCCACTGTGGCTGTGGCCAGGTGCAACCCTCCGTTCTACACAGTGGGCTTTTGGGGGGCGGGGGATTCTACTGCTATATCTTTCAGCTTTTAAAAGCTTCCTGGCACCTTTTTTTTTTTTTTTTTTAGAATATAAAAACTCTACCTCGTAAGTTGCTCCATCTTTGGCGGGGGGGGGGGGGAGGGGGGGGCTTAGGGAAGGATTGCCAGAGGAGCAGTTGGGCCTGCTGGCCCTGCCAGGAGATGGGGGTATTCAGCAAGCAATCTACCGATCAGCCCCTCTGAGACCTGAATGTTCAGATGTGCCATGGCTGGATATTTTGGAACCAGATCCCATGTCTGGTGGGTCAAGGAGCAACAGTGACCTCTGGCCTCTGAGGACACATGCTTGCCGCCACCTGGCAGACACATTGTTGTACAGACCTCACTACTGCCCAGAAGTGGAATTAGAACAATAATTAAGTCCGTGTACCACTAACAGACGTCCTGTTCTTTGCATTGTTGGAAGCTCTCAGACCAGAGTTACTCTTCTTGCTGCTTCCTATGTTTGTCTCTGTCCCAGGCGCCAGTTGTTTATGGCCCTAGGTACCCACAGCCTTCCTCTTCCTTGCAGCCAGTCATGTGTGTGCTGCAGAGGCCAGGCAGTGGGTGGATTCGTCTTTTTATCAAATCATGCCTGGATAGCCTATCGTTTGGTAGTCCTTAGTGCTGCCACACACACACTCAGGGACCTATCCTGATGTGGCAGCCATGAGTCCCCAGCTGCTCAGACACGAGGTGATACCTTACCTTTTCTGTTGCCAGATCACCAGAAACTGGAGAGGGAGGCTCGGATCTGCCGCCTGCTGAAGCATTCCAACATTGGTGAGCACCCAGGGGACAGTAGAGTGGGTGGTTTTGAGAATGCCTACAGAGATATTTAGAACTCAGAACTGGGTACTACTGAGCTGTCCAAGCTCCACACACGCTGTGAGTGTCCGAGTCAGGACTGCTGGCCCTGCCAGGAGGAAGCGGGGGATTCGACAAGAGCCTGTCAGCCCCATCTGCCCATTAGCATAGACGTGAGCCAAGACAGGATAGTCACAAGGTTCTGGCTCCCCTTCCAAGCCTTGGTCCCCAGAAGGCACAGCTGCTCTGCCAGTCAGGCTCCTTCCGAAAGCCCAGACAAATGTTCAAGGAGCCACAGGGACCAAGGTTGTGCTGACCTGGAAAGTTGGCTCAGATGTCCCTGGTCACTCAGTCCTTCCCTGGCAGCCATGGTAGCTATTCAAGACCCTTGCTGTGCACATCCCCACAGGAGTGCCTGTCCCTCTAGAACTGAGGGAGAGCCTAGGAGCTCAGCTTACCCATGATAGGGAGGAACTGGAGATACCTTAGGTGAGGCTGCAGATTCAGGGACGACTGACCTCAGGGGCACAGGGATTTTATCAGACTTCCCTCCAAAGTCTCAGACTTGCCAGGACACAGTCCAGGAATTTGTTTTAAAGGGATCCCCAGGGACTGCAAGGATTGAGCAGATTGGGAGCCTGGCTTCTACATCCCTTTCCAGAGCAGGAGCTGAGACAGAGAGGGAAGGTTAACCTGCTGCGGGAATGTGGGCGTTCCTGCTGCTGTCCTGCTCCCAAGTGTTGGAGATTCTCCGCTGGCCGCTGGCCCATGCTGAGAGCTAGATGGGGAACCTCATGTCTGAGGCTGGATCTCAGCCACCAGTGGATGGATCCTAGTCTTTTAGTTTCAGAGCTCTACTGTAGTTTTTTGTTTTTCAAGACAATATCTCACTATGTAGTCTTGGCTGGCCCTGAACTTGCTGGGTAGGCCAGGCTGTCCTTGAACTCACAGAGGACACCTGCCTCTGTCTCCCAGGTGCTGGGTTAAAAGTGTGCACCGCTGATCCCAGCATAGGGCTTATCCTCTTGATGGGCAGATGCCTGGGCCTGCCCTGGAGAGCTGACTTTGGAAGTCTGGATAGGCCCAGGAAACTGGATCTCAGCAGTGTTTATAGGACTGGTAGGCCATGCCACTGGGTGCCTGCAGCGGAGTGCCAAGGGCCTGACACTTTACCACTGAGCACTGTACCTCTTCTTGGAGATCATGGGAGATGGCACCCCAACTCAGCTCCACCAGTAGCTCTAAGCCCTTGCTTACCTACTCCCAAGTGAGTAACAACCAAGAGCTGTAACTCATTCTGCCTGTTTTCATGAACTGCCTCATTTGGGTGAGTGGATGCCCAGATGTGTTTTAGGTTATTTTGTTTAGTTCTTCAGTAAGATATCTCCCAGTAGCCTGATGTGGTTCCCAACAGGTTCCAAGCAATGGCTTGGCTCCAGCTTCCTGTGTGGACTCAGGGAAGGAGACCATTAGAAGTCCTTGCAGCAGCTTCGTTTCAGTCAGGTTAGGACCCCAAACCAGAACATTCCAGAAGACATACCTGAGACTGGAGTTACCCCTAGCCTGCCTTACACCTCAGCCCCACTTCTACACAGAAATCTGTCCACAGGCCATCCTGGGACCATTAGCAAGTTCTGGGGGACAGGTGGGGAGATAGCTCTGGGTGGGAGTTCAGTCCAGAAGCAGCCTCTGGCAGACTGAGGAGGGGAGGGAGCCCTGTCTTCCCTTCTGATAGTGGGATGCTTCTGCCTGTCTCTCAGGGACCTGGTAGGATGAGTGGAGATGACTCACAAAATAAAAAGTTCCCCCTAGGGGAATCAGCATCAACTACAAAGTTCCTTCTTTTCAGAGGCCTGAGCCAAGTCTCACTTGCATGCCCAGAGCAGACTTTACTGGTGGAAGACACAAGTATCCCCGCCTTTATAGAGTGGTTTCACAAGTATTGTATCCATCTGTGCTGCAGAACAAACAACCTCAAAGTCTTCGCCAACCAACCTGGGTCGCCTGTGCTCTCTCAAGCAACTGAGCTGGCTGGCAGGCCTTTCCAGAGCGTGTGGGACCCTCTACCAAGCACCAATGTGCATCCCTGTTTAAAAGTTATTAAGAATTTCACATCAGGGCTGGAGGGATTGCTCAGTGCTCAAGAGCACTTGCTGCTCTGCAGAGGACCTGAGTTAGATTCCCAACACCCATGTAGCAGTGCATAACCACCTAATAACTCCAATTCCAGGGGCATCCACTGGCCTTTTCTGGCCTCTGTGAGCACCAGGTAAATACTTGGCATACATAGATACATGCAGGCGAAGCACTCAGAAAGAAATTTAAAAGGATTTCAAAGCAGCAGCAGGAGCAGAGTCCTCTTGAGCTGTTAAGGCTCCTCCCCAACTGCAGGCCTAACATACTGGTCTTGCCTAGGGCAATGGCAAATACAGCCTGGGCTGCGTCTATCCAGGGCTTGACTGGAGCCTTGGAATTAATTTCCAAGATGACTCCTTCTATGATCTCAGTTCCTCTCCATAAGTTTCTCCTCAGAGCCATGTAAGCGTCATTGTGAATGGCAATAGGGTCCTCCAAAGCCAGTGATGACAGAGAGAGAGGGAGGAGAGAGAGAGAGAGAGAGAGAGAGAGAGAGAGAGAGAGAGAGAGAGAGAGAACCTTTAGTTAGTGTCCGTTGCTGTGAGATAATCAACAAGTAAGGAGAAATAGGTCTTAGCTCACTGTTACAGAGATGTCAGTCCAGGACTGGGGAAGTGGTTCAGTGGGGCAAAGGGCTCAGATACCCATCACCCATGTAAATGCCAAGCAGGCATGGTGCCAGCCTGCAAGCCCAGTGCTCAGGAGGTGGGGACAGGCCATGCCCAGAGTAAGCTGGCTGGCCAAAGCAGTGGGTTCTGGGTTCAAGTGAGAATTCATTAAGAAGAATGAGAGTAATTGAGGAAGACACCCGAGGTCCACCTCTGACCTCCACATGCACCCACACACATACATGTACACCCACACGTGAACATGCATACATGCATGGATAAAGTCCATACCCATGCACACACATGCAAAATAAGTACCAGTCCATGATTTCTTGGCCTGGTTGCTTTGCTCCTTTGGTAGGAGCAAATGTTGGAGGAGACCTGTTCACCTCACACATGGCAGCTGGGGAGCAGAGGAAGAGAGGATGGGGGTCCCTACTGATCTAACTTCTTGTCACCAGGCCTCACCCCTTAAATAATCGATCTTTCAATAGTGGCATGTACTGGAATCAAGCCTTTGACGTGTGGGCCTTTGGGAGACATTTTCTAACATAATATGCAGAGACAAAACAGAAATAGAGACAAGTATGAGAAACGGAGATGAAGACAGAGAAGAGAAAATGAAGGACATATTGCCTTTCAAAATTATGATAAAAAAATACATGACAATTTCCCCCGTGTAGACGCACAGTTCTATGGCACTGACTACATCTACAGTCCAGTGGGCTCACTGTCAATGGCCAAGCCATTTTCCTCTTTCCCATCCCGCTACCCTCACTAAACAACTCCCCATTCTCCTCCCCCTGTCTCTGGACCCAACATTTTGCTTCTGTGTCTGTGACTGAGCAATCTCAAAGCCTCATAGAAACAGAGCTGAGCTATACATGGTCTGTCTATCCATGACTGACTTATTTCCTTATGGGGTAGCTTTCTTCTTCCTCCTCCTCCTCCTCCTCCTCCTCCTCCTCTTCCTCCTCTTCTTCTTCCTCCTCCTCCTCTTCCTCCTCCTCTTCTTCTTCTTCTCCTTCCTCCTCCTCTTCCTCCTCCTCCTCTTCTTCCTCTTCCTCCTCTTCTTCCTCCTCCTCCTCTTCTTCCTCTTCCTTTTTCCTCCTCTTCCTTCTCTTCCTCCTCCTCCTTCCCTTCCCCATCACCTTATTCCTTCTTTCTCCTTTCTTCTCCTTTCTTCTTCTTGGGACAGGGTTTCTTTATGTAACCTACAGAACTCCATCTCTAGACCAGGTTGACCTTGAACTCAGAGATCTGCCTCTGCTTCCCAAGTGCTGGAATTAAAGGCATGCATCAACACACCCAACTAGAATTTCTTCCTTTTGAAGACTGAATGATATTTTATTTGTTTGTCCATCCATCTCTTGGTGGACACTTGGGGCTGCTTCCTTGGTCATTGTGACTGGTGCTGCTCCAATGGGGTACACAGGTTGAGTCTCTGCCTTCAGTAGGCTGAGTATACTTCTGGGGGCAGCTTGTTAAACATATGAATCCTGTTTAACTCTTTGAGGAACCCTGTGCCTTCTGATGATCTAGTTTGCATGGTATCTGTCATGCATACTCTATTTGAAACCCACGGTCAGGGCAAATCAGCTCCCATGGAGGAAATGCACCATAGGGTTTAGGATGCATTTTGCAGCCATCATGATGAGCACCTGAGGGCTCCTACCTGCTGAGCTATCTCGTTATGAGTGAGGCTGATGGTCTTATCCAGGACCAGCAATAAAATCAATCCCTCAACTCCCAGATGCCAGATCCCTAGCATCTAGACAGGGCTTGGCCAAGTGTTTGTTCTAGGGTGGCCCAGTCTCCTTTAGAGTGAAAGCGGGCTGGGTAGGCACAGCACCTTTCCATGTGGTCCGACCTTTGCAGTGCTGTGGAGATGGAGAGAGGGGTGATCTGATTTGGGTCACTTGCAACAGCAAGAAGCTTTGCTTAGATGCCCCTCTTGGGAAGAGGGTCAACTCATTCCTCTGGGTTGTCTGGAAGAAGGTGAATGAACAGAAGAACCTATGTGATCTTGGCCACCCAAGACAGGGTCCCCAGGTGAAGAGGCTTCCAGACTAGGTTGTGACCTTCAAATTCGTATCTGTGTGGTACTTTTCCTTAAGCACAGACAGTGTATATCTCACCTGGATGTGTCCCTGAGCGCAGCAACCTCCCCAGGGAGGCTCCAGAATTCGTTAGTCAGCACATGTTTATAAATCCCTGCCTTTTTTTGTGCCAGGAGAGGCACTCTCGGGTTGCCTTAGGTCGCTTGCTCTAGCCAGGACTTCTGAGAGCTAGCCAACTGTTGATATCACATGCTTGACCTGCAGCAGAAGGACCCCTCAAATCTTCGAATGTTTGGGTGCTCCAAACTTGTTTGCCCTCAGAAGCTACAACCCTAGCTTGGCTTGGGAGTCTGAGCCCTTGAGTCTTGCTGAGCAAAAGGAAAAGGGGTCCCCAGTAGCAGGAAGTCCCACAGCAGAACAAGAAGAGGGACACGGCCATTCCTCTCCCCTGGGAGACCCAGGTGAGTAGGTTGACCCTGGGTGAGGTTTGCCTGGCCACCTGACCCAGACCCTCCTGGCTGGCCTGGCAAGAAGCTATGGTGGACCTACCCACCTTATACAGAAGTCACCACCTCTATATACCAGCCCACAAAGTGCCATTTATTTTGTGTCCTTAAATAGATTTTGTCACAATTCTGTCATGTTTTCCTTAGCCTTCTCTGTGAACTCACAGGTCTAATGTGCTGGTTAAGATTTATTTGAAACCATTAAAATAAGCACCTGTTTTAAAAATGGTGTCCACATACCTATAACCTTAATTCCACATAAACAGAGCCCCTGTAATTCCTTCTGCAGGAGGAAACTGAGTCTTAGAGAGGAGATGGGACACACCTCTTTGGTCAAGATGAGCCAAGCCTCTTTGGTCTCTAGGTAGATGGCTGAGTACAGGCAGCCCCCAACAGTCTTTCCTGGAGACCCTAGGGGACAATGGGGTAACTCCAAGGACCAGCTAGGCCTTCTTGGAGCACTGCCTTCAGAGATAGATGGAAGAAGATCCCCCTTGGGACTGCTGGGACCCTTCTCTGCTCAGAGTGGCATGTCCCAGAGGGGAGGCAGATGAGCTATCCAGACAGGCCACCTTGATAGGCCCCCCAGGAGGAAGGAGTCAGAAGAATGTGCTCTGGCTCAGCCTCAGGGATTTTGTTGGCAGGTCCTAGAAGGAGGTTCCAGCAGGCACCAAGGACTCATCTTGACTTAGGAAGACACTGGTCAGCCTGGACAGAGTGGAGGCCCAGGTAGAAGTAGAGAGGCTAGGGGACCAAGTAGAACAGATTTGTCCTCACTAAGGGCTCTGATAGCCCAGAGAGATAACCAGGATGTGGGGCCCAGCAGATAGGTTGGGTAAGGTCAGGGAAGCTATGCTACTGAGCTTAGAGCCAGGAAGTGGAGGAGAAATGCAAGGTCCTGCATCCATAGTGGCGGCTTCTAGGCCACTGCCATGAGCTTCAGAAAACACCTCAGTCATCTGGTGTTTATTATACTACAGTGACAGACACAGGGCTGTGGCTCAGGGACCACACACTGCTTCACATAGGAACACAATTCACAGCACCCTTCAGACAGGGGATTCTTCCATTTTACAGAGCTGCAGACTGGGCTCAGGTAAGGGGGGGTCCCTCCTCAGGTAAGGGGGGGTCCTTCCTCAGGTAAGGGGGTCCCTCCCAATTCACACTGCTACTTTGGTGGCCACAACAGGTGTCCTTCTGTTTCCTATCTCCGTGAGGCCCGGGCCTGGTGTGCTAAAGGTATACATGAGGTGAAGTGCATTATGGGATTGAGGTGTCTGGAACCAAGTGGGGGCGTAGGACAGATTGGAGTTCCTAGGCATAAGGATACTATCAGGAGGGTGCCTGGGAAGACTAGTGCCAGGAGGGAGGGTGCCGGCAGCCAGCTAGAAAACTAGGACAGAGGGGAGGGTGCCAGGAGCAGGAATTGTGTGGGCTGTTTCTGCCTGAGGTCCTGGAGTCCTGTGGGACCAAGGAGAAGGTGGCTGCTCTTCACCCTCCAGCCTCATGGCCCAGTCTTAGGTGGTGGAAGACAGCAAGAACTTAAGATCCCAGGAGCGCCAGGGCCAGGGCTGGTACAGCGCACTCTCTGGAGCCAGACCCCAGCTCCCTGACACAGCCTCACTTCACCCTTTGTGGGCTCTGTGCCCTCAACTGGTTCTTCAGTCTCCCTGCTGCAGCTCCCTTTTCTGCATCCCGCAGGGGTGGTTGGTGTCCTAATGCACGTGCAAGGGCTCAGAGCAGCCCTGTCCTGCACTGCTGTTCTAGCAAAGGGCAGGGTCTGCATGTGGGAGAGCAGGGCCCAGAGTGACTCATTCCAGGAAAATCCTTACTGCTTGGTGCAGAGTGCAGCTCCCTCATGCCGTCGCCATCAGCGTGTGAGCTCCTCCTTCCTCAGAGCCCATCAGCCCCAGCCCAGCCCAGGCAGACACTGAATACAAGTTCAGCAACTGGTGTGGATAAGCCAGCGAGAGGGAGACTGTTAGATCCCACTGGCAAAAAGGAGTCATAAGTCTCTGAAAGATACCACACCTGGTAACCAGAGATACCTCCTCTGAGTGGAGGCCCTGTCCTGCTAAGGACAGTCCAGAATGGAAAATAGGTTTGTTTCCTGCAGAAACCTCTCCCATGACGACGTGGCTCCTGTTAGGGGCTCAGCAGTGAGCCTTTGCGGTATTTCTCCTTGGTAAGGGAAATAGGAGAGCAGAAAGGGGCCAGTAGAAGGGCGAGGTGCTGCCTAGAGCTGCATGATGCTCCCTCAGGCCCAGCGGTGCTCCCTCGGGCTCCTTGGTGCTTCCTCAGGGCTCCGTGATGCTCCCTCGGGGCTCCATGGTGCTCCCTCAGGCTCAGCATGTAGTACCTCAAGCTAGCTCATATCTTCCCCCAGCCCCAGGCAGCCTCCTTACCTTGGAGGAGACCCTGTGGGGCACAGAGAGGAGTTCCTTCTCCCAGGCTTGCAGCACTGGTGCTATGTAGGCCCTGACAGGGTGGAGGTGGGCAGTAGGGAATATCCTGGGCTACCTCCTGCCCCTCATGACTTTTCTGTTCCTGCAGTACGCCTCCATGATAGCATCTCTGAAGAGGGATTCCACTACCTGGTCTTCGATCTGTAAGTGCCAGATCCAAGTTCCCTTACCTACTTTACTCCCAGCATGGGCCCACAGCCTCCTCAGATTCAGGAACATCCTGTCCCTGCATCAGGACACTCTCCTCCATGCAGAAAGCTGGTCAGTTGGGGCAGCGGAGGGAAGACCATGGAGAGCAGCAGCCAGTGCCCATTCACCTTCCTCCCTTCTGAGGCCTGCCTTGCTGAGTTGGGGGCACAGCTAGCTGGCATGAGCATGCATGTTGATAAGTGTGGGCAGAAGGATGTATGTGCACGCATATGTATAACAGGGCCTGAGCTTAGAGTCAGCACAGAGATGCTTTGTGTAGAGTCCATGAGTGTACATGTATGTCTGTTTTATAAGTGTGACTGGGTGTGTTTTGGGGATACAGGCCTGTGTGTGTGTGCGCGTGCGCACATGTGAGTGTGTTTGCATGAGTGTGTGTGCAGTAGCTGAGTGAGAAGGCGTTCAGGGCCAACTCCGCCTCTCACTTCCTGCCGGATTTAGAAGCGATGATCTCATCTCCCTCAATCTTGACAGCTCCTGCTAAGCAGCGCTATATTTAGCTGTCTGTGAATCAGGGCTGCTTCAGGACCCTGGGCTGCGTGGGGGCCCAGGGGCTTTGGCCTGTCCTGGTGGCCTCCAGACTGCACAGCCAGGGAAGCTTGGCTCTAGTACTGTTACTAGAGGGTTACTAGAGTACTGTTACTAGGGTTACCTCATGCCCTCTGGCTGCCCTTGAGCAACAGGCTGCATGGGAACAGGAGGAGCCTTCCTAGGGCCACCTCTCAGCTCTTCCTCCCTTAAACGGCCTGACAGACATCCGGGCTGTTGGGCATGAGGGCCTTAGCTTTCTCTGCCTTGGAGCATCTTCTGGTGAAGAGTTAGGCTGCCCGTGCATGGAATTTGTTTATTTCTCGGCTACCTCTGTGTGACCCACAAGACCCTGCCTAGAATTTTCAGCTACATAACAGGCTGCAGTCTGACTGAATCTGTTGAGACCTCAGTCCCATGGCCTGATGCGGGGGGGCTCACTTTCCCCCTATGTGCCCCAGAATCTTTCACCGCCCTGTCTTCTCCACAAACAGAGGCCTGTGGGCTGAGGATGGCCATGCCCAGGGCCCCTGATGGCCAATGGATGGCTGCACTTGTTTGGGGAGCTGAGAAGGAAAGAGAGTGGATGGGGGAGGGATGGATGTATATATGTGTATGTGTGACACATTTACCTCTCAGACCTCTCAACACATGCCAGGCAGACAGCTGCAGGGAGAGTCTGAGGAGGTGGTCTAGACAGAAGGCCTAAATACCCTCCCATACCTCCGGAGCTTCCAGGGTTTCAGGTTCTGAGGTGGTTTGGTAGCACCCCAGCAGGCCTCAAGGCCTTGTCAGTTGGGAGCTCTGCAGGTTTTGGGAGGTGACCGGTTCACACCAGGCCTAAACAGGGAAGTTACAGAGCAGGTCTCCCAACAGTGACCCCGTATCTCCCACATCCGCCAGCTCAGTAGAGGCCCAGATCCCTGCCCCGTGACTCTGGACCAAGAAATGACCCTGATGTCCACACACCAATGTGCAAGTGCCTGAACACATGCAGTAACTCAAGGAGCCTGGCCCTGGCACAGATCTGGCACCTCCAAGAGCATCCTTTAAACTACAGCTCTACACCAAGATACACTGGCCTTACACCATTTTCTCTGCCCAGACTTGCGTTTTCAAAGCTTGGTTCAAGAATTTTCTTTTGTGCCAGGACTCAAGCTATCAGTCACACAGCACTGGGGATAACAGCCCCTTACCTGGGCTGCTGCTGGATCTGACTCTCCTGGCCCACATATGTGCAAACCACACATTCACAGTGTTGCTCTTTCCACTGTGCCATGAGCACTTGATGGGTGGAGACAGAGACAAAGGACAGGAGAGTGTGTAGGCAGAGTACACTACCTATGTTGTCTATGGCCTCATGGGAACAGGAATTCGAGTCTTTCAAGACCTCAGCCTACCGTGGAGGCCAGAGCCAGGCACTACTAAATCCACCGTGTGATCCTCATATCTGGCCCAAGACAGTGGGGCATTGAATAGGGAAAGCCAGATATTCTCATACCTAGAATTAAGGGTGAGAAAGCTGGGTGTAATCCTGGGAGGCCCTGGCTTAACCCTGTGTGCTGCCTGCTCTGGGGAGCCCACTTAGGGGTAAGAAACTCAGTTTTCTCAGGGTACAGGTGTAAAGAAAGAAGCATTCAGTACCACCAGGGGTGAACAAGTATGCCCTTGATAAGTTGTTACTGGAGGGGGTGAGGATGGAGGTGATGGTGATGATGGTATGGTGATGGTAGTCATGGTGGTAGATGGTAGCAGTGATGACAATAGTGAGGATGACAGCATTGGTGGCAGTGGTGATGATAAGGTGTTAGCAATGATGGCAGTGATGGTGGGGGTCATGATGATATAATGAAGATGACATGAGATCAGTGATGGAGGAGGTAGTGACAATGATGACGATGACTGTGGTGGTCATGGTGATGGTGCTGACTGTGGTAGTCATGGTGATGGCACTGACTGTGGTGTCATGGTAATGGAGATGACTGTGGTAGTCATGGTGGTGGTGATGGTGCTGACTATAGTGGTCATGGTGATGGCACTGACTGTGGTGGTCATGGTGATGGTGCTGACTGTGGTAGTCATGGTGATGGTGTGGTGCTGACTGTAGTGGTCATGGTGATGGCACTGACTGTGGTGGTCATGGTGATGGCACTGACTGTAGTAGTCATGGTGATGACATGACTGTGGTAGTCATGGTGGTGGTGATGGCGATGACTGTGGTAGTCATGGTGGTGGTGATGGGCTGACTGTGGTGGTCATGGTGACAGTGATGGCGCTGACTGTGTGGTCATGGTGATGGTGATGGCGCTGACTGTAGTGGTCATGGTGATGGTGATGACTGTGGTGGCAGTAATGGTGATGACTGTGGTGGTCATGGTGACGTGATGGCGCTGACGTGGTAGTCATGGTGATGGTGATGACTGTGGTGGCAGTGATGGCAATGACCATGGTGATCATGGTGACATGATGGCGATGACTGTGGTGGTCATGGTGGTGGTGATGGCGATGATTGTGGTGGCAGCAGTGGCAGTGATAGTGTGACAGTGGTCATGTGGCGGTGGTGATGATAGGTAATGGTGGTGACGTGATGGGCTATCAGGGTGAGGAGGAGCTCCAGGATCCATGACTATGTGCTTTCCTCATAGGGTCACTGGTGGGGAGCTCTTTGAGGACATCGTAGCAAGAGAGTACTACAGCGAGGCTGATGCCAGGTGGGTGTGGAGCTTCCCGCCGCGCTCCCCTTTCCTAACCTCTGGCTCTTTCCTCATTTAATGCTATACCTGCCCCTTCTGTAACCCACTGTTTGTCCTGTGTGTCCCTGTCATTTCCATGGCCCTTCAGAGGTCAGCTGATTAAGAGTGTCAGCACAGGAGTGTGGACCTACTGGGGAGCCGCCTGGCCTGCACATAGAGAGGCTGTCTTCTTGGGATGGTGAAGGAGAGGAACCTCGGCATCACTCTGCTTTTCTCTTGGACATCCCATCCATAGTCCATTAGCTTCTCAGGGAGAAGCAGGCAATGCGATGTTCTAAGAAAGACAGGCCAGGAACCAATCCCCATCCATAGTGTCCTCCCAGAGTCACCTTGGGCCCAGCCCGGCCTGAGCACAGCATTGTACTGACTGCTGCTAGAAACACTACTGCTGGTTCTCCACGAAAAGCTCCTGAACGCATGCCCACCTCACTCCAGGGCAATGGAAGAGGCCAGGGTGATATGAAACCTTAGTTCAGGGCCAAGGGGCTGTTTGTCCTCCCAGCCAGGATGCCAATCAGAGGACTGAACCCTAGATCCACAGGTCTCTGGTGTGTGGCTAAGTGGAGGCACTTGGATTCCATCCAGGCCTAGATTCTTCATGAATGTTTGGATAGTCTTTCTCTCCAGGCCAGTCTTTGCCAGGGCAATGAAGGATGATGGCCCTGAGAGGCCTGTGTATGGCATGGCTGCTGGGGACCAGACTGAAGGGTGTCAGCTGAGGCAAGGATGGGTCTGTCTCTGGAAGGGCTCCTGGGACCCATGTCAGGTGCTATCCTGACTGGGTCTTACCTCAGGGATAGCTGTGGACACTCACTCCCTGCTTGTGGGCCCTGTCCATCACTGCCTGGCCACAGAGATAGATGTGCATTTAAAGGCAGGGGCCTGGGGTGGGGGGGACACAGGAGTCCTTTCCAAGCAGTTGAGTTATGAGTGGTTTTAAATTTTCTATCTTGTCTATTTTAAAGCTTGTCTTTAATGAATATGCATTATATCTGTAATTGAGAAAAATGAATATTATTTAGATGAGCTTTATGTGACTCGTTCTGCACTAGCAGGAAGTTTTGCTTTTCACTGCAGGCCCCAAGTCTCTGTAGGAATCCATGAACATCCTGGCTCATTGTGACCTCTTAGGTCTTCCCCATGGAGCCAGGCAGCAGAGGGCAAGCCACAGAGAAGGACAGAGTGGGACAAGCTGTGACCCCAACCCTCAGTCTCAGGAAACTAAGGTCACTGAGTCCTTTCAAAGGCTCCCCAGGAAAAACATTTTTTTTGCAAAACGTCTTTAAAAAGATCTGTCCTGTGGACTGGAGGAAAATAAAATTTTTCTTTATATTCCACTTATAAGAGAAGCAGAAAGAGAAAGGGAGCCCCCTTCCCTAACCTAAATTGATAGGTGGGAAATATGTGGGGCGCTAAGCTAGGAAGCCGTGTCCCTTCCAAGTAACCTGTATGGGTAGGGGGGTCGGTCTGATACTGCTTCCCTCTTTATCAATGTCTTCCAGCCCTTGGCCCTCCTCTATTAATATAACCCCATGTGGTGTGGGGTTCCCTGTAAGCTTTGTTCTCCAACCCAGGGGCTGCTTCTACCATTGGGGTCAGAACTCACCTCAAGAATACAGTTCTGGTATCCATCCAGGGTCACACAATGGTGCCAGCCTCAGCCTATCTCTGAAAGGTACTCAGCGCCCTCTGGTGGCTCTGACGTGCCTGGCCTGTATCTAAACCCTCCAGATTCCATTTCTGGAGAGAAATAGGGAGACAACCCTGTCCAAGACCTGTTGGGTCCAGGAGGCTTAAGACAGAGAGTGGCCTTGAGTTCCCACATTCTTAGACTCTTCAGGTCATGGGAACCTGTAGGCTGAGAGAGGAAAGTGCTCTGTGTCCTTGCTAGACACCCTCCATGAACGTCTCAGAGGACAAGAGTCCCTGCTGCTTGCCAGGGAAACCCTATGTACAGAGTGTCACAAGTATTTAAGGTTTCCTGGACCTATTCCTGGCCAAGAAGACATGGGCATTGTCTCTCCGGTATTTAGGAATCCAAGGGAGGTGACGCTTAGTGGTCAGACTGTGAGAAAGGATGGGCAGCCTGAGTCCTGAGAAGCAGGGGGAATACACAAGGAATCCCCATGAAAAGGCTAACCCCACTCGTATGACAGCCCCAGTCCCTAAGGCCGGTTATTCTGTACCCAGGACTCTTTCTCAATGGGGCTGTTCCCCACACTGAGGAGGGAAACACACAGTCGGGACTCGGATCCCTGCGATCTGTTGGCTGGACCTTTATGCTTCTGCCTTAGACTTTGGTACCTAATGACTTTAGGTTGCTCCTGTGGATTGCTACCCCACAGCCATTGACCTACCTCAGGGTGAATCCCAACACTGGCTACAGTAAAATTTGTGCTCAGGTTGAGAGAAAGCACCAGGGAGATGGGCTGACACCATCTGGCCAGATTAGGAAGCAGATTCCTAATGCTCAGAGCAGGAAGGCAGAAAGAGGGTGTTTTCTCAACCCATTTCTATCCAAGGTAGCTAGAGGTTCCTTTTAAAGAGACGCAGAGCTTTTATTTTGGAGTTTGTAGGGGAAACTTAGAGGTGACCAAGTCATTTTACAAAACAAGGAAAACAAAGTTCAGAGCACTGAGACTTATTCTTGCAAGTCCTAGAAGCCAGGCACAGCAGCACGTACCTGTAGTCCCAGCTACTGTGATGCTGACTAGGGCCCAAGCTGAGAATCACGTCCAGAACCTAGCCAGTGCTGCTTGACAGTGAATTCAGGCCACAGAGTGACTTCCAAACTAAGACACTAAGAAAGTATTGCTGCCTGGTGATGGAGGTAGCATGGGCCAGAGCAGCGTGAGGTAAAGTCCCTAAAGAGAGTTCTCTGGGCCGCTATTCTCTGGCTAGGTGAGTGCCCTACCTGCCACAGGTCCCTGTTGTCACTTTGCCTCCCAAGCTTGGTGCCATGTTCTCCTGGAGAGCCTTGGCTTGCTGACCAGCTTATTCTGTAGTACTAGTGACCTCTCAGGGTGACTGTGATGGATATGAGGAGCTTCCACCTTCATGGGAACTGGCCTACACCAGAAAGGGAAGATCATTAGCCCAGCAGCATAGGCTAGACCTCTGAGCACCAAAAGACAATTTTCTGGGGCCCAGCACCACCAGGAGGGATGCCTGGGGGAACAGGAGGATAGGACAGTGTGCACTGCTACACACATGCTGATGATGTTATCATGGAGGATAAGACCTCAGGGCCTGGCCTAGCGTCTTGACTGGTCTTTAAATGGTCTCTCTGAAGACTGATATGGCCCCTTCAAAAACAGCAGACACAGGAGAGGGGCCAAGGTGGAGCCTGGGAGAAGGCTCGGAAGAAGGGATCTCAAGGCCCCCACACAGGGAGAGGTGATAGCATTCTGGAAGGTTGCCTTCCATAAGTTGGACATGGTTCTTTCAGAACTCACAAACCTCAGGTTCATATCCATCAGAAGTCAAGGGAGAAAACTTGAATATAACTCATAGTGCCGTGCTGGTCATGTCCACGTGTAGCCAGACTTGGGGGTGGGGGTGCTGTTTGAGAAGGGTAGTTTCCATATCCCAGGGAAGCCAACCTTTGGTCCCTCCACTGTTCCTAGGGTGAGGCCCCATGAGACTTGTGCCTGGCTCCACAGGCTACTGGGGCAGCGGGAGTTGAGCACAGGCTACAGGGCCTCTGCATCCATGGGGCTGGTGGCCTTGAGCCTGATGTGTAGAAGGACAGGAAGGGACTGAATCTACCACTGATAGATGCCACTAAGAGAGAGCTGGAACAGAGGAGACTCCAGTGCTCAAGCTGTTCCCTGGCTAGCGAGGCACCAGGCCCAATAGATGTCTTCATGTGGATAAGGCTGGGCTGATGGACACCAAGGCGCCATACCTACTGAGGTGAAGAAGCATCAGTTTCGCAATGTTGCCACTCCAAAGCAGGCAGGCTTATCCACATCACCTGGCACCCATGCTCCTGCCTGCCCCGCCCTTTCCTGTCTTGGGCCCAGCAGGGGAGGCAGAGCAAGGACTAGGACAGCTGACCTCGGGGCTGAGGAAGGACTCCCTTGTGGCCAACATCTCCTTCCGCCATGATTCCCCTCATCTCCCTTGCTCCCCCTAGGCTGGGGATTGAACCCCAGTACTCCACAGCACTCCTGCCTTCCCCATGCCTCCTGTCGCTGCTCTCCTCCCTGGCCACCCCAGGACCACTCAACTAACTTGCCTGCTGTTTGCTATAGTCACTGCATCCAGCAGATCCTGGAGCTGTTCTCCATTGTCACCAAATGGGGGTCGTCCACAGAGACCTCAAGGTGAGTTTCTTCTCTGCTCTGTGACAGGTTGTCACCCTCACCTACAAACTGTGTAAGAGAGGTGTGGTGTATGAGGGAGGAGGGGTGTGGAAGGTGCGTGTGCATACTGTATACTTGCACAAAGGAGTGTGAACGCATGTGTCCAGGTCTGGGCAGGGCCATGTGCATATGTGTGTACTTAGAGGCATGAGTGCATGCGTATATAAATAGCTGGGTGTGTGCATGCATGGGTGTGCACACATGTGACGGGTAGATGCACACTTACAACCCAGTGCCTCTATACTTCTAGAACCATCTGGTTAACAGAGGTATACTCAGATTCTCACTTTCCAGTCCCCTACCAAGATGGAGCTCTCGAGGATGGGTGACTCAGGGCAGGGTCAGGAGTGGACTGGCTTGGCCAACTCCTCTCAGACCTCTCTTTCTGATTCCATGATGTCCACATCTAGACTATGGGCTCCAGGCTCTGTTCAAAAGAAAATCTGTGGCTCAGTGTGATGGTTCATCCCTTCAATCCCAGTGCCTAGGAGATTGAGGCAAGAGGCTCAGGAGTTCAAGTTAGCCTAGGGTACATAGCAGGTTTGAGGGCAGCCAAGTCTACATGAGACCTTGCCTCGTGAGAAGAAATCAATTGACTCTGAGCTCTCTAAAGACCCCTACCCCCAATCCCTTCTCCCTGTAATCTCTCCTTTTCCAAGGCCTGGCTCAGCCTCTTGCTGAATCCACCTGTTTGGGGACTCTGTAGATGCCAGTCCTGGCCTGAATGTCTTTAAGGCTGACCTTCCCCTGAGCCTCCATGCAAACCGGGGTGGGCACTCCTTTCTTAGGCCATAGACCAAGAGCCAGTCTTTGCAGCTGTCCTAGGGAGGGTGTCACACAGAGTAGGCCCAGGATGTCCACTGCATCTCATCATGTATCCTGCTTCCTTGGAGCATCCTGCTCTGTCTTATCTGGGTCAGCCGTGCACAAGGCCCCTGAGACAAGAGGGGTATACGTCACTGATTATATGAGGTGTGAGCACTACGCTTGCAGACAGTTAAAGCTGAGGCTAAAGCATACAAGTATGTGTTCCCTCACGTCTCGGGTCTGGGCAAACAAGATTGTTCCTCCTCTCCTGGAGGAAATCCCACCATCTTGATGAGGTAGACTCACAGATGACACAGTAGTAGGTTGCTACACAGTCAAGACAAGGCAGGAGAGAGCACTTGCAGCTAGCATGTCTCGGTGTGAGGGAACCAGAGTGCAGCTCCCCCTCTGGCCCGACTGCTGCCTCCTCCAAGGTCCCAGACTTTCTTGCCTTGCACCTTCTAGAGCTCCCATTTATTGACACATTTTCAATGTGGAAGCAGAGAGCCTGGGGACCCTGCCATGCTCACAATGGCAAAATGAAGATGGGCAAGGCTGAGCGTGACCCCTGCCTGTCACCAGAGGGGAGGGGGTTCTAGGTGAGCTGTAGCCTTGGGCTTGCTTACTTCACACCCACAGCCAGAGCCCTTCTGAAGCTCCAGTCTGCCATGGGTCCTGCACACCCAACTCAGGAAGCCCACATCTTCCTGTGTGGGTGGGCAGGCATACTTTGGTTCCAGGAGTCACCATGTAACATCTCTGAGAAGGATAATAAAAGCAGGTCATGTGGCAGTATGTGGTCTGGCTGCAGAGTGACCCCAGGAATGAGGTTGCCTCTGTGGACCGTGAGGGTACCTACGAACTCACCAAGGGGATCTAAGGGCTGAAGAGCCCCCTGGTGGTCAGAAGCCAGGAACTGCCTGCTGAGTGCTGCCCAGAGACCTGGTCCTTGGGCGCTGCCAAGACAGGCTGCTATGGTTGGAGGTTAGACAGAAAGGCCAGGGGAAGCAATAGCAGAGAGGCCTCTCAGGCCCTCAACAACCCAGAGACAACAGCCTCTCTGGTCACTTCTTCAGGACAAAACAAATGTCCCTCCAGCTGAAACAAGAATGATTTTCCAGGAGTCTGCTTTTCCCGCTTGTGGATGCAGACAACCAAGCAGCCCATGGCTCCTTTCTGTCCTGTGTAGTACTGCTGACTGGAGATGGGTGCGACTTGGGTGCTCCTCCATGTCCTGTGAAGACCACTGCCCAAGCCCCTGAACTCTCCACCATGTCAGAAAGGAGAGGGGCAAGACTAGCGATCTATCAGTGGGGCAACCCTGCAGCCCTGCGCTGGAACTGTTGTGTTGTCTGTGAGGGTGAGCTGGAGATTTTGTTCTCATTTTAGGAAGCAGGGTATCCAAGTTCAAACTAAGAGCCAACTTCCCTTTGAATGACTGGGGCTTGCCATCCTTGACCCCAGAGAAGAATAGAGCTATAGGTCTAGGACCTCCATGTTGGGAGGCACACTGTGCCTCCCTGTCCAGAAAACTGCTGCCATCTCTGTTTTGTCCCCCGCCCCTCACAACTGCTCGTGGTGTGAACACTGTGCCCTGACGGCTCTCTCCCTGTAGCCTGAGAACCTGCTTCTGGCCAGCAAATGCAAAGGGGCCGCAGTGAAACTGGCAGACTTCGGCCTGGCCATCGAGGTTCAGGGAGACCAGCAGGCATGGTTTGGTGAGTGTCAGGGGGCGGGCAGAGGGTACTGGCAGCTCCTCATGGCCCTTCATGGTCCCTTCCCCTTTGATAGGATTTGCGGGAACGCCAGGCTACCTGTCTCCTGAGGTCCTTCGGAAGGAGGCATATGGCAAACCCGTGGACATCTGGGCATGTGGTAAGACCTGTGTGTGGAGGTGGCTGGGTGGCATGGTGTGTGTGGTAGTGTTTCTGGGATCATTCCCTCTGCCCTGCAGTGAGCAGGTGGCTGGCTTACCCTGCCCTGAGTCAAGTATGTGTGCCATACCTGCCTTTGGGCTGCCTTAGCAGGGATCTCACACCGTGACTACATTTACCAATGTGCCCCAGGCCATTATGTTTGTCTGCCTGTGCTCATTATAGGTCTGTGCCCAGAGCAAGTGGACACCAGGATACAGGGACCAGGGGCTGTCAGACCACAGGGCAAGGTGGCTCCTTAGGTGGGCTCTTCTCTTTCTGGTGGGGATACAGCAGAGGAGGCTGACCAGGCTCCCTAGTGATGTAGGGTGGAGATGGAGCAGGGATAAGCGGCTGTTTGTGCCATCTTCCCCATGGCAGAGGGGCACAAAGGGACACTGAGGACTGACCCTGGTGCCCCCCAGGGCTATGCTGCTCACCTCCCCATCCACAGGGGTGATCCTGTATATCCTGCTGGTGGGCTACCCACCTTTCTGGGATGAGGACCAGCACAAGCTGTACCAGCAGATCAAGGCTGGGGCCTATGATGTGAGTGGGCGCCGGTGTGGAGGGTGGGGACTGCCACACCCTGGGTCTCCCCTCCTCTCCATGTGCTCTGCCCCGGGGAGGGGCTTCAGCCTTGCCCTGTGCCCTACTTCCTTCTGTAGTTCCCATCCCCTGAGTGGGACACCGTTACTCCTGAAGCCAAAAACCTCATCAACCAGATGTTGACCATCAACCCTGCCAAGCGCATCACGGCCCATGAGGCCCTGAAGCACCCATGGGTCTGCGTAAGTCAACTTGGTGACCTCTGGGGATCAGTTCCTGGTGGGTCTATCCAAGGCCCTCAAGATGGCCCCGGGCTTCTGTTCTTGTGTCTGACCACTCCCCTGGTCTGTGAAGGACTAGATTTGAACTTGGAAATAAGTTGGGGACAGCAGGTGGGAACAAGTGGTCTCTCATTGTCATTGTAGCTGGCCCTAGAGTGCCACCGCCCTGAACCTCTCTCCTAAGCCTCCTTGGTTTTCCCTCTGGGGACCAGGCTGATACTTCTAAAGATCCTCACTGCCCTGTGACTTCCCTTCTCCCGACAGCAACGCTCCACAGTGGCCTCTATGATGCACAGACAGGAGACTGTGGAATGTCTGAAGAAGTTCAACGCAAGGAGGAAGCTCAAGGTAGGCAAGACTCAGTCCCCATCCCTGCGTCCTGAGGGGCCCCCATGCTGGAAGTAGGGGTGTCAGTGGGACCTGAAGAGGAGGAAGCAGGAGAAACCCCCAAATCCATGCCTGTTTTCAAGTCCAGATCAGAGGATTCCAGATGCTGGAACAGAGGGTTAAGCTTGGCAGAGCACCAGCGTCAGCTTCCTGAGGGCTGAAGGAGTACTGGCCCAGAGCAGCTTTGGTAAAGGGCAGAGCAGGAGAAGGGTCCCAGTGGGCCCAGGAGGTTAGGGAGGCAGGTGGACAGGGCTGATCCTGATAGTTACTGGCCAGTCAAGGACAGGGTTTGACCTGGGAACCATTGCTTCATTGAGTTTCCCCAAAGCCCCAAGGACCGACCTGACCGCCCTGGGCCTGTTAGAGTGGTTCTCAACTTGTGGGTAGAGATGAGTACATATCACGTGTCCTGTGTGTCGTTCATAACATAACAGTAGCAAAATTACAGTTATGAAGTAGTAATGTTAGAGATAACTTTATGGCCGAGGGTCACCACGACATGAGAAACTGTATTAAGGTGTCCCAGCATTTAGGAAGGTTAAGAACCGCTATGCTTAGCTATCATGGTGGCAGGCCTTCCTCGCCATGGCCACTTCTCAGGAGTCTTGACGCTGTGTTTTGTGTGTAGTGTGAGTGTTAGCTATGGGTGTGTGACTTGCCTCAGTGCAACTGCTAGCGGCCCTGGAGCTCTGACTTCTCTGGGAGCTTGTAAGCTGGAGCAGACACTAACAGGGTGGCCCTGGCTCTGTTTCTCCTCAGGGAGCCATCCTCACTACTATGCTGGCTACACGGAATTTCTCAGGTGAGACATTCTTCTCCAGGGAAGACGGTGTCTGAGTGCCACCTTCGTTCTACAGAAAGCCCCCCTCCTTCACCGGCCCTCAGCCCCTTTTCTCCAGGCTGGCGAGGGCCCAGCTTCTGTCCTCACTAAGATCCTCTGCCCAGAAGGCCTTTTGGCTTTTCTCGTTGGGTAGCTACGCCCAGTCCTGCCTCCTCCGTGTCGTCGGGTCTGTGTCCCTCACTTGACACCCCAGTGTCTGTGCTGCCAACACCTGGCCTGCCACCTGTATCCGTCCAAGCGTCTGTTGGGCAGCCCTGTGGCCTCCTTGTCCTCAGTACTCTAAGCACCGTGTTGTGTGTGGGAGACAGATGAAGTGGGGGTGGGTGAGATTGAGGTCTGCGCACGGGGTGACTTGTAAGGTCTGGACGGGCCGCCTGCCCCAATTGTTCGGGTGGGTGATGGGAGAATGAAGTCTCAAGGGTCTGTTAGAGACCCTGGGGTCCACCCGGGGGGACAGTGTTGGCCCCAGTGCCCGGACAGCTATGTCTGTGGCTTCTTCGTCGTCTGACACTATGTGCGAGCGTTCATGGTCGTCTCTCCTTGTCTGTCTGCATCTGGCACCCTGCCTCCTATTACTTTGCTGTGAAGCTGTACTGCCGGGAATGGGCACACAGTCACACCAACACTAATGGGACTGTCCTGTCTGCTGTGTGCCCCGCATGCCCCACAGGGCACAAGAAGCCCCACTGGGGTGTTCTAAGGAGAAAGGAGGCAAATGCTTTCAGTGTCTATCGGCCCAATCTTGTTTCACTCTCTCCTGAGAAAGGGATTCTGAAGCCATCCCCCACCTAAACTTTAACTCTAATCTTCTTCTGCTTCCTTTGTCTCTTCTCTTTCCTCACCTCGCCCTTCCCCACGTCTGTGTCCGCCCCCTTCCCCCCCTCGTCTCTAACCCGGTGCTAACAGTGGGCAGACAGACCACCGCTCCGGCCACCATGTCCACCGCGGCCTCCGGCACCACCATGGGCTGGTGGAACAAGGTAGATGCCTTGCCCAGTGTCCGCCCGCTCCTGCCCGTCCCTCCTGTTGGCATGCAGCCCCCCTGCTGCACGCAGCCACTGGCCAGGCCCCCAGAGCCTCCCCAGAGGCTGGCAGCCCCCTGGGAGCTCTGCTCCTGTCACATCCCAGCAGAAGCCCCACCCTGGGCAATAAGGCTGCCCCTCACTCTTGTCTCATTGTCTGTAAGAGAGAGGTCACATCATACCCCAGATGCATTTGCCTGAGACCCTAGGTCCTGGCCTCTGGAAGTCTGGATACCCAATTTAGAATGACCCTGATCTCACAGGAAGCCACTAAGCCTGCTGCTGCAGGGTCTCAGTCCTGGAAGGGAGCCCTTGCATCAGGGTTTGGGGCATAGGGATTTGTCCCAAGGAGCTGTAGGGCCCAAGGGTCTGGTGGTCTTTGCTAAAGAGTTCCTCAGAGTGAAAGTGGGGTGCTATCAGTGTCTGGAACTGAAGGGTTCTTTCTGAAGACCCCTCTTACTTGGTCCCAAACTCCCTGGGGGAGGAGATAGCATCTGTCAATCTTTGATGGTGTGGGACCCTCTGAGGGCTAAGGGACCCAGAGCCCTCATCGTGGGCTCCATAGCCGCCATCCAAACTGAGCACTAGCTAGCACAAGGTTGGAGCAGCCACTGAGCACATAGCTCAAGCCAAGCGTCAGTTTCTCCTCTAGCCTTGGGTGTCAGCTGAGGGTAGAGTACGGGTTTCTCAGCCTGATGCGGTCCAGCCCTTTCCACTGCCTGCACAAAACCTCCAGGGCCACAGCAATGCTCTGCCTGCTAGAGGATCCTCCTCCTGGGGATGCTTAGTCTCCCTAGGCCTCTTCTGCCCACAGGGGCCCAGTGTGGATGCTCCCAAGTCCATATTATATAGCCTTTGAAGCCCATGAGGGGCTAGGTTTATTTAAAAAAAAAAAAAAGAATGATAAAGTAATGGCTGCCAGGGGGCCCTATTGCCAGGGGACAGCGTGTGAGACAGGCCACCTCTGACCATGCCCACCCAAGACTTCTGCTACAATGCTCGCCTGCTGCAAGTGGCGAGGGCAACCTTGCATGAGGCTGCCTGCATGTTGTGGCTCTGCCCCAGGTGCTGAGGTCATCTGTCCTGGAGGAGGTCAGGCATGTCAACACAGCTCAGCATGGCTGTCCATATGACTAGACAGAGGGCAAGGCAGAGTGGAAGGTCCGTCTACTCCTAGGTTGGCCCAGCCAACTACACCTTAAGGCACATTTTGGGTCTTCCTTTCTGTGATGCTGTCCGCACTCCAGTGTGGCAGAGCACCCTGACAGCAGGAAGACCCTTGCTATAGAGGGCCGTTGCACTTTCGCTTTCACACCCCCTCCCACTGAGCAGATATGCAATAAGGTGCCTTGTGACCGTCAGGCTGGCTGTGGGGTGGAGGTAATTGCTTGGCCTGAGGCTGGAAATGGAAAACGCCCTCCTGGTTGGGGCACAGGTCTGAAGAGCCAACTCTAGGTATCTGGAATCTCATGGTGTTTAGTCCACTTTTGGCTCCGGCTGCCCTTCTAAATCCTTTTGACTTGAGACACCGCAGAAATGGCTCCTCCTGTGTGGGTGGAGTACGCAGGTTCCTGGCTGCAGGGAACTGTAGTTAATCCAGGGCAGATATGAGAGCTGGAGAAAGACAGCCTTCAGGAAGCATATGACTTGAGCCCATGCAATCAAGGAGACTGGGCCATGCACCCATGTGCCGTGGCTAGTGCACATGTGGGCTACCAGTGAGAGGAACAGGGATGAGGATGCTCGTGTTTGCCTGGGTTTTCTAGGCCTGAACCAAGTGTGCTGTAGCATGCTTGGTAGTAGCGTATTCACCCCAAATAAACCCTGTCCTCTTCCCACAGACACCATCTCCAGTAGCACAGCTTGGAACTGTGGTTTTGATAGAGTTGACTTAAATGGAACCCTTTTAAAATCAAAGGCAGTCCTGGGATCTCAGCAGGCCTAACCCTGCAAGGAAGTCTGAGGGATACCGAAACACCACTACTGAATCTCAGACCAATATTGGCCTTCACCAGGTTCCAGTGCAGAATCCAACAGGGGACATGCTGGGTTGGCTGTGTGGTCTGCTAGGGGTAGGATCAAGCCTGCCTTCTGCAAATGGCCTGTTGAATTTGTTGAAATTGCCACCTTCTAGAAATGTTCCTTTTCCCCTGCTGCCCAGAAAGCCATAACAAGTATCCTCAAGACAGGACAGTCCTACTTTCTTAGGCTTCAGGGAGGGACCCATTGAGCTTTGTCAGGCCCAAGCGTCGGTAGAGAGCAGGTATCAGGCTCATGACAAGTACCCATGCCAAGAAAGGCCATGCTGCTGCTGTAGTGCAGGTGTCTCTAGGGACGAGCTGTGTGGGAAGATGGAGAAGAGCAAGCCATGGACAAGGGAGAGGGCTACACCAGGCAACTCTAGAGTGGGTCTAGCCACATATCAGAGGTGTGTTTCAAAGTCCACTCTGTAGAGAAATGGGAAGTCAACATTTGTAGCTCTAGGAGCACCCCTTGAGGCTACCCTGAGATTGAAGGTCTAGGGAGCCCCAAGCCTGCAGATGACATGTGAAGAAGGGCAGCTTCACGTCAAAGAGACCTGCTTGTGATAGAATTTTTGAGACAAGCACCAAAACCATGATGTGGGAAGGCTGTCAGGAACCAGTGCCACCACAGCAGTACGCCAAAAACCCTACAGGTTCCAAGGTGGTATGTGACTTCAGGTTGCCATGTCCCAATGTCCCAGCATACAAAGCCTGGTGGTGATAGGGGCTCAAACTGTGTCATCTGGCTAGGGAGGGAGCTAGTCAGCAGGCAGCAGTGGGACCCAGGTCTGGGCTCTGAAAAAAACTGCCCTCAGAGCTATGGGCACACAGAACCCTTCAGAGCTCTTACTCAAGAAGAATGTGACCCACAAGTTTGCATTTCTGATCACAGCAGTAGTATTGCTTCTGTGACAAAATCATGTTTGACTATGTTATAGCCCCAGGACTAATAGGCTGTCCCCAAGTCCCCATGCCTACTGTAGGTTCCCTGCTAGTAGGCAAGAGAGCCTGAGGTCAAGTGTGGTCAGCCAGTGTCTAGCTGTATGGGACATGTGGGTAAGGGCTTTGGGGACAAGGGACTGTGTACCATGCTCCCTGTGCTATGCCAGCCGTGACTGCCTCTAACCTGCTGTTGGCCAAATGGTCACTTGGCTCTTCTTGGGGACAGGCTGGCTTTGCTGCCTTGTGTGGGACCTTTCTAAACCAACACAAATCTTGTTTTCTCTCTCTTCCTCTCTTCCTTCCTCACTCCCTCCTCTCCTCACCTTTCCTTTTCTGTAAGGTAAGCTGACTTTCTCTCTCGCTCTCTATTTTTTTATTGTTTTAATTCTGTAATTAAAACTCTAAGTTCTGCTCTAGCGGGAGCAAGTTCTGAGGATGAAGGGCGGGGCAAAGGCAGGACCGTCCTGATCTCCAAGGGGAGTGTTGGAACCAAGGGTTCCATTTTCTGGGCCCAGGTGTCTGCCAGGGATCATGGGCAAAGAGGTCGGTGTTGGCCCCTGTCACGGCCACCAAAAAGTAGTCCCATGGCAAGAGCTGCTGGGACCATTCAAGGGGAGGACAGGGAGGCCAAGTGGTGTAGCCCTGGTGCAGAAGGTTGTTGGCCATTAGAAGGTGGAGGGGTGGGGCCTGGGTCAAGCTCTTTGGTATGACAACCAGCTTTGGCTCACCATCCTAGTGGGAACACAGGAGTGCAGGGGGCAGGGCCAGGTTGAGCATGTCTTTCCCTTTGCATCCTGAGGCCTACCAATCCTGACCTGGCGCCGTCCCGGGAAATGGGGGTGGGGGAGATCATCCTGCCTGCCTTTCAGGACTCATGGGCACAGAACTAGGAGGCTCCTAAGTGCCTTGCAGGGAACTCCTGAACCACTAAAGATGCTGGGGGCAGGCTGGTCCTGGATGAGGCTCCTGGGGTAGCTTGGCTCAGCAACCCTGGAGGTTCTGTTGCTCCAAGGGCCAGGTGCCAAGGCCACACCTGCCTGTGGCCTCAGGTTTTTGGACCTCAGGTCCCAGGGGACTTTACTCTTGAAGAAAGGGAAGGGGTGGGGGAGGGGTGGGAGCAACAATGACCTTTGGCCCTAAGAACTCACGATCCCTCCTTCCTTCCCAATGCAGCAGCCAAGAGTTTACTCAACAAGAAAGCAGATGGAGTCAAGGTGAGGCATCAATCATGCCCTTTGTGGGATACAGGGGAGGAGACTAGAACCTGCAGCTCTGCCGCCGACCCCAAGGTTCTAGCTTCCCCACAGCCCAACAGATGCTTAAGCAGGGAGGGTATCCTTTCTTCCCTAACAACTCTTTATCACTCTCTCCACAGCCCCAGACAAACAGCACCAAAAACAGCTCGGCCATCACCAGCCCCAAAGGATCCCTCCCTCCTGCTGCCCTGGTACTGAGCCCCGCCCCTGCCTCACCCCACTGTCAGAGCGGCCCTGCAAGGCAGGGTCTGGTGAGACTCTGTCGGTCTCTGACCAAACCAGTCCCACATGGAGACAGAATGGACCTGGGGGGTTTGAATGCCAAGAGGAGAGGTCACTGTCAGGGTACCCCAGATCAGCCAGATGTAAAACTGCTTGGTGAGCCCATCCCTGGGACCCCCAGGAGCCCAGATGCTGGAGAGAGATATGACTTCCCAGTTTGATGATGTCTGGACCACCTTACCTTAAGAAGCTCTAGTGAGAAACAGTCTGGATGCCACTGAGGGAGGCCAGCAGCCTGCTGTGGCTTCCTCTCCTCTGCAAGCCAACCCAGCTTAGAGGGGCCCAGGCTGGGCTCTTCACATATTGTACCCTGGAGTAGTGCATCCTGAGTTTACTGCAGAACAGCGTGGCCATGGTGGTGAATGGGGAGGTGTGTGGTTGAAGGAACAGTGGGCTTGCCCACCTGTGCCTACTTTGTCAGAGCCATATACCATGTCAGTCTGTGGACTACAGAGAGGGAAGCTTGGGGAACCCCTTGAGGAGGGCTAAGGGTGCCTGTGGTACCCCTACTGTATTCTTCCTTGTTCTTTGAGAAGGTACCGGGCCATCTCTGGCCTCCCCGCCCTGGGTGACGTTTGTAGAGGTGACCCTCACAGCTGGTCTTCCCAGGGATGTGGCGTTGTAGTCTCAGGCATTAGCCTTCTGAACCATGGATCTTAGGAGGTTGCTGGTAGCGTGCTTGGTATCCCCCACAGGCCTTACACAGGTGTTCCCCGCAGGAAACCTTTGCCAAATCGGGGAGCACCGAAGAGAGCCATCCTGGCTAGACTCGGAGAGCTGCTCAGAGCAGTAGGGTTATGGTGGGAGGGTGCCGGGCGTCAGCCTCACCTGGTGCCTGGGGTGGCTCACACCGGCCTCACAGCCAGCCCCACCTTGACCCAGTCCATCCCATATGCCACCCCAACCCCCACAACATCTACAATCCTCTGCCCACTCCCATGCTGGGGCAGGAGGTGGGGAGAACTCCTAGAATCAGAACCCACACACACCTACAATTTCTCTCAGGCCCTGTGAGCTCCGTACTTCCTGGCCTCTGGCCTAGGCAGATCTGCCGGCTACATCTGTCGGGCCTACTCTACACTCAGCCAGGGCCATTGCTGACCACCCGCTGCCTCCATCCCTACCAGGCCATCTTGCTGACCGCCTCCTGCCTCCATCCCTGCCCCTCTCCTCTACACTCTCTCTGGCAGGCCCTGGTGGCTGCCCACTGCTCTGGCTCCCTGGCTCCCCACCCTCTGCTTCCTTCTTTCTCACTCTCCCTCTCTCTTTCCTTCCTCTGTCTGCCGCCCTCTATAGGAGCCTCAAACCACCGTTATCCATAACCCAGTGGACGGGATTAAGGTACTGCCACGCCTCACTCCTCACCCTTTCCTTGGGCAGGAGGTATGGGCCCAGGAGGAGGGTGTGGACGGTGACCTGGGAGAAGCTTTTGTGCCTATGATAGAGAGCAGATGTGTAGTGACCCCAAAGGTAGGGCCTGGCAGGACACAGTGACTCCCTCGAAGGGAACTCACCAGTCACCACGTGGCTGGCTCACAGCAGGCTTCATGAGGGCCTTCTGCTGCAGACATTGGGGCTGGCCTGCTTCCCAGGAGCCTCTGCTCCCAGACTGTCCTCCACCTCCACCCCCCTGGTGTGGCCCCAGTGCTTCCTGCTCCTCTCTGCTCTGCCATCTGCTCCCTCATCACATCGGCATCATCACCTGGGCCGGGAGGGGCTGGCGTGCTGTGAGGTGGGAGAGACAGGCAAGTGTTGGAACCATTTACAATACAGCAAGTGTGCTGGGCTGCTAGGTCAGACTGGGACCCAGGCCTGGTTCCCTAATGATCTGACAAGGTGATGGGGTGATTCCCCAACTTCGTTTGGCTAGAACCTGCACCTGGCCCTTCTCCATGCCGGGGGCCAAGGGCAGCTATATATGCCCACAGTGCTAAACGTCTGGTTTCCTCCTACCTCAGTGGCTGGTACTCTTGGGTCCCTCATGTCAGGCGAGGTAATACTCCCCTCTGAGGAACTACTAGTCAACCTTCTGGACCAGGGTAAGGCCTGACCTTGCATCTGAAGGCCCTCAGTGTTGGCCCAGAACCAAATTCAGTCTGTCCATACCAAGGACCCATGAGGTTTCTTTGATGTTCTGGGGACATGTTGGCATCAGGCTCCTCTACCACTTGAAAGTTGTAGAGGCTGGGCCTTGCTGAAGTTCCAGGCCTAGGAGGGGCAGTGGCATCTGAGGTATTATCTCTTCTGGGGGAAGGAATCCCTCACCTAAAAGCTGCTAACCATGTCTGCCCACTCCCAAGTTTCAGGGCCTTCCATCACTAAAAGTTAGTCAAGTCCCTTGTTTTTCCATCTTGGGATTTCAAAAGGCCTGCTCTCTCATAGTTGGCTGTGTGTCTCTGAGTCTCTGAGGGAAGGTGACATGGAGGCTCTTGCTGTTGGAGACGTGGTGGCCTGCAGGGACGGGAGCCCTCCTGAGGACATACACAGTTAGGGCGTTTTCCCCAGTTTCCTGCCCCCCTGAGGATTTCCTTCTGGGAGGGTCTGTCTCCTAAAATCCTCATGAGTAGCCAGGCTTTGGTCCCACCTGGAACCCAGGCCGGCTTCACCGTTGGAGGTGTCCCACCTGTCCTTGGTCCATCTTGACCCCCATCTCCTCTGTCTCCTCAGGAATCTTCCGACAGCACCAACACAACCATAGAGGATGAAGATGCCAAAGGTACCTTCATAGAGGCCTTGCCTGGGCATGTTGGTAGTGGGTGGGCCTTCTGCAGCATCTCTGGTCCTGCTGTGCAGGCTAGCGCTCCAGTACTCCAGGGCCTGTCTGGTGTGAGTCGAAGAAGTCAGGCCATCATGGCTGGGGTATCTCAGGTGTAGCGCACATGTGAGGAGTCACTGTTCTCCATTCTGGGAGCCAGGAACTGGGTTCTCACAGGGTATGAAGTGCTGGGTGAAATCAGATCAGGATGCCGTTCTTCTCTTAAAGTTCCTCAGCTTTGGTTCTGTCCAGCTTGAGTGGCCAGATGGCTGACCGATGTTGTTTCCCTTGATGACTCAGGAGCTCCCTCCTAAGGTGGACTTCGGTACCACACCCTGAGCCCTGCCAGTGATGTGTGTGCTCACAGATGACCGCTTGCTATCAGTGACTGGGGCCTCCTAGCCTCTCCCACTTTCTCTGCCTCTCTGGGATGAGGGCTGACAGCTTTAAGCTGTCCCTGGAGCCCTAAGCTTCCCCTAGAATGGCCCCTAGAACCAGAGCTTTACCCGTTTGCTCCTCCCCAGCTACAATGCTGTCTCGAAGATTCCTTCACACTCCAGAGTGGAAATCAGCACAGAACACTGGTCCTTGAACTTAGGGAGCGTACACTCCCCTGCAAGCTGAAGCAGTCCCCAGAGTCAGCACCACGGACACTACCCATAGCCCCCTGTCAAAGACTCTGGCCTTGAGCTGGCCAGTGGAACACTGAGCTATGAGGAGGGTAGCTGGGCCTCAGGCTTGCAAGGGGACAGAAGCAGCAGATGAGGCTGGGAGTAAAGGCGGGAGCCAAGGCAGGGGAAGCCTCAGGAATGAAGGGCAGGGGCACTCTTACCTCAGCCATGTACCAAGGCTCTGGCAGAGCCAAGGCAACTCAGTGGGAGCACTCTAAAGTCCTAGCCTAATGTCTGCACGGCCTGGTACAGGCCCCCAAAATGAACCCTCCTAACACCTACCTTGGGGTGCCCCCAAGAGTGACCACCTCGCCTCTGTCCCCTAGGTCCCCAGCAGTGGCCTGGGATTCTACACCTGTAACCTTTTCCACTGCCCTGTGCCTCTTGGCTCTTTCTGCCACCTTCTGTCTTGAGTGTCTACCATCTACTGCTTGCTTCTGTTCTGGCTCAGTCCCCAGGGTCCCTGATGTCCTGAGCTTGGTGAGGAGGGGCTCAGGAGCCCCAGAAGCCGAGGGCCCCCTGTCTTGCCCATCTCCAGTTCCCATTAGCCCCCTTCCAGCCCCGTGTAAGTAGCCTGGGCCCTGCTGCTGTGGGGATAACTTGGAAGGGCCTGGCAATTCTCTGAGGGGTCATTCAGACCCAAGGATTGGACAGGCCTGGACTGTTGGCCCCAGCTCTGTCCTCACACAGCCCCCAGACTGGGGCTCCCCATGGTTGCCTTTGTCCAGACAGAGGCCTTTATTGCTCTGTGGGGATGCTGTCCTGGCCTACTTTTTTGCTCATGGCCACTAGACAGTCCCTGAAGGATTTGGCTATGACTTCTAGGCCTCCAGGGCTCACTCAAACCCCCCTCTATCCCTGGAGGCTTCTTGCTGCTGAGCCTGGCACCAATTAGGAAGCTGGGTCCCAGATTCCCTTTGGTAAGAGCAGGGACCCCCCTTCCCCATTTCCCCGTCCTGTCGATTCTGTTGTCTCCTTGTATGTTTGTCTGCCTTGTGTTCACGTCTGTCTGTTCCACCCCAGCCCCCAGGATCTCTGACATCCTGAACTCAGTGAGAAGGGGCTGTGGAAACCCAGAAGCCGAGGGACCCCTATCAGTGGGGCCCCCACCCTGCTTGTCTCCGGGTCTCCTAGGCCCCCTGCCCACCCCGTGTAAGTAGTAGCCCCAGACTTGCTGCCCCTGCTACGAAGGGCTCCCTGAGAATGGCCAGCGCTCAGCTTGCTGCACCTGCCATGCACGGCCAAGCTCCCCCGGACCAGGATGCCTGATGGGTGGCCTTATTCCAGGCATACGCGCTAACACGGCTGGGCAGCTCCCTGGCTGCTCCTTTTGGGCTCAATGCCTCTGATTCATCTCAGACCCCTACGCCTTTCCTGCACGCCGCTCACCTCACTTCATCTCAGGCCCACCCCTGGGTAATAGGCTGGAGCCCTTAGCCTATCTGTGCCAAGAATTTTCTAGCCTTACTAGTCACTCACACCCTACCCTGCCCTGGTCACAGTACCCTAGAGCAGCCCTTGGCTCTTGATGTACCCTATCCCTGAACACCGTTCACCTCACTGTTCCAGGCAGGGGAGCTCAAAGAAGGTGCCAGAATGGGAACCCCAACAGGGATCATATAGTTAAGAGATGTTCAGGAGAAGTGGAAAGCCTGGCCTTCCTGGCCTGGCTGCCCACGCAGGCCAAAACAGTACTCCCTTCTGAACATCCCTCCTCCCTCTCATCCACTCCCCACCTACCTGTCAAGTACCTCTCAAAGGTCAGTCACTTGCAGCAGATGGCCTCTGGCTTCTTGGAGGCCAGGTTACCTCTCCTTGGAGGACATCCTGTGCCCTTGGCAGCTTCCAGCTCAGCATACTAGAACAGACAAAAGCATCTGCATTCCTGGTGCCTCCACCCCCAACATTTATGTCCCCATACCCCATCTGACCTCTCCCCTCCCCCATGTCCCTGTGTCTCCTGATGCTCTAACACCCAGCTTGGCTCTCAGTCTGAAGGTCTCCTCCCTGCATGTCCCTCCTATCTGTATTCATGTCTGTCTGTTCTGCCCCAGCCCCCAGGATCTCTGACATCCTCAACTCAGTGAGGCGGGGCTCAGGGACCCCAGAAGCTGAGGGCCTCCCACCAGTGGGCCCCCCACCCTGCCCATCTCCGACTCTCCCTGGCCCCTTGCCCACCCCATGTAAGTAAGCATTTTAAGTGGCCCTGGCAGCTCCATGGAGGGGCAAGCCCCCATCTTGGTGACTGGTCAGCCTGACTCTGGGAATGACTAGCTTGTGGAGAGCTAGGGGGTCGTGGCATCTATCAGGGAATCATGTCAAAATAGGAGAAAAAAGCAGTGGGCTTCAGTAAATGCACATTATGGTCAAGAAATATGTGTCTGTATGGGAGAAATATGTGGGAAAGCTCCAAACGCGTCACTGGGGCCCTTGCTAGCATGTGGCTGGCCACCACATTCTGACAGGACAGTGGTGAGCAGGTGCCCACAAGTGCACGAGTAGCCCTTGAGAAAGGCTGAGAGTATATCTTCCTGGACAAAAGGACAGGAAAAGAAACTCCTGGGAATTTTGGTATGCTGGCTGCCAGGCTGGACTTGGGGGGGGGGGCAGCCAGGGCTAAGGCCGAGTTAGGGAGAGCAGCACAGACAGGTGGCTCTTCAGCCTGTCTGCCGACTGTCCGCCAGTATCACTTACAGGGATGGATGACATCCAGGGCTGCAGCCACCGCTTCCCCCGCCTCCGGGGAGACACGGGGCTAGGGGTGGTGCTGAGATGCCTTCAGAGAAGAGGCTGGGCCAGGGCCTCAGCATGGCAGGGCAGTGGCTGGGTGAGTAGCTGTGAGAGGTGGGCTTGGGGTAACCCACCCCTATCACCTCTGCCCATTAGGCTGGGGTGGGGGAGTGCTGCAGGTAGCCAGAGAAGAGAGGAGGTCACAGTGGCCCACAAGGGTGGACATCCACAGTTTGCAGGGTTTAGTGGCAGTGGGGAATAACAGATTCATGCTGTGTGAGGGGCAGTCTCTGGAGGTCGTGACTCCCCTAGAACATTCCATGGTCGGAGGAGGGGATCAAGTTGAGGTGTGAGGAGCCAGCCAGGTTGTTTCTGGTGCTGGGGGAGGGGGACGGTGACAGGAGGTTACATAGTAGTCAGTACTTACAAAGCAGAGATGGGATGCTCACCACTCACTGGTGGGCTTCTGGACAGCACATGTCCTGTCTGCGTGCTCTCTCATCTGATCTCAAGGGTCACACTGTTTTTGTCGGGGAATATGATCTGTCCTAGGGGTCTGTGCAATGAGCAGGTAGCTGCTCCTAGGTCGGATCCTAGACTGCATCTGCAGGGAACAGCAAGTGGTCACAGTACTTTAGAGGCTATGACACTGATCTGCCCTTGTAGGGTCTGTGCTGGGCTTGACTAGGGACAGGGGTCCTGCAGGAGGGGGCTTCAAGAATGACTGGATGGTGGCATCTTGCCATCCTGTGAGGGGCTGGGCTGAAGGAAAGAAAAGACTTTGAGTAAAATGTAGGGAAATGTGGGTGATGTCAGATGGTATTGAGTCCTCTCTTTTTTGGGGATGGTTACAACCCACCAACTAGGTTATAGGTTTCCTCAGGCTCAAGCCCCTCCCCACACTCTGCTCTCTACGCCCCAGGCCTCACTTCCTAATCAGGGATTACACAGGATTCAGGCTGATCCTGGTTGATCCCATAGTCTGTTGCCCTGCCAGACAGCTGTGATGTTGGGGGCTTTAGGCCAGTGGGAGGGACACCAAACCTTCTCTGGTCCCACACAGATACTCTCAGTCTCTTTAGGCTGCTTGGCTTCCCACAGGAGAGCTGTGGTCTAAGTAATTTTTCCACCCCAGCAAAAATCCTGCCCACCTCTTTGGTTTCTTCTTGGACTTGGACTTGGGTATAGGGGCAGCTTGTCCTTGGCCCCGGGCTTTTCCACGAGAGCTATCCCTGTGTGCAGGGACTCTTGACCCCTTCTTCCTGTTTGATTTCCACTGGGGTCTGGGCAGCAGCCATTCTGCAGGTCAGGAGATATCCATCTCCCACTCATAGACAGCCTCAGAGTTCCTAGCTGTCAAATGGGCTGGTGGCTCTCACAAGAACGCTATTCCCAAACCCCAGCGCAGTTCCCACCCCTGACTGGTGCTGTGGTCATAGATATTTAATATTTATTTAATGTTAAATAAATTTTATTTAACATTGACCCCTACCTTTAACTACTGTTTGTTTGAAAACAACCTAACTTCTTTAAACAGAAAATTAGTCCACTTACCACAGTGAAAGGTGGAATCATAGCATGCTTGGATCCAAACGGTGCTGTTAACTTACTTCCAATCACTTGTGCTGTGTGCTGAGGGACTCCTGTGGAGGAACGGGGCAGCTGAATCTATTAAGATGAGATTAGCAGGCCCCACCCGAGAGGTACTTGGGAAGTGTGGGGTGCATAGGGCACTTCCCTTGGACCTGGGGAAGGAGCTGCCTGCAAGAATAGAAACCAGAAGCCTGAGACAGCTCCTGAAAGAACAAGTGTGACGGGGTGAGGGTGCCAGGGATGATGGGCACCAGGAAGCAAGCAGAGCTACTGCTTTGGGGACTGAAGTGCCAGATGCTGCCTGGGATCCAAAAGGTAAAGACAGGAAGAGCTGTTGCAAGTTTGGGACAGAGCCTTGGTATTCTCACAGAGCAGGGTACATGGCTGGGTGGCTAGAACAGGAGACACAGGGCCTTCTGGAGCTCATAGCTCACTACCTAGAACTAGCATCCCAGGGTGGACCATGGTGACGCCCTTACCCTGAGGTGAAATGGTGCCATGATTTAGACTTAAGGACAGGGAAGGAACTGACACAGGATAGCAGAAAGTGACCTGGGTTAGGAGAGGGGGCTTTTCCAAGACAGGGGAACCCTATGGGTGCGAACACAGCATGCATATACACAACATGAAGACACATGTATCTCACACACAAATGTGTATGCACGCATATACGCACACACCTCCATGATACTCACATTGACACAGGTGTGTGCCTTCTCATACGCAAACAAACATTCACACTCATAAATCGCATGCGCACAAACACATGTGCTGTGGATTCCATATACACATGCTCTTACATAAGTGTACCTGAGTCCCCACAGGTGACACCCAGCAATATCTACTGTCAGTGTCTAAGACACCAGAGTAATCACAGCTCATATATTCATTAGGAGATGCAAATACCCTTGTGCGGGCACATGCACGGCTTTCGTGGGCTCCCGGTGAACCAGGCAACCTTTGTTGTGGATGATTCAGTCCTCCTTCAGGGCACCTGATGGGGTGGGCACCCATACACCCACTGGTCCTAGAAGCCCTGCCACAGAGTTAGTCTCTGTGCCTTCATGTTTTAAATTCTTCATGATTAAAACAAAAAAAGTTCATCTCAAAGCCAAGAGCTAGTGCTCAGGAGAAGCAGTGAACCTGAGGGGTGCAGGCATTCAGGGTGGGTTTTACGTGGGCAGCACATAGCCCATCGTTAGGCTGGAAAATCGCATAGAGTGGACAGACAACTTGATCTTCCTGAAGAACCTCAGGCCATCTTGTCTTTTGCTCATAAGCTACCCTGACTGCCACTGGTGCTCATATCCAAAAACCCTGAAGCCTCTGACCACGCCTACTGATGATGGCTCTCCTTCCCTGAGAGCTGGTGGAGGGAGGGGCCATTAACTGAACAAGGCACTGTTAATAGCTAAAGCAGAAGAACAGGGCAGGGAGAGGCTGAATGGAAGTCCAGCAGTAGGAGGGATTATGGGCGGCTTTTCCCCACATCTGTAGTTTTTAGACATTTTCTAATCAGGATAGGGTATTTGCTTCTTTTGAACATGTTATTTGATAAACAGCTATTGCATGTAGAAATGAGGAAGCCATTGGAGGCACAGGAGGGACCAGTATGATCAAGACAATGTGGGTACAGGTGCCAGAGCCTGGATGTCCTTTCTAGAGAGGACAGACCTGAGCCAGGGTGGGAGCAGCTATGTGTATACCATCTGTAGCTCCTGATATCCAAGGCCACTTATCTGGGCTCTGCTGGAAGTGGGGATGTCCAAGGCTGTGACTGGCTAGTGCCTAGTGGTCATCCCTGTCTTCTCCCTGCAGCCCGGAAGCAGGAAATCATCAAGACCACAGAGCAGCTCATTGAGGCCGTCAACAATGGCGACTTTGAGGCCTATGCGTGAGTCTCCGGGGGGGTTGGGGTGGGGGGTTATGGAGGGCGAGGATGGAGGATGGGGCCCCTCCTCACTTGGGTTTGGCCCCCAGGAAAATCTGTGACCCAGGCCTGACCTCATTTGAGCCTGAAGCTCTGGGCAACCTGGTCGAAGGGATGGATTTCCACAGATTCTACTTCGAGAACCGTGAGTGAAAAGGCTGGGGTGGGCATGAAGGGGAGACACCATCAGGGGGGTCCCTTAACCCCTCAGTCAGTGGTAGGGCTGTGGCAGCCCCCATGAAGGGGACTCAAGGTGGGAGGGGTGGGAGGTGTCTGTACTTGGTGCTGTCAGTTCAGAAGACCTGCTTGTCCACAGTGCTGGCCAAGAACAGCAAACCGATCCACACGACTATCCTGAACCCGCACGTGCACGTCATTGGTGAGGATGCAGCATGCATCGCCTACATCCGCCTCACACAGTACATCGATGGCCAGGGCAGACCCCGGACCAGCCAGTCCGAAGAGACTCGTGTGTGGCATCGCCGCGATGGCAAGTGGCAGAATGTACACTTCCACTGCTCGGGCGCTCCAGTGGCCCCACTGCAGTGAGGTGAGTACCTGGGGTATGACCCAGCACTGTGTGGGATACCCTGATGGGTGAGCTGACGAGGCCAGAAGGGCTGCATAAGCCAGAGCTTGGCGGGTCAGGGTGGATCCTGAACTCGACTTATCATAACCATTAACCCATGGCAAAGGCAGCCTAGGAAATGGGTGGGGGTAGCAACTGCCTCTCCTGGCAGGCTCCTTCCAGAGAGGACATTAACTTACTGGATTCCTGCCAGAACCTTTTCCAAATAGCAGAGGCTTGGGTGGTTAGGGTGGTATGTTGTGCTGAGGAGGGTGACCTGCCCCGTTTCAGAGCTGCACCTGGTTTCACCGGACAGAGTTGGTGTTTGGAGCCCAGCCGCCTTGGGCGCACGGCCTGCCTGTCGCATGTTTGTGTCTGCCTCGTCCCCTCCCCTGGTGCCTGTGTCTGCAGAAAAAACAAGACCAGATGTGATTTGTTTTTAAAATAAGATGATGACAACGACAACCACACACAAACAAAACAAAATATTGGCATCGGATGAAATGGAAAACAAAAACCTAAAGAAAGGAAAACGCTGTAAAAAAATCTGGCATTTGTGGGGCCACCCCCCACCCAAGCTCCACATGTGTCTGTTGCGCTCCTGGCTTTGGGACCCTCAGGGCGTGAATGTGCCCGTGCCGACCGTGTTAGTCTGTAGGTACCGCATTCACCCCACACCTTGGGCGTCTGCATCCTTCCTTCCATGCATGGGCCCCATGTGCTAACCTGGCTGTTGTGGTGTCAGGTGTCTTGGGAAGGGCTGGGGGCTGCCTCCTTTCCTGCTAGTTGTGCCTGAGAGTTGCTGCTGTTCCTGCTTTCCCCTACCCGTCCCTCATCCCGTGAAGGGCTGGGAGGGTGCTCCTCTAGCCAAGGACCTACCTTTGCCTCATGGAGCGTGTAGAAGCTTGTCCTCACAGTCATCAGAAAAGATCCTGGGCTCTCAGCTCCAGTTCTTGGGGAGGGAGGTCTGGAGGGAGGGATGTATCTTGCCTCCAAGACTCTTGCCTGGCAGGGGTTGGTGAAGAAGGCACACTTGCTGCAGTGCCTACCCATCTAGCTATGAAGAGAGGACTGGGTAGAGGATGGCCTCCTTCCTGTTTGGGGTACTTGTCCCTTCCCTGCCACCAGCAGCTGAGCAACAGTGACCCACCCCTGGCCTGGGCAGTTCCTCTCTGAAGTTGGCAGCAGACCCTAATGAAGACGGAGGGCCTGAGATACTGGATGGCTGCTGGGAGCAGGCCAGGCTGCGTCTAGGGTGTTTGTCCACTAAGCTTGGAGTCTGGGTGCTCGAGACTTGTTTAAATGTTGCAGAATGTGGTAAAGAGGGGCCAGAAGTGGGGTTTTAGGTTTCTGGGCAATGCAGGTCCATACAAGTGTTTGATGAAATGGGAGTGCTTTCCTGACCTGGGCCTAGAGAAGAAGCCAGAGCATGTGCCACTAGAGGCACATGGAAGGCCAAAATTGGTTAGGGCTGTATTGTGTGAGGCCCTTCCAGGTAGGCCAGAGACACAGTTTAGAGAGAAGGCAGGCTGGGGGCAGAGATATATGGGTGTGGGGCCTGGATACCAGTGGGTGGAAGGAGGGTCCATTAAGATAGTGTGCCACCTCCAGGGCCCAGTGGTGCTCCTAGTGTCAGCTGCCTGAACTCTTTGTGGGTAGCCCTGGCCCTTGGTGACAGAGGGAATCATCAAGGCTGGACATGTTACAAAGTCAGGCTAGGGAAATAGGTATGAAGCCGGATTGGGTGGGGGTGGTCATAGGCTTTGATTGCAGAGGTTCATGGGCCTCCACCCCAACGCTGCCCACTTTAAATTCACGTCATTTTCAACCAGGATTTTCTTTATCTTTTACTACAAATCAAGCCAAGGGAGGGGCACGAAGTGGGGAACGGGACACAGGATCCTAACTGCAAGGGGACTGTCCACCTCCAGACACTCAGTGGATACCACCTTTCATCCACACTGTGCCCAGGACAGCTGTCCCCAACCCATGGACACAGGGTAAACACCTGCCAGGCTCCACTTGAGTGGCCCAAGGCCATGGGACAGTGTCAGGGCTTGCCACGGACAGTGTGAGGCCCTGTGGCCTGCCACCCTGGTATCCTGGGGTCTCCTTTCGTCTCCCACCCACCTTGTTATCTCCACAAAGCTGCCTGTCTGGGATAATTTGGGGATTTTTTTTTCTGGGGGACAATTCTTTTGCATGACCCTCTAAAGAGCAGGACGCTCCTGCTCTCCTGGCTAGGTGTTCGCAGGTGGTGGCGTCGACCGCTGGCCAGTGCTGTAATGTGTCACTGCCTGCAGTACTGGTGGCCCTCCTCTCTTCTCTCTTTTTGCTGAGTTCCATTGTCTTTTCTTTCTGAGCCTTGTAGGTGTATAAAACTTATTCTTATTTTGTTCTGTCTCGGGAAACTGCAAATAATAATAAAAAAAAAAAAAAAAAAAAAAAAAAAGGACAAATTGTTTCCAGTATAGCTGAGTGCTTTTTGCTGGGACCCTCCAATTCCTGGCCACAGAATACAAACCTACTTGTTCCCTAGCCCAGAGGTGGCATAGGACTCTCCCCTGATGGTGAGGGTGGAAGGACATGGGGTCCTAAGCTCCTTCGGGGTGATCAGTAGGACTTAGCTTTCTCTTCACTCCAAAGCCCTGTCCTTGCCCACCATCCTAGTAGCCAGAAGTATGGCCTTCGGAAAGGGCAGCCATTGCACCAGGAATAGCCCCAGGTCCAATATCCAAGCATCCTCTTGAGCCCCTTTCCCGACCTTCCTATTTGATATATTGATTGTTCTAGACATGGTCATGTGCTAAGTAACCTCCGAGTCTGTTCCCACGGGTTATGCAGGCATACTGCACCAGACAGCATTTACATTTGGTCGCCACCGTAGGTAGAAGAGAGGCCCAATCAGAGAGATCAAGTCCGAGATCTTAACCAAGAGCAAAAGGACTTCAAGAGCCAGGACCCAAGAGAGCCAAGGCCATAGCCAAGTGCTGGGGCCTGTGGGCCAACTTAGTCCTGGGTGCTGAAAGGCTCTTCCCCAGGCTTTCCCCTGCATCCCCAGCCCAAGCATGGGGCAAATCTTTCCCAGTAATCTATGCTAGGTCTGTCCTGTCTTCAATCTTTGCTCAAAAGGCTGCAAAGATGAGCTCCTATATCCACAGTCCTATCCACTATTAATAGGGAGGCCCAAGGAGTCCAGAACTGGCCAACGCTCCCCCAACTGCCTCTCTCCTCATCTGTTTCTAAACATCTTCACTCTACCTAACAGTCTCTGTGGGCTACACCTAGGGGAGTGCTCACAGGTACATAGGCAAGCAGGTGGTAGGTAAGTCTCAAGAGCTAATACAAAAAAATCTAGGCCAGTGCCCACAGGTGCAGCAGCAATGGGCCCTCTATCTAGGGTTCCAGCTATCAGCTGTAATCGGAGGAGTGTTTCCAGGCTGGGCCTCCCTCAGGAAGGCAACATGCTGCAGAGCCTGAGCTGCCATCATGCATTATTCCTGAAGCCTTTCTGTGAGTGTTGGACAGCAAGGCAGGCAGGCAGTTTTCAGGGGCAGTACCCAGGGTTAGCCATCTGGTACGGGGCTGAGCACTAGGCAGGAGATACTTGAACATTTCAATCATCAGTTTTGAGCAGCACTTACTTTGAACAAAGCTCCTTAGGCATCTGTCACTCCAAGAAGGCTCAGGTTACTCTGAACACTACCGGGTCCACAGATCAGGACAAGGTAGCACACTGGATCCAGGGCTGCTAGCCCCAGCCAGGCAGAAGGGTCTCTGATGACAAAGACACCAAAGACAGACTACAAGGCCTAGCTGACCTGCTGAGGCAGAGGTGGCAGAGGCCTCAGACCACTAATTGCTAGCCACTGAGGCCACTTCAAACTCAAAACCATACTCCAGATTTGAATAGTCCTATGCTGACCCTCACAAATTACCTGTCCCCCTCGGCAGTAAGGAACGCCCCCAAAACCCTCCTAAGTTTCCCAAGCTTGGTAGAGGCTAGGTGGTTTGCAGCCAGCCTGCACTGAATGGGGAAGTTGGGCAAAACAAAGCCTCCTCCCCAGGATCTTGCAGCTCACCCAGAGGCAGCTCACCCAGGCAAGTTGTTCAGTGTGCAAACAACTGGGTTCTGAGACGGCAAAGCTACTCCAGAGCTTCCTCACCTGCTTAACAAGTAAAAGAGAAATAACATTCCCACCAGAAAGGTCTGGAGGTGCAGCCAGGACAGGATCCTAGTATCCACAGGAACAAAGTACCTGGTGTCTTCCCACCCCTCACTGGCTGAGTGGGGAGCAGAGGTTTCCCTGAAGCCAACAGTAAACACAAGACAGTACTGAATTTCAAAAGACAATTTTATTTGGACAGAAACCTTCAAACAGAACATAGAGAAATTAGGCATTATTAAAATACTCTTGCCAAGTGATTTAGCATTAGAATATAATGGGGGAACAGGGAACACATGGCAACTCATCCACTGTGGGGCAAGTGAGACCCTGTAGGGCAGCCATATGTAGGCAAAGGTTACCTTTTCCCCACAAACTTCTACTTCCACCCACCTCTACTCCTCCCCAGTACCCCAGAGCAACAAGAGAAAGAGGCAGCACCCCAGGCCATTTATTACACCTCAAGTGCCAGCAACACACTGGATCTGTGCTGTCCAGGGGCCCTGGGTTGGAGGTCTGTGGCAGTGGGAAAATTACATGGGCAGGCCAGTCCAGGGGGAGCCTGAGCCCTTTGGCTAGCAGTATCCAGAGAAATAGACAGGTACACCAACTACTGGGAATTTTTGGAAGCCACAGTAGATATCCCCCTCCCCATATGGACACTCTGAGGGCAGCTCAGCAGGCTCAGGGTAAGGATCATCAGAGTGAGACAGCTCTGGCTCAAAAATCAGAGGCCAACATCCCAGCAGTGGCTTTTGGGGAGACAGGATCTCTCAGATATAGTTTGTGCACAGCAGAACATGAAGAGGTGATGTGAAACCTGGAATATTCTGAGTTCACCATGTAGGCTGTGCTGGCAGTGGTACCAGCTCAGACCAACCCCTCAACATCCTCCACCCTGCAGCTGTCTGATTGGGAAAGGGCTTGTAGGCCAGAAGTGGAGAGACCACAGGTGGGCATTGAAATGTTCAGGCTGCTGGCACTTGTCCTGGTACCCACAGGAATAACTTGTCCCAACATGAAAGCTCCAGGCAGTTGTCAAAACAATCTTGTGGACACAGAGACAAATAAAACCAGCTTTGAGAGATGACAACACTCACTACTTTGATCTTGATGTTCAAAGTCCAACTGGAAGTCCAGGTGAGTGTTTCTCCATACTAGACAGCTGAAGGCACCTGTGTCTGCGTCTTCCCCAAAGATGGACACTCCCATCTGACCCTCCAACGCCACAACAGCCCCAGCCTGCTCTCAGTCTGCTAGTGGATAAAACTGTTACTTACACATTCTGCCCATCTTAACCCATTCTAAGTACCTCCCACAAGTCATCTTTGTGGTACTGGATGAAGGTACTTAGCATGGGCCCTGTCCCTGTCAGATGACAGTCCTAGCAGACAAGCAAACTAAACATGTAAGACCCAGTGACCACTGCCTTTTACTGGCCATGCGACCACAGTGCAAGGTAATAGAATGTTGGGAGTGTTCAAACTGCCTACCTCAGCCCTATCACCCAAGACCCTCCCCCCACCCCACTCACTGGAGAGTTAATATCGTTAATGCACAAATGAAATCCTAAGTCATACCAAGGATCAGGAAAAAGATTCCCTCCCATAGAGCCTTCCACGGTTAGCTGAGAATAAGCCCTTCAGCACCTGTAAGAGCCACTTAGAGTTTATGGTTTCATTTTCCCAACATTACATCTTTGAGGACCTCAAATTCTTTCCCAAAGTCACAACCACACATACGAACTTCAATGTTCCCACCCTTAAATCATCCCTCCATTCCTCTTGGGAACTTCAAAATAAAAGCAGCCAGTCTGCTGGGCTCCAGATCTTCTTCTAGGACACTGCTTGTCTCCAGGGGCTGATGTGACGTGACGATCCAGCGCCTGCCTCTGTGGGCTACGTCACATGATTGCACAGCATGAGTTTTGTTTCCGGGCCTTGAAAGAAAAAAAAAAAAAAAAAAAAAAAAAGCTGAAGAGTGCTACGGAGGGCTGGAGGCCCAAAGGGTGCTGAGGAGCTGAGGTGTGGGGAATAAAGCAATCAGACAGAGAAAGTAAAACCAACCAAAGGGAAGGCCCTCAGGGCTTCAAAGGGAGCTGCCCATATGACCTGACTGCTTCTACTGTCAGGCTGGGCTCCTTACAATTTTTGTCACACCCCACTATTCTTAATAAATTAATATGGTTCCTTCAGTCAGACCACGTATAAGTAAAAGATGAAATAATGGAAACTGGACTAACTACTTAAGTAGTGCTATCAGACTGCCCTGGCTGTCTTCCAGAGAAGCATGGCTCCTGCTCATGTTTGCAGGGCTGCTTTGTACCTGTTCTTGCTGTTTGGTCAAAGGCCACCCTTCTAAGCCCACCTGGTCACCTTCCTCCAATATTGCAACTCAACATAAATACGCATAGGTAGACTTATCTCTACTATTGTCCCACAATAGGCCAAAAACACAATGTTGGGGCTGAGGCGATAGCTCAGCAGTTTAAGAGCACTGGCTGCTCTTCCAAAGGACCAGGGTTCAAAACCCAGCACCCACATGGTAGTGCACAACCACTTGTAACTCCAGTTCCAGGGAACTCTATGTCCTCCTTTAGCCTCTGTGGGCAGTGGGCGTTTATGTGGTGCACCCACATACATTAAACAAAACACCAGGAATGTTCACAGCTGGAGATTTAAGTAATGCCTGGAGAGAAGGGCACCGCAGCAGGAGGCACCCTGCCAATGGAAAGGAAATGAATCAGAGCACGAAGAACCGCCTCAGAGATGGGGACTGTTCTCCCAACAGAAGCAGCAGGAAACCCCTGGTGACCAAATCTGGAACCAATATGGGAAACGGGTAGAAGCTCTGAAACCTGCAAGGCATAGCCTTAGTCAAGCAGCAGAATGCCCGAGTGTGTGTTGCTCAGCAAGTGGCTTAGGCACTTGCTTTAAGTTCCCATATCCCAAAGAGTGGTGCCCAAATCTGATCTTGGTTAAATGAAGGATCAGCCCTAATAAAGAGTGTCAGAGAAACAAGCTGCGATGGCTTTGTAGGAGGGGATGCCCAGGAGGGCCAGGCAGAGCTACTCACAGTTTTATAGAAGGCTTTCGACTGTGTTCCCAGTACTTCTGATTTGGATACCAAGTCATCAAGCTTCTCGCCTCGCTCTAACAAAGACTCCATAGTGTTGTGCTAGGCAAAAGAGAGAGGAGAACTCTTGGCTCTGCGCAGTAAGTGTCTGCTGACAACAGGCCCTTATAGAAGTTTAATGGCTAGAAGTACCTCCTCTGGGCCCTACCAAACAGACACAACAAGCACTGAGACCAGCCCCAGAAGATACTCCAGCCAAGTCAATAGCTCAGGACCTGGTGGCTTTTCCAGTATTTTTCCCAGCACAGACTGAGATAAGCACTGCTCTAGGAAAGCTCACATAAAGCATGTTTGTATTATACTTGTGTACTGTAAGAACACATGTGCAGAGAGGTTTCTGTGTGATGAGAAAGACATATCTGAGTACTCTATGACCACACTAGGAGGGACAATGGCTTTCCCAAATTCACATCCACCCAGAACCTCTGAATGAAACCATACTTGGAAATAAGGTCTTTTCAAGTGTCATCGGTTTAAGAAGCAGTGATGCTAGATTAGAGTGGCCCTAATTACATAACTAGCATCTTCATAAAATCAGAGATGCAGACACAGAGAGAAGGCCATGTGATAACAAAGGGGAAACTAAGAAACAGTGAGAACTGCCAGCAACTCCCAGAAACCAGAGAAAGGCCAAGAACAGACATTAATCACATGGCCCCAAGAAGGGACCAGCCTGGCCCAGACTTCAACATCAAGCCCCTGCCTCCTATGAGAGAACGCATGGCTGTTGTCTGGAGTCATATAGGTCATAGCTATGTGTGAGCATCCACAGGAGACTAATATAGTGAGAAAACTGTGTCATCTGACCCAGGAGCCACAGAGCTACCAAGCACCTGAGATGAGACAAGTCCTAATATGTGCTTCAAGTGCAAACAACACATTTCAGAGACTCAGGCTCTATACGCAGAAAATTAGTAGGACTGCAGAGACGGCTAGCTTAGTGGTTAATCGTACTGGCTGCTTTTCCAGAAGACCTGGGTTCAATTCCAGCATCCACATGGCTGTTCACAATCATCTCTAACTCCAGTTCCAGGGGATCCAATGCCTTCTGGCATCTAAGGGCACTGCATTTGTGCAGTGCCCAGATATAACATGCAGGCAAAAATCACCCTTACACATAAAATAAAAAATTACAAAAGGCAACACTGTATTAATGATTTTCTTAAACTAAAACATGATGGAAAGATATTTAGATATTCTGGATTAAATAAATAACACCAAATCTCAACGACTTTCCTTTTGTCATTTAAAAATATGACTCCTTCGAAATTCAGAATTACACACACATATCATATGTGTGTGCAACAGATTACATGCTCACTGACAGCACCATGACAGGAAGCATGTGCCCCGAGATGAGCTTTAGTCTGTCAGCACTACAATCTCTGCCTTGTGGAAGTAGGAACACAGAGATGGAGGCCTCTGAAGAGCAGTCCTGTCGCCTGGTTCGCTTCCTTCTCCAGACAGCCACTGCCAGGCAGCTGTCCGTTTGTGTGAGTGGTACCAACTAAGGAACAAGCCACACTGTCCTTTCCTCCCGCACACCGCTGAGCAAGTCATATAGCATGAGACGTCAGCTCAAGGCTAGGGAGCCAGCTCACTGGCAGATGACTACTAGGACTACACTGGTTGCCAGCCTGGTGGCCTCCGAGGAGAGGGTGCTGTGAACTGCGATGGGGGTACAGGGAGTGATAAAGCTGGTGCAGTGGCAGCCGGCACTTCCTGAGGCATGCTGCGACTATTACTAAAGTAAGAACGGACTCGGTGTCTGGTCAGTGGCTCATCCTTCTGTGCTTCGGTGCTCATGTTTGCCTTCCACCTTTCCTGCTTACCAGAATGATTTTGGTCTCGTCCAGTTCGGCCTGTACTTTACTCATCGGATCGGCTTCTCGGGGGTTCTAGGAAAGAGCCAAAATAAAGTCAAGGTTGAGACTGAAGTAGTTACCTATAAACAACCCTGAACTAAGGAAACTACCAATTCTCACAATAAAAAGGCACAGAACAGAGAACTCAAAACCTAGAGTTATCTGTCTTAAAATATTTCTCTCTGTTTTTCAAACAGATGATTCACCTGTGCATCAGCCTTGAGAAACCATGGTTACTGACCTTTTCCAGATCACACAGCTTCTGGGCCAGTCTCTAGAGAACGTTGTTTTTAACTCACCTGGTATCTACTAAGGTGACCATCCAAGGCTGTGTACTGGATTGTAGCAGGGGATCCTACCGGCCAGTCTATTCTATCGACCTGCTTGGAGAATTCATCTAGTACCTGCAAAACAAAGGAGATTCAACATATCTCTGACCCAGCTTACCAGTGCCTTCGGTGAAGCACCGTTACCAACAGCACTCATCCCAGTGAGGCTCCCGGGCTCCCCAGGGTACAAGGACATCAAATGGCAAGGGAAGAGTCTAGGTTCGAGTTCCTCTTTTCAAATGTTTGTGATTAAAACATATCTAAGTAGTCTAGAAGCAAAGATAAAGTGTGCCCAGTATACAGTAAACTTCACCTGGGAATGATAGAGGCATCCTCATTTTACACTAGCCCTCTAGTTTTACAAATTCCAGATAGTGAGCTTGCTGAGCAGTGGTGGCGCACGCCTTTAATCCCAGCACTTGGGAGGCAGAGGCAGGCAGATTTCTGAGTTTGAGGCCAGCCTGGTCTACAGAGTGAGTTCCAGGACAGCCCAGGCTATACAGAGAAACCCTGTCTCGAAAAACCAAAAACAACAACAACAAAAAAAAGTGAGTTGGTCCTTTGGATGTGCCTGAAAGTTCTCAGTGCTGTGAGGAAAGGGCAGGGCGGCACTTTCTGTCTCAGGGTTTATAATGAGACATCACTGGGCACTAAACTCCATGGAGTAGATAGGAATTGGCGTGCTACAACATGCCTTTAATCTCAGTACTCAGGAGACAAAGATAGGTGAAATTCTGAGTTTGAGGCCAACTTGGTCTACAATATGAGTTCCAGGCCAAACAAGGATACACCATAAGATCCTATCTCAAAAACAATCAAACTAACTCCAGGAAGCCAATGACCTTCACCAAGGAAGAAAGCTGTAGTGACTGTCTGCGGGAACAACAGGAAGAGAACACGGAACCTTCAGCAGAAGCACAGGCAGAGGCTGACAGCAGTGGCCCTATTCCAGAGGAGAGGTAATGTAATCCAGTGCAGGAGCACAGGTTACTTGAAGGCCAGAGTCAGCACCAAGGAGGAAATATATATAGGCAGCAACTTCAAATGTCTCCTGGCTTGGGTAGAGGGATAGTGAAAATGTGGCCTCCAGAACATTCACCCCTCATGCCTAAGGCTCTGCACCCATCACGTCTCACAGCTGACATCCCAGTCTACTCCAACACTCACCTTCTCCAGCAAGGTGAAGGCCACTCTGGAAGGGTATTCGCTGTCAGCAATGACCACACCTGCCAGACTGTCGCTCCGGACGTAGACATGGCAAAGATACTCTACGAAGACAAGAGATTGCATATAAGATGAGGGCTTCAGACTGTTTTGAATCTGCCAATGCATTGTAATGCTGGTTCCTACTTTCTAGTTCAAACAGTCACTCTGAAATGATTTTGACCTCAACTGCTCTGAGCGAGGTCTATTAGAAGGCTCTTTACCTAGGGCCACACCCAGGAGCTCTGACTAATATCCTAGATTCCCTGATACTATGTGTGTAGCAAGATCAAAATGAGCTGCCAGGGATGAAAAACACACCAAAGACAATGTCCCCGGGAGCAACTCCAGGTCAGGTCTAGCTAAGTCTTGGCAATTTATGGCCCTCCCCAGCTCTCTGCTGCTCCTAAATTGAGGGAATACTAGACAACACAAGCTGCTTCTCCTTTCTTAAAATAATCTCGTCAGGGTGGCTGAGAATAAGAAAATGACCTCCTAGGGTTTCAATCCCTGTAATAAGACAACATGATTTGACCTACTCTAGCCTATGCTGAGTGGCCAGGAGGAATTGTCTAGAAAAAGCCCAGGCAGTCCTGGATGAGGTCTCTAGTGTTATTGCACTAAAGCTGCCACGTGATTAGGGGGAATGGTTTGCAGAAAAGCCTCTAAAAATAATCATAGTCCACAGAACTGTTGATTTTCATCACTTGAAAGGATTAAAAAATGACATGGCTAACTGCATCCCCAAAACAAAAGAACCTTGGATGAGAGCTTACAAATAGCACCCTCTTGTTTACAGATCTGACCCAGAAGATCCCAATGTTAAACAGAAAAGAAAAAAAAAAGAAAAGAGTGTAAACTCCTGGAATCCGAGAGGAGCAGAGATCAATAAGAACAGAGAGGAGGTGGGATGGGAATTATCATCTTATTTTATATACATTCCCAAATAAGAAAGAACCAACCATGGAGTCAGTTTCCATAGAAACTGAGAGGCTTGCCAGTGTGAGGAATAGTCCTTAAGGGATAAACTGTGAAGGGTAGACAGCAGGAAGGAAGGAGAACACTGACAGTCACAGTCCTTTTGACTTCTGTGGTAGTCACAGGACAGAAACTCTTCACAGAGAATATACAGGCAGTACTGATGATCAGTGATCTCTCATCGATTCAGGAACGCTATCCTGGGACGGCTGCTTATGAGAAGTCATCTTTGTTTATGTGAAGAAATTCATGTAACTTCAAATTTGTCTGTGAAATGTATAAGTCTAAAATAAATACCCCAAACTGATATCCAAAACCTGAATTATGAAATAAAGGAAAGATCCTGCTTTAAAAAAAAAGAAAGAAAGAAAGAAAGAAAGAAAGAAAGAAAGAAAGAAAAAGAAAGAGAGAGAAAAGAAATCTTAGGAACACAGTAATTGCCTTACAAGTGCTACCTAGAAACCCTCTTTTGAAGGCTCTATAGACTGTGAGGCTGCTGATGGCCCAGAGAATCGGCACCTACCACTGCTCAGCCAGCTGGGCTGGGGCAAGTGCAGAGCTGGAGTCGAACATGCCGTGAGCGTAAGCTGTGTAAGCACAGTTGCACAGCAAGTGTGCAGTAAGCGTGCACTGCAACACTCGGCTTAGTGCTCTTTATAAATAGGAGAAGTAAGGAGAAGACACGCAGTGGCGGAAGAAACACAATCCTGGGAGCAAGCATTCGGCACAGACGGCACTGTGTGAGCCAACCCAGCACTCAGAAGGGCGTGAGTCCTCTTACCTTGTTCTTTGACAGAAGCTCTGCTGCCTTTCGACGAGCGTTCCACAATCAGTTGACTTGTAAAGGTCATGAATTCCTGAACACTAGGAAATACAACACATACTTATAACCTTCTTTCGGTCACACTGTCCCCAACACTGTGGAAAGGGACCTCTGAGGTTCTCTTGGTTTTATTCATTCCCTCCTAACCTTACAAACAGTAATAAACCCAATGTAAATGAGCATGAATTATATACCACCATTCAAGTCACACCTGTGTACAACAAACCAGCCAGAACAACCCATTCCAGGTGTCTGAGAAATCTTTAGGCTACAGTTATTTTAACATTTCACTCAAAACATGACTTGGGGGTCCAGTGAAATGGCTCTTTGGATAAAAGCACCTACTGTCAAGCCTGGGAACCTGAGTTTGATCCCTGGAACCTACATAGTGAAGAAGAGAAATGACTCCTACAGGTTGTTCTCTAACCTCCATAAGCATCCCATGATGCACTCACACCCATACAAACACAGAAAATAACAATGTGACTGAAATCTTAACAACATGTCTGGGGTCTAGTGTCAAAGCAGAAAGCACTTCCTGTACTACTTTCCAAGAAGCTGGATAAATAAAATACACTGCTCTAGAAAAACACTTGTAGTAAAAACTGTCAGGCAGAAGCACACCAATTAGTACTGTGACCACACGACAGACCCTGGCTAGGAATGCCACAGACCTACATGGTGAGCTAGCTCAGGTCTGCTGAGGCCCTGGACACTGGGGAGGAAATGGAAAGAAACAACTTAGTCAAGGAAGAACAACTAGTCAAGAAGTGGGAGTAGCTCCCATGAAGCTGCAATAGCGGTTTATCATGGGCCCAAGGAGAGGTGTCAATCTGACCAGAATAGAAGAATTCCAGGAGCCGGTCTAGCCAGAGGACAGGCGAGAAACCTTCAACTGGAGATGCATGATAAAGGGCAGCCAGGGCCATCAGTACAAGGCTGTTCATTTTTTGAGACAGTCTATGTGGCCTTAGCTGTTCTGGAACTCTTGCATAGACCAGGATGAGTGATCCACTTCACTTGCCTCTGCTTCCCAAGTGCTGGGACTAAAAGTGTGTACTGTATCCAGCACTATAGTATTCTTAACTGCAATATCCGAAGACCTAACTCTGAGAATTCAAGTCTTACTAGGTGTAACCAAAATTACTGTGCTGACCTCGATAGTAAAATCAAGATTGGTGTGATAGTTAAAAATGAGTTAATATATACATAGCACTTGAAACACTACCTGGCACATAATATACTACTATTATTATCATGGGTATGACATGGTGAAAATAATCACAAAAAACACTCTTTAATTTCCTTTTTAACCCTCAAGAAAACTAAAAAGATATCTAGAGCAAGATTACAGCCATGTGATTAGGACTATTCCTAGTGCACTCATTGTCAGAGACTTTAGTAATCACGGTGACATGAAAGGTAAGAATGAGGGGCTCACTCAACTGGAACATATGTTTCTTTGCTTCACCGCTAGTCATCTGACACTAAATAACATAAGGATGTCAAAGAATGAGATAGCAGCACTGTGAAGCTCTGAGACTCATCCATATAAACAGAAAGAGAGAAAAATGAAAAGATCCAGAGCCAAGTTGGCACCAAAGGTTCCATCTGAGAAAAACAACATCAAGCCCAGAACAGAGGCCAGGGTACAGAAAGTAAGAGTAGCAGGAAGAACAGAAGGAGCCAAAGATGACACAACATTTCCACCTCGGGGAGTACACGCCACAGGAAACTGTAAGCTCCATCACTGTGTATCTGAGCATCGATGTGGGTGCCATCTGTGTGCAGATGCGTGTGTACAGAGTTTTTCCTCAGGAGCCATCCACCTTGCTTAAGATGAAGTTGGTTAGGTGCTCACAGCGTAGGCTGGACCAGGGGTCAGTCATCATGCCCTGGTCCCCAGGAGTCAGTCATCATGTGGATCCCCATAATCTTGTCTCTGCTTCCCTAGTTTTGGAAGTACATACATGTGCCACGACACCCAGATTTTTTTTTCTTTTAATGTATTTGGGATCAAACTCAGGCCCTCATGCATCAAGCAGTCTCCTGCTCAAGTTACCTTCCAACCCATCAGAAACATTATTCACATAAGTATAATCCACAGCAACTCATGTCCATCAGTGGATGGATGCATAAACAAAACATAGTGTTTACATAAAACTCAATTCTGTATACATTTAAAAGGGAGAAAATGTTGGTATCTGCAGCAACATAGACGAACCTTGGGGCCATTCTGGTTAGTAAAACCAGTAGAACACAAAAGGACAACTACTGTATATTCGTTCCACTTATATGAAGCCTTTAGAACCAACAAAATCGGAGACACAACCTGAACAAGCAGATTTCCCCCAGACTTTGAGACAAGATGACCATAGATCCTACCCTGTTCGGTCCTTCTCCTTCTGTATCTGAGTCACTCTGCTCCCTCCCACAAGACTAGGTATCTGTGGAACTTACAATTAAAGCACCCCAGAATCCTTTAAATGCCTATAAGCAATACAAATTCAGTGATTCCTGCCAAACTACCAGTGTGAAACCTTTCTGATCATCAAGGCCCAAACACTAAAAAGAAGAATGAGTTTGACTTATAGCTGAGCCCAACACCCAATCCTTGAGGAATCAATGACTTTCCTCATAAAAGAAATACCACCATACACCTCATATAGAATTGTTGGAAACCCCTTTGACCAGCGACTCTCAAACTGTGGGCTGCAACCCCTTTGGCAAACCTCAATCTCCAAAAATACTTACATTATGGTTCATAACAGTAGCAAAATTACAGTTATGAAGTAGCCATGAAAATAATCTTATGGTTGGGGGGGTAATCACCTCAACATGAGGAACTGTATTAAAGGGCCCCAGCATAAAGATAGGTTGGGAACCACTGGCAATGACGAAATATAAAGGTGGCTGTTAAGATACCAAACACTGGTTAAATCACCGGGTGCGAGGTGATAGGCAAAATACTTATTTCTGAGTGTGGATATCCTAGATCAGAACATTTGGTAGTGCATCTGTAATCCGCACGATTTTCAGTGGTCTTCTAATCTTTCTACAACAGGGCAATATTGTGGATGGCAGAGCCCTTTAGCAGGGATGCTAATGACTCCTGAGGCATAGCCTGAGGCCAGAGGCTAAAGCCGTGCTCCCCCTTTGAGAGACTTGACTCCCAGACAGCCCTCTTGGACCCAACCTCGGCTCCCCGGCCTCCAGGTCTAGCCACCAGGGCCCGGCCCACCAACCTGGATCTCTGGAAGAAACTAAAAGAAGACACGTCGTAAGCAGCTTTGAGCAGCACCGCTTTTGCTTCGCCTTTGTAAAGGACACTGAGGCTGTACAGCTTCATGGCGCCGCACCTTTGGGCCGCCGGCTGGACCCCAGACCCGCTCACAGGAGCGCGGCCGCAGTCCTTCAGAACAGCCGCGGCCGGCTGCTGACGGGGCCGGACCGGCTTCTTCCGCCTAGCTTGGGACCCACTTCCGGTTCCGGTCGTGGGAGGACGGAAGGCAGAGTACGCGCATGCGCGTGCGTGTATCTAAGCGGCGGGTCGCTCTCGCGTCTGCCCGGGTCGGTGCCAGAAGGCTTGGTCTCCGCCTGCGTGGCAGTGCCTTGGCGCAGGTTCTCTTCCGGGCTGTTACGCGGACCCTGACTGGCGGCGGGCAGTGCTGTGCCGTACCAACGCTCTTCCTTCCCCATCCAGCTAGAATAGCAACTCGTAGCTGTTCCTAAGCGCTACTTTTGTTGCATGCTATATGTAACAGCCAAGCTAACCAATCCTCTTCCCTGGGTATCCCAAGTACAGACGACTAAAAGAAATGTCCTCCATCCTTTCCGTCGCAATAATAAAAATCAGAAACGTCACTGACTGTGGCCAGGCTCAGCAACCAGACATGGCACACTTGTTCGACAAGCCGGGCGGCCAGAGGCTGCCACCCAGCCCCATTCACCTGCACTGACACCATGACTCCACAGGCGGCAAATCAGAACCATTTCTGAAGAAAGTCCCTTTATCCAAAGTTGTACAAAATTACCAGGATAGTGACCTTGCGGAATGGGATTTGGATTAAGAAAACTGATAGCCAGAGGCAGACCTTGGGCTTCAAACGTGAGCACTAAAATGCTTATCAAGCGCCCTTCCAGCCACTCTTGGCACCTCTTCTTGCTCTGTGGCTTTACTCAGCCTCCCTTGGCCCAGGAAGTCTCATTCGGAGATATGTGAACCTCCCAAGCCAAGCTTGTTAATCTATTGCGAATGACACTGTCTTCCCCTCCGTTTCCCCGGGTGTTTCCCCAGCTGTTACCCAGCTTGATTTCAGCCCCAGTACTTGCACACCACAAAAGTGAGGGTTCCCCCACCTCTGTTAAACTCGAAAAATACCCTTTTTGTAGACATGTTGCTAAAAATAAACTATCACATTCCAAGTTCTGCTCATTGCAGATGTTTAACCACAACGACGATTATTTGCATCATTATGTTCAATGACAAAAGAAAAAAAGAAAAAGCAAGAAAGTCTCATGATAAGCTGAAGGTGCCCTCCAGACTGTCAGAAGCAGAGCTTTAAAGGGAGGCTAAGATCCGAACAAGGTCTATAGATTAGATAATAGCATGTATTTTTATTTCCAGCTCTCAGTCACTGCTCTGGCCTTATAAGAAAATTCTCTGGTTTTATGAGTAGAAATAGATAAACATTATGTATACAACTTACTCTTGAAGGGTTTATATGCATATATACCTACATGTAGGTATATCTACATATATGTATATCTATGGATATGTATATATTCATGTGTCTATGCATGTATGTATATGAACATATTATATATGTATTATAACCTGTATTAGGGTTCTCTAAAGGAACAGAATTGATAGAACATATATTTTTTAAGATTTATTTATTTATTTTATGTATATGAGCACACCATTGCTCTCTTCAGACAGACCAGAAGAGGGCATCAGATCCCATTATAGATGGTTGTGAGCCACCATGTGGTTGCTGGGAATTGAACTCAGGACCTCTGGAAGAGCAGGCGGTGCTCTTAACCACTGAGCCATCTCTCTAGCCTGACAGGACATATGCTGAGAGAGAGGATTTATTACATTGGCTTCAGGATGCTGTCTGTATAAGTAGTCCAACAGAGGCTGTCTCACACTGGAGAAGCATAGAGTCTGCTATTTACTCAGACTACAAGAGTGGACGTCTCAGCAAACGTAATCTGGTGCTGAAAGTTTGAGGATTCCTGGAAAGATTGGTCTTAAGTCTACATTTGAATCCCTAAGTTGTTTAGGTGTAGGAATGCTACAGTGACAGGGTAGATAAACTAGCTAGGGAGAGCAAAAGCAACCAAGCAATCGGTAAATTTTCCTTCTTCTATATCCTTCTATATGAATTACCTCCAGGAGGTGCTGCCCAGAGTTAAGGTGGGTCTTCCTGCTTCATTTAATCTGCTCAAGGAAAGCCCTCACAGGACTTCCCAGCAGCTTGTGTTGTAGTTGATTCCAGATGCGGTCAAGTTCACAACCAAAGTTATTTGTCATAATGCCAAAGACGGAGCAAATGCAGTAAAGAAGATTTAAGGGGTGCAGATGAAGAGTGTCCAGAAATTTCTGTCCTTGTAGTGGTTTGAGAAACCTAAAAATATGGGGAGAGAAAAGCTTGCAAGGGAAGTCATTGAAAACACAAGCATAGCATCACTGGTGTGAGATGATGGAGCTCTTGTGTCCAGCCTCCCCCGAGTCCTGAGATGTCAGAGAAAAGCAAGAGAGATGGCTCAGTGGGTAAAAGCATCTGCTGCCAGGCCTGATGATCTGAGTTTGATCGTCAGGACCCAGTGATGGAAGGAGAAAACCAAGTCTCACATGCACACATGCACACAATAGCATACATGTCAGCCCACTGCAGACTCATTCATGTGCATGCATGAACATTAACACACAATAATAATATTATAGATAATATATATTTATAATAAAAATGTTAAGTTTTTCTGTATGTTATTCCATGTTGTACCCATGGAGGCCATTAGATTCCCTGGAATTAGAGTTATACATGGTTATTGCCATGTAGGTGTTGGGAACCAAATCTAGAATCTTTGTGAGAGCAGCTAGCTAGTGCTCTTAACCACTGAGTCATCTCTCTAGATCCTAATTTTTTTTTTTTTTTTTTTTTTTTTTGGATTTTCGAGACAGGGTTTCTCTGTGTAGCCCTGGCTGTCCTGGAACTCACTCTGTAGACCAGGCTGGCCTCGAACTCAGAAATCCACCTGCCTCTGCCTCCCAAGTGCTGGGATTAAAGGCGTGTGCCACCACTGCCCGGCTCAGATCCTAATTTTTAAAAAGCCTCTTTGGAAACATATTTGTAATAACAGTGTCCATGACCAAAGACCCAGGTCCTATGTATTTGCCCAGTAGATAGATACATACAACAAATACCTATCTGCCTCTGAAGCTTTGTCCTGCTCACAAGAAGTGTTTATCCCAGCTACACAGCAGAGCCCCTAAGAAATCAAGAGGACATTGAAAGGGATTACCTATGTGGTCAGATTTCTATGAGAGCAGTTGTCAAGATTTAGGTGTGTGAATATATATTAGTGCTAGGGATAGAAGCCAGGGCCTCATTCATACTAAGCAGATCTCCTCTTCACTGGGATGACCCAGTTTCCCCTGAACTGTCTAGGCGACAGGAAACATAGACATGGTCCACCACAGATTTTATTTCTGCCACTGGCTATGTCAGGACATGTAGGAGCTTTTGGAATTAGTGAAACAGGTATTTTCAGACAGCCTTCCCTGCACGGGGCTTTCCTGAAGCTGTGTTTGTCTTAGAGTCAGCCTTTCCTGGCTGAGGACTAGCTGTACTGGACAAATGCCAGCCACTTGAAATGGGAATACATGGTCATTTAGGCAGCTTGCTTATCTCATCCATGGTACTTGATGGCTTTAGGTCAGCATGACACAGGAAGTTCAGAAGAGAGGCTTCTGAGAAAACAGAGAAGCAGGCAGGAGACCCTGCAGCCAATCCTCCTGCTCCACTGCCTGCATGGGCTTCCCTCAGCCTCAGTGCGTGTGGGTCCCACCTGAGAACAGGAGAATACAGAGGCAAGGCAAGAATATGAGGTATGCCCTCAGAGCTAACACACCAAGCCAAGCTCGGCAGCACCCACAGCAACAGCCATAGAGCAAAAGTCCTCACAAGGAAACTGCACCCTGGGCTCTGGATGCCAGTGGTCCTCATGACATGGCTGACTCAGTCAAAAAGCCTCTCTTGCTGACCCAGACCAGACCTCACCATTCCAGCACTGGCCATCCAGTGGGCTCCTGCCTCACACTGTGCACAAAAAGCTGCCCTAGGATTTGTGAGAGTAAGAAGAGTTAGAAGAGTAACCAGAACATGCAGGGTGCCGTGGGAATGCTGGATACTCCAGACATAGTCACAGAAAGACTGGTGTGTTTGTCAAAGAGGCGGTTTGAAAAGTTTAAGGGGAAACCTGCTGTGAGATTGTGTGTCTTAGAAATGATAGGCAAGATTCATTCACAATAATGCAACAAAATGGCTGCCTGAACAAGACTTGAACGTGGACAGCACTAGTAGACATGCTTACATGGAAGGAGGAAATCTCCAGGGCCTCACCCATAAACGAACTACAGGCAGCTAAGGAATTTGGGGAGCAGGAGAAACTGTGTCTACCTTTTATGAGCCCCCTAATTGGTTGTCCGATATCAAATGGTCAGCCCTGAAATCATATTCACAAAGTAATACTAACCCGACTGATCAGATTGTAGTGGTGTGTGTGTGTGTGTGTGTGTGTGTGTGTGTGTGTGTGTGTAGTGATAAGAAGAAAAGGCCACATGTTAGAGAGGGAGCAAGGTGGAGATGGAGACATGAAAGGAGTTTGAAAGAGGGGCGAGAAGGGGAAAATGATGTAATTATCTTTTACTTTAAAAAATCAGAAATAAAATAAAATATTAGAATAAAATGTGGAGGAACATTTTTAATTTGACAACTTGGGTGTGACAAAAGCTTTTTTCAACAAAACCTTAATCCCTCAGATAAGAAAAGACTACGAATCAATGAAAGTGAATAGATTCTTCTGTATGATGCAATACACTATTTATCAAGTTGTAACTTGAGCAGAAATTTGAATTGTAATTTGTTGGGAAACACAAGAACACACTTGGCAAACAAAAGATTACCAAATATTTTAGATGAAATATAAAAATACTTCCCACAGTTCAATAGTGACATAGTTATTGGACAAATAATTCTTAAAGAAGAAATCCAGAGGAATAGCAAATTCGAGGAAGAGACAAGGGGTGTGTGTGTGTGTGTGTGTGTGTGTGTGTGTAGTTTAGACAGAATACTAACAAATACATCTTTAACAAAACAAAAAACATAATTTCAACACCAGTTATGCCGTGGTCTGAGGCTTCCGGAGATAGCAATAGAAACACACGGAGTCCCATGGACTGTAGAAGAAGCTTCCTAGCTGTCTCCAGTGCACAAAGCCAGGCTGGCAGCCAAAGACACTCTCCGTTCTTTTGGTTCTCAGACATAGAGGGTTCTGCTCCTTAGTAAGTGTGAGAGGCACCAAGGCACTGACCTGGGAACTAAGCAGGTGGTAATGTCTACCAGGCTGGCAGTCACTGCGGTGACAGGGTGACAGAGTGGTCACCATGGTGACAGGAGTAGAGAGGCCTTTGGCCACCAGTCCCAGTTTTCTGCATGGTGGCTCTAATGATAGAATGATCACCATAGAAACCGCAGGCCCTCTCAGAAACACAGAGGCCCTGACAGGAGACATCTACTCCACACCTGGTTGGAACAGAAGCATCGATTGTGACTGAGCCCAGAGAAGAAAGCTGAGGCGTGAGGGACAGTTACCTGTTGCCTCATTACTCAAAAGCCATCCCCAAGCCACCGGAGGGAGAGACCTTTTTGCTGAGTCTGTTTAGAGGCCACCAGTTCCTCACAGCTCAGCATAGCTGGAGAAAGTCAATCAACACTGAGGACATTTCCCTGGAACCACATGGCTCCTCCCGGAGACTGCTGGGCCTGAGGAGGCCTTGGTGGAGAGGGGTCCAGAAGTGAACAATGAAAAAGAGGAAACTGTGGCTTCAACCAGCCTGAGGTGGACGTCGTTCTCTGAGGTCTGGTGCTGGCTGTGACTCTGTGAGAGAGCCTGGGCTATTTCTGCTTTGGAAATCTGGTGCGGAACACTGAGGGGTCCCAGCTCACCTGGGCAGGCGGCTGCGCAGATGCTGGATGACAGAGCCAGGATGGAGGCCACCAAGAAGGAAAAGGTATCTACCTCATGCAGCATTGTAGAAGCAACCGTTTGCATGTCCCCAACACTCACAGGTTTGCCTGCCGCCCATAAGAGTTTGTACCTCAGAAGTTGCTTTTATCTTTAAGAAAGATGTGGCTGGGGGCACTTGTGAGACAGAAAGATCTCTACTTCCTGGACTGGTGTTGTGACCCAGCACTGGAGCTGTTCAGAGGTCTGGGAAGTAATCTTCGGAGACTCTGAGGTGTGTGTTGGGGAAGGGAGATCAGACATCCTATTGAGGTATCTGGGTGTCTGAAGTATTAGTGGGTCAAACCTACTGCCTGATTCTGAGAATGTACTGAGCAGCTACTACAAGCCAAAGGCTGCCTCCTCTTCCTCCTCCTCCTCCTCTTCTTCCTCCATCTCCTCTTCCTTTTCCTCCTCTTCCTCCTCCTCCTCTTCCTCTTCTTTTACTTCTTCTTCCTCCTCCTCTCCTCCTCCCCTCTTGCCCCCCCTTCCTCTCCTCCCCCTCCCCCTTCCCCTAGCAGGAAGCACTTCACAGGGGCCTTGAGGGTTGCTGCTTCATGATAAGCAGCATAGGGCAATCTCCTTCCCAACCACAGAACGTTCCAGATGTCAGTGCTGGCCCTGGGCTGAGCAGTGAACAAGAAAAGAGATGAGGATTGGACATTTGCTGTGAAACATGAACGGAGAGCACTCTCATCTCTCCCACTCTGGAGTGAGCAGGATTCTGTCATTTTGGGCACATCTCTCCCCCCACCCCACCCCCACCCCCGCTTATCTCCTCTTTGTGTGAAATGGCAAGGTCAGTGTAAACACTCTCTAGCCTGCTTCTGACAGAGCTAATGATGTTAAGAGAAAAACAGCCAGAGCCAGCCCGAGTGAGAGAGCCCACATGGTACAGGCAGGGACAGGCCAGGACTCAACCAGGTCCCACATGAGCCTGCTACTGGTGCTTCGGTTTAGCTAAGGTAGGCCAAGCAAGGACCACTTCATACCATCTGGGGAGAAGGAAGCTGATGTCTAGCACAAGGTAGCTGGAAACAGAAAAGGGGGATTTGTTTAAACTGGGAAAGAAACTATGAAGTGTCTGTGTATGTGTTCCCTGCTTCCAGGTAGACATTACTCTCTGCAAGAAAGCATGGCCCCCATTTGAAGTCTTTTTCTTATATACATCTCTGTGCCTTCTGATTTTATTTTATTTCTACTTCTCCTCTTCAGAGAACTGCAGGATTAACTCTCCTTGTAAGCTGCTCTCTATACCCTGGCTTCTCAGGGCTCCTTTGGGAGCCCTAAAGAGTCTCTAAAGCACACACACATAGGTGTGTTTGTCTATGTCTAGTGTGTACCTAGGGGTCCCTGACTTGGCCAAGCTAGGCACAGGTAGACTCTTAAGTAGCTAATGTAGCAGGAAGCTGCCAGGAGGACTCGAGCCAGAAGGGTTAAATGAACTACTGCATTTCCTCCCCCAGACCTGTCAGCTTCCTGACACTTGTCCTTAATCCCACAGGCTGCGTGTATCCAAATCTATATCTCCTGTAGCCTCTGCTACTGACTTGCTACATCTGGGTCCTGCCCAATGGGGTCTTCTGCAGCCACAGGTCAGGTCTGTGTTTCTCTCTTACTCCCAGTATGAGTCTGTCTCTGAGGGAGTGATGTCTGATCTCAGTGGGCAGACAGGCCGGGCTGAGTCTAGAGGCTGCTGCTTGGCCTCTTTGTGCCTATGATTGATCACTAATTAATTAGAACAGTGATGTTTGCTTCCACCAGCTGCTGAGAGAAGAAGGAAGGAAAGCTGCCTGTCAGAATGGTCAGCTGTTGGGCTGCTAGCCTCTCTGGCAGATGGATAGACACACTAGAAATGTAGGCACCGAGCTCTCCAGACCCATAGGTCGTACCATGTGTGATGGGAGTCTCCTGTTGCCACCAGGACAAACTATCTCAAACTTAAGAGCTTAAAACAACATACACTTGCTATGTTACAGTTCTAGAATCTAAAATAGATCTCCTAGGGTTAAAATAAAGGTGTTGGCAGGACCGGCCTCAGCTGGGCACCATAGAAGAAGCCATTTCCTTTCCTGTCAGCTTCTACAGCCTAGCCAAACTCCTGGGCACCTGCATCCTTCCTTCCATATTCAATGATGGCCTCTGCATCTCCCTCACCTCTGCCTGATCATCACATAATCTCTGCCTCTCCTGCCCCCTACTGATAGCACCATCTCGAACCCAGGATCACCTCATCTCAAGTCACTAACTAAATCACATCTGCCAAACCTTTCTTACCACATAAGGTGACATATTCACAGGTCCCAAGGGTTGGGACACCTGTAGGAAGTCATGACCCTGCCTCTTATACTGTCCTGTTTCCCACCTTAAGATCCCCCTCAACCACAAGCTTTTCCATGACTCACCATGCGGCCCCACTGTTCTTCTACATTATTAGCTCTCTGGATCTGAGATCATTCTCTTGTCAGCAACAGATACGGTCAAGTTCGTGCCACACCCCCTCCGACCACGTCAGTTTACAATCCATTTACCTGTGGCCAACTGCAGTCCAAAGCTATAAAGAAAACTCCATCAACAAGCTAATAATAAGTTCCAAAGATTTACTTTTTACTTTTAGTTATGTACTTATGTATATCTGTGTCTGGGAATGTGCACACATGAGTCTTAATGCCCTCAGAGTCTAGAAGAGGGCATCGGATCCCCTGGAAATGGAGTTATGAGCCATTCCAACATGGGTGCTGGAAACAAAATTTGATCCTTTGCAAGAGCAATATGTACTCTTAAGTGCTGAGCCATCCCTCCAGCCCCCAAATTAAGCTTAAAATTGTGTGTTGTTCTATGTAGTAGGATGAAACATCTCACGTCCCTCTTCTGTAAATCATACTTTTGTCAAATGTATCCACTATTTACTGCACAGTAATACATTACTGTATTAAGTTTATGATATATTTACTTCCTGCCCAATAGCCATTTAGAAGCTGTCTGCTTTATCAGGTTGACTGATAAATATCGTTTGTGTTCAAGTAACATTTGTGCAGTAGCCTAACTGCTTCATTGTACCTAGTGGCAGCCGCTCACTCCATCTCATGATCTAGACACTCACCACTCCCCTCCCAGGAGAAGCAAGACACAGCAGAGCAGTGTACTTTAAAAGAGCACTTAGCATGGAATACTGTTACAATTACCCTGTTTTGTTATTAATTATTACTGTTAATCTCTTACTATGCCAAATTTCTAAATTAAAGTTCACCATAGGCATGAGTACATAGGAGAAACATTGTATAAATGGGGCCCTTTGTCTCCCAAGTCTTCAAGTATCCACTGAGGGTCTTGGAATACATCCCCTGCAAGGATAAGAAAAAGCTAACTTTACACACAGAGTTTTAATGAAATTCTTATACTTAAATATAAAGTAAGCACATGGAGGGCAGAATTGAGGGTAAAGGAACATGGTGGGTTGTGCTCAGACCTGTCCTAGGTCACAGCTTTTGCTTTCATGCAAAAGTCTCCTGCATGGCCCAGTGAGCCACGGGCTGGGTGTGTGAGAGGAGGGAGCTCCTGCCGCGGGTGGGTCTTTGGTCCGCTGCAAATGGGATGCACATCCTCGGCCTTCCTGTCCATTGCTACCTTTCTGAGAAGCTTGCATGGGGAAGGCTCAGCAGGAAGGAACATTGTCCCTTGGTTGTTTGTCCTATGAGGGCTCTGAAGTAGGAAACACCTTCAGGATTTATGGAATCTTCTAGTCCTGAATATAGGAGAAAGACCTACTGATGCAGGATCCATGGAGACAGGAGGCAACTGTCTACCACCTGGCCTGCTCTCATAAACAATCCTGGCATTTGACTGCTTCTGTGTGCCAAGGATTCTCAGTGTTCCTTCCATTGTCAGTGAGGGAGCTTCCTGTTGAAGGAAAAAAATGTTGTCATAGGCAGATTGCCAGGACTGCTCTGGTACTGACTCATTGCGTCATAAAAGCAGAACCTGAGGCGAGGATTTGGTGTCTGTGGTTTAGGAGGGAGTCCCTCTGAGGCAGCCTTGTGCACTCCTATAACCACTGGTTACTGGGGCCCCCTGCAAAGGCCAGGGCTTCCAGACTTGGTAAATAAAAAACTAGGATACCCAGTTAGGTTTGCATTTCAGATAAACATTATGCCTCCCAAATAGCCCACGGGCACTCTATTTCCTTTGCCACATTTAAGGAAAGAGTAACTCCTCAAGTCTTCCTGGGTGAGCCACTTACATTTGGAGAGCAAGTCTTAGGAGTACTCACTGTATTTGTGAGCTGTTAGCAGCCATCCCTAAGCCTTAGGGAGGGGGCCATTGTCCAGCAGGCATCACAGTATCCACAGAAATATTGACAATGACTGAGATGATTATTAATACACACAAACATGCCTATGATAGACCTTATCAAGTGCTAAGTAACTAGGAGGGTGATTTTTAAAATGTTCTATGTCATGTAAATACTTACTGACCTGTTTACCTAGAGAGCATTTGGTGATAGTTATTCCTGGGTGGGCGTTGTACTTTCACTTTAACACTGGACTCATCTGCCACCAGTAAATTTAGCTCCCTGACTCATAGTCAAACTGGCTGCAAAGGGGGCTAAAGAGATGTCTCAGTAAAGTTCTTGCCAAGAAACCATGAAGACCCCAGTCTGCAACCCTGGCACCCAAATAAAAGCCAAGATGGTGCCATACACCTGAAATCCCAGAGCTGGGAATTGGAGACAGGAGGATACCTGGGGCTGACTGACAAGTTAATTTGGCCAAATCAGCAAGTTTGAGATTCAGTGAGAAACCTTGTCTCAAACAACACGGCGGCAAAGCCAGTGAGATGGCTCAGTAGAGAAAGGAGCTTGCTGACAAGCCTAATGGCCTTAGTTTGATCCCCAGAGCCTGCATGATGGAAGGAGAGAACTGACTCCTGATAATTGTTCTCAGCCTCAGGCATGCCATGGGATACATGACACACACACACACAACACACACTACACATTCTTCTTTTTTTCTTTTTTTTTTTTTTTTTGGTTTTTCGAGACAGGGTTTCTCTGTATAGCCCCGGCTGTCCTGGAACTTACTCTGTAGACCAGGCTGGCCTCGAACTCAGAGATCCAACTGCCTCTGCCTCCCAGGTGCTGGGATTAAAGGCGTGCACTACCACCACCCAGCTCCACAACATTTTTTAATCGCTAAAAAAATCCTGAGCATTCAGGGAGTCTAAGAGGCCACCTTGGCTGAGATTATCTGGAGAAAGTCAGCAGGCAGAACAGATAGATTCTTCAACACATTTAGGTGAGGCATAGCACTCTATTAAGCCATCTGAGAGAACTTCAGCCTCTTGGAAGTGGGCAGAGTGACTTCCCTGGATCTGGAGTATTAGGTGTCTAGGAAATTCTTGGTTTGGGGGCAACTTGGCAGAGAAAGCAGATCTTAGGCTAGGAGAAGGGGTTCTATGCAGATCTTGGGGTTTAGGGAGGACCTTGTTGTGGGATGGTGTGAAATGTTCTCCATAGGCTCCTATGTTTGAACACCTGGTCCCCAGCGGGTGGCACTGTTTGAGAAGATTGTGGAGCCTTTAGAAGGTAAAGTGTCCATAAAGGAAAAGGGTCACTGGGAGTGGGTTTGCCCAATTTCCTGTTTACTCTCTGATTCCTGAATGTGGATACAATGTGACTAGCCAGCCTCTAGCTTCTGTCTCCATAGTTTCCCAGCCTACTGCCTTGTCTTCCCACTGTGAACGACTGTATCCTCCTGGAGCTGCAAGCCGAGATAAACCCTTTCTCCTTTAAGCTGTTTTCGTCAGGGTTATTTTGTCTCAACAACAGGAGAGTAGCTCAGAGCTAGTGCTCTCTGCTCAGCTCCCTCACGATACTGTCTGGTAGAGTGTTTACACGGCAGACAGAACAAGGCGAAAGCCTCTTCTTAGGCCTTTTTCCTGGAAAGCTACTTGTCTGCCCTTTTCTAGCATCACCTTACAGGGAGCCCTCCTTTCCTGCCTCATTAAAGTTCCTGACATCTTCCCTCCGGATCCACCCAGGTCACCTCTGATGCCCACTTCACCTTGTTTCCATTTACTTAGAAGCCCTCTCCCTGAAGCCTAGGGATGACTTGTTAATGCCACTCTGTCCATTAGGGATGTTGTGCTGTTCCAGATAGCCAATTAAATGAGCACATCTGAAGGTTTGTCATGTTACCTGGCCAACAGCCTAGAGGCCTGTAGTTTTCAGTCTCAGAAAGGCTCAGGTTAGTTTTCCTGATTCTCATGACCTTCCCCTCATGGCTGCCAGATGTGCCACAAATGTCGCAGACACAAACAGACCAAGCAACCCAGAAGCAAAAGTGTATGGTGACTCACCCTTTCATAGCTCCAGAGATTGACCTGGCCAGGTAGAGAAGAACTGAAGAAAAGACAAACACATGGATATACAGAAAAGCTGGATCGGGGCTGGAGAGATGGCTCAGTGGTTAAGAGCACTGACTGCTCTTCCAGAGATCCTGAGTTCAATTCCCAGCATCCACATGGTGGCTCACAACTATCTGTAATGGGATCTGATGCCTCTTCTGGTGTGTCTTAAGAGAGCAAGAATGTACTCATAGACATAAAATAATAAATAATTCTTTTTAAAAAATTAAAAAAAGAAAAGCTGGGATGGGTGTACTGGGTTTCTGGATGGAGAAGCCTCAGCACCCCAGGAGCTCGGTGTGTTTATTGTATATAGTTAAGCACAGAGGTGGAGTTATTGCACACAGATGAACAAGAAGGCAGGTTCAGCTAACCTGAGTAGGAGCAGTCTCAAGAAGAGGGGAGCAATCCACACATGGACCAGAGAAATATTGCCATTGCTCTGGGCTTTACCCAGGGAAAGCTCTTCTGAATCAATGAGGCTGAGACACTAGGGCCATTGACATAGCAACGACATGCATCCACACAGGACTCCACTCCATCCCTACAGGGAGAGGCTACTGTCACCACATCTCCCCATATTGCAGGGTCTAGAAAGCAGTCCAGCAGATGTGGACAGGAAGGACAAGCCACGCAGGTTTGTGCTCAATGCTGGGCATATTACTGCCTGACTCTGAGCAGAATGAAGGGCCTGTGGTCAGGCAGGAAGGAGCACTAGCTCTTTAAGGAACAAAAAAATAGTGTCTATTCCACCCTTAGGAACACCAGAGCCAAGAAGCTAGCCCAAGGACACAGCAGTTCAAAGTCACAGGACATCAGACAAGTCAAACCAGAGACCAGTTGCAGGTACATCTCCAGGTCGCAACAGCCTCTGGGTGGCAGAGCCATTGCTGAGCACTGGATTCTCACAATGGGCCAGGGCTGGGGATCTGGACCTGCAGGAGGCACAGCATCCTGCTCCCTGGCTCTGTCTCACAGAATACAAAGACTATAACCCTAAACAAAGAAGCAATATGTTGACCCCAGTAGTGACAGACACCAGCTGATGTTTAGACTGACCTAAGATGAAGGAGAAGAAGAGCTTTCTCCTGCTGGGGCTTTGTTTTCAGGGAAGTTATTCAGTTCCCTGAACTCATTCAGTAGAGCCAGCCTGAGTTCCAGGAAGCCTTGGCTCTCTTGTCTAGAGGCCTTTTAAGGACTTATTGCCGTGGTCCCATAAAAATAGAAAGTCTTGTGTGAATAGTAAGATTTATCTTCTAACCCCTTGTGCAGTTCTGTCAAATGCTCTGTCAACAGATCCCTATTTGATAACAATTGGCAGCAGTTTTGAGGTATGGATTGTTCATGGAAGAAAACTAGAAAGAGTCCTTTACCAGATCCAAAGCCTCCATCCCTTACCCTGCATCCCAGTATCAGAGCTAGGGCGATGGCTTCCACGGTCCTAGATGCCCAAAAGGCTTCCACTGCGCCGTATCTGCCTCTAGCCCTTCCTTCCAAATGTACAATATTACTAAAAGGAAATCCACTTCTTTGAGCCAGTTGTAGTGATGACCACATGTAATCCTAACACTTGGGAAGTGGAGACAGTGTGGTGGTGTGTGTGTGTGTGTGTGTGTGTGTGTGTTGTGTGTGAGTTCAAGGCCAGCCTCAGCTCCATAGTGAACCTCAACTCAAAAACTCAAAACCAAAACATAAAAGCCATCTTTTTAAGTGCAGGTTGGTGAATTCAGTCAAATGTAAGCACCGTCACCATTAAGACTCCTGCCATCGAGCTGGGCAGCAGTAGTGCACACCTTTAATCTCAGCATCTTATTGAAAGGCAGAGACATCTTATCTCGTTTGCGGCCAGCCTGATCTACAGAGTGAGTTCAGAATAGCCAGAAAGAGAAACCTAATCTAAAAAAAATAACCCAAAAACCACAAGCCAAGATGACAACAGAAGGTTTATTCCATCACTCCAAGAGGCCCCTCGAGCCACCTCCTCGATGACCGTCATCCCTCCTGCTCCTGTTTTCTCCTTTAGATTTGCCTTTTCCAGAACACCCGTGAGTAGAGCAGTCTGCTGTATCTGGCTCTTTCCTTGGCAATGCGCTTCGCCGTGTCAGCAGCACGCTGGCCTTTGCCCCTTCCCACTGCTCAGCCGTGTCAGCATCTGGGTTGTTCCCGGCCTCAGCTGTCATGTGTAAAGCTCCTGTGAACATTCTAGCGCAAGTCTTTGCATGTACATGGGTGACCATTTGTCAAGCAGAGAGAGATGTGTGGAATGACACTGTGTAAGACATTTAACCTCAGAAGAAACTCCCAAGCTCTTTTCCAGAGCAGAGGAAGCCTCTGCTTTTCCTAGCACAGGGTCAGGGGGCTCCATTGATGCATGTCCCCTACCCTCCAGTTTCTGCTTGTGTCCATGTTTTAAATGGAAGCCATCCTGGGACTATGCAGTGGCATGTCAATGTGACCTTAACTTCCATTTATCTTTTGACTAATGATGGTATGTATGTTTTGGTACCTATACTCTTTGGAGACATTTTCTTTTAAAATAAGGGTGTAGTCATCTTATTGAGTTGACAAGGCTCTTTATGTCTTCTAGCCTCAGTCATTTTACCTGGTGTGTGCTTAATAAGGTGAGTGGATCTATATGGGTCCTAAGGGAGGGGTCCACATTTATTTCCATGAACTATGTCCACACCCTCTCCTCCTATGCCCCACCCCCCAGCATCTCTCTCCCATAACCCTGACTCCTGCTGTGATATCCCAGTTCATCTGTCCCTCCTTCTAGATTTCTTTCTTTTGGTTTTTCTGAGACAGGGTTTCTCTGTGTAGACCTGACTGTCCTGGAACTCACTCTGTAGACCAGGCTGGCCTTGAACTAAAGGCATGCACCACCACCTCCTTCCAGATCTTGTAGGCAAGCAGGTCTTCGATTCTGGGTCCAGGAGATGTAAATGCAAAGTGAGAGTGTAATTGCTCTCCCACCCTGCTGTTACACCAAAAGTGCTGTCCCCCTCCACACCCTCACATATGTTCCCTAATAGACAGAACCTCGTGACAACAGTGAATGACATCACTCATTCAATATGTCATATTTGTTCAAGTCACTGGCAAGACTTTCATAAGCGTATTTTTTAGTTGTTTTGAAGATCAAACCAGGGACTTGTGTATGTGAGGCAAGCGCTCAATCACTGCGTGATAGATTCCCTTAGCCCCATAAGCATAGTTATTTTGTTTAGCAATCGGGCTTGGCATTTGTATAAAGGGGAAGATTTCCACATCACTTCACATTTCAAGTCTTGGCTTGTCCTGTCTTCCTCGGTGAATTTTAAAATAAGTTACATTATTCAAAAATCTTCTGTTTCTTCTGATTTTTGAAATACATTCATGTAAGTCACATGTAACTCTCATGAGCCTTCCAAGCTCCCTTCATCTACAACTAAATGCCTTTCTTATTCTTACAGTTGATTCTTAGTGTCTTTTCTGTTATCTTTGATTATATTTGAGAGAGGAGAGGGGGAAGGAGAGAAAGAGAGAAGAATAAGAAAGAAAGAGAAGAATGCAAGGTATTGTAAGGGTCCAAGGATCGCTAAAAGGAGACCACAGACTCATATAGTATCAAAGAGCGTATATTCTGCAGAAACAGCCAACATGCAGGGGTGGGGCAACCATCCAAGCAGAATGGCCCATGAGGAAGCTGTCCTGGGAAACGGAAGCTTCATGGCTGCCTGCTAAAACGGAGAGTTAGGTCCTCTCAACACCGTATACATTTGGAGGTCAAAGGACAGCCTTGGCTGCTGCTTGAGGCAGGGTCTCTCTCACTGTTCACTGTTGCCAAGCTATCTGCCTCAAAATCATCTGGGGTCATCTCACTTTCAGAGCATCTAGCTTCTATGTGGGTTCTAGTTATTTAAACTTGGGTTCCTCAAACCTTTAAAGCAAGTGCTTTGCCTACTGAGCCATCCCCCAGCCTGTGATAATCTAATGTTTAAAAAGTTAAGAAAGATTTATTTATTTTATTTTATGGGTATGCTTTGCCTGCATACATGTCTGTACCACACACATGCCTGGTACCCACAGAGGTCAGCAAACCACCATGTGGGGTGATGGGGATTGAACCCATTTCCCCTGCAAGAGCAGAAAGTGCTCTTAACCACTAAGCCACATCTCCATCGCTGATAACCTGCTTTGTTAGTCTTTTTAAACACCTAGGTTTGGGTTTGAGTGCAGTGGCTAGGGTCTTAGGTCACTGCAGCTTGTGATTTGAGATCAGCCTAGGCAACATAGTGAAGCCCAATTTCTCCCATTTCAAACAATAAAAACAAAAATTGAATTTGTGTTTGTCAATCAAGTTTACTGTATTTTGTGTTTTCTGTATTTTTTCTTATCATTACTTACTCCTTTTTTTAATTTTCTTTTCATACACTTTATCTTCTTTATACTTCTCCATTTTCACAACGGAATGTCCTGTTGCTCTATTAGTTGCTTGTCATAATGTAACCAAATACAGAGCAACAGAAGGGAGGGAGGATTTGTTAGGCTCATGGCTACCGTGTGGGAAGGTGTGGCAGCGGGACTCCTGTCTGTGATACTGGGCATGCACTGGGCTTTAGCTCACTGCTGGGCAGACCAGAAAGACTGGAATCAGAAGCAGATGTCAACTCACTTCTACCTAAGTCACACCCAAAGCTTCCAGAGACTCCCAAAACTGGAGAGCTGGGACCAAGGGTTCAAACACAGCCTGGGAGGGACTTCTAACATTTGGACATTGCTTGTCTACTCTACCATTATGTACCAGGAGACCCTGGCCTTAAGTCTAAGCCATCAGAGACAGATGTATTTCTGCAAACACATCTAGAATTGCTCCGACCCCCTCCCCTCCATCCCTAATCTGCAGCTTCCTCCTACACAGAGGCTACTAGACCTTTAATAAACAGGGTATCCAGCTGAAGCCCTACGGGTCTGTGTGGTGGTACACACCATTAATCTTAGCTCTCGGAGGCAGATCTCTGTGAGTTCGAAGCCAGCCTGGTCTATATAGTGAGTTCCAGGACAGTCAGGGCTATATAGTGAGATCCTGTCTAAAACAAAACAAACAAACAACAAAAAAAAGAACCCACAAAGACTTTTATATTCTCCAAAGACTTTACAGTGTACCCACTAATACTTCTCTTTTCTTTCTCTTTTCTTTTAAAAAAAGTTTTACCGTTTCCTGGTCCTCTTTTCACTGTTGCCATCACAGAGAATGAGATCATGGAAGAGTCTCACTCCATTTGCCACCGTCCAGTCCCAGCTCAGTTTTTGCCAGCACCACCATTGGCCCTGGCACTCCCCTACCCCACCCCATCCCATTCTGTTCTGTGGCCCTTCCTGTTTTCCCAAGGCCTTTTGCTTCTCATAAAGGCTGTGTCTTATAAGTCTATGTTAGGCTCATGCATAATCACAAAACCCATTGTACAAATACAAAGATGACAACTGGTGTGGCTATGTACATTTTGACTAGGTTTAGCTGAGTTTCTGTGTTTGGTACCGTTGCCCTTCCCAGGGTGAAGGACATTCACAACCATTTGTTTCCTTGGTAGTAGACACTTTCTTAGTCATGAACTTCCTGGCCTGGTCAGTAACTGAGCCATCCATGATGACAGCTATCCTCCAGCACCCAAGGAGGGGACGGAAACGCTGCCAGTTTGAATTTCAACTCAACCATCTCCTCATTTGCTAGACACTAAACTAGTTTCTAGAAGTTCTTGCTTAGGCAGCCCACGTAACTAAAGCTGGAACAAGACAGAGGAGATTAGCATGACTGTGCAAAGGATGTGTTCCGTATTTCCTGAACACAGTGGTCCTGAGTACTGCAGTAAATTTAGGCAGACAGACAGACGACAGACAGACAGACAGACTGATAAAAGAAAAAAGTCACTTTTGTAACTCAGATTGAGCACCAACTTGATACTCAGCAGTACCGAAGGAATGAGTGACCTCATATCCTGTTCAGATCTCTTGCTGATCATCCATCCTGCATCCTGTGTTCGTTAGGACACACTTCCTTGCTGTAGCCAGTCTTATGTAAGACTGTATTTCTCATCATGTAATGAGCGTGGGAGGTCTGACGGCCCAGAGGTTCTCCACATTCTTGGGAGCCCCAGACTTCTTCAATGCCATGGCTGTGCCCATTCCCTAAAGCCAAATCGTTGTCTGTCTCACCAGGAAGAGGCAGGAGACAGACATATTCTCTTCTTAAGCCTGTGGACCTGGAAATTGCACAGTCACTCAAATTCTATGGAGCCAGCTTGCTATAAAGAAGGCTGAGAAAGACATAGTAGCCAGGAGCTCAGCATCATCAGAGTGGACAAAGGGGTCATGGGTTTGGGTCCCCTTCCACAGTCCACTCCTCTGTGTGCTTCAGTTCACATTCCCATGCACACTTTCTTCTCACACAAGAATACACATCAACCAATGCAGTTCCTGCATTCAAAGAAAAGTACAGGATCTGGGAGGCCGGAGACAGGGCTCTCCTTGAGTGCAGACAAGTGTGCTATTGCTACTAATTGGCCATCATCATAAATGAAGAACAATCCACCGTGGAATATGGGAGCTTGGGTAGGATCTTCGTTAGGTTTCCATCACTGCCATAAATACTTGGTATAATCAACTTATAAAAAGAAAAGTTTTTACTTTAGCTCACAAATTTTAAACTGTCTCCATTTTGACTGGTTAGTCCTGCTCCTTGGGACTTGTGACACAGTCCTGATAATAGAATTGCCATGGAGTGGCATGTGGCTAGAAAATCAATGAAAGAAGAGGAAGGGTTGGACTCCCTTTATGCCCTCATGGGACACCCTGACCCATGACCTAAAGGGTTCTCTATCCCTATAGAACCATGGGAGGACATTTAAGAACCAAACTTAAGTGTCAGCTTCCATTCAGAAAGAGAAAGAGGGAAAAACAAATGCATAGCACTGAAAGGTCGCACCGTGCAGGACCTGGGTGGACCTGGTGAGTGCAGTCCTTGAGAACACTTGTTCGTCCTCTGTGGAGAGCTCACATCCCCCCCAGCCTCAGCTCCACCTTTGGAAGACTGGGCTCACTCAGTGTGCACTGTCCTTTCACGACCCACTCCCTACTGATAAACTATGGGTCCCAAGAATTATCTTTTGGTTTAAATGATCAAAGACTCCTTTTCAAGCCAAGTTTATAGGGTTTTTCATGAGAAACTGCCAATGGCTCCTCCCACCCTAGCTTTTAGATCTATCTTCTCCTAACAGTGGGACTTTGAGGCATCTGGAACAGCACACTGGGGTAAGAAGTCACAGCAAATTAATCCGAGTTGGCCTTTACCATGGCTCCCTCGGGTATAAGCTCCAGTTTGGGAACAGTCAAGAAGTACTTCACTGCCCTCGCCCTGTTTAGGTACAAGTCAGTATCTGTAGTATCAGTAACCACGAAAGGCATCTGCCAGTGAAAATACTGAATGATGGAACAGAGTGAGACTGTGACTGAGGAAGTAAAATCCTGCTTTTATGATGAAAACAGAATGCTTTTTAGTCAGTATCTCCTATATTGTGTTGAAATATGTATGTCACGAAGTCTGTTATTGTAACCATTTGAAAGATTTTAAAGTGTGTGTGTGTGTGTGTGTGTGTGTGTAGACAATGGGGTCAGAACTCTTGGAACTGGAGTTACAGATCACTGTGAGCCACCTGGTGTGAGTTCTGAAAACCAAATTCAAGCCCCTGGAAGAGCAGCAAGCAGCAGCCTTACCCACTGAGACACCTCTCCAGGATCCATTTGAACCATTTTTAAAACTACAATTTGGTGGCATTAAGTACCAAAAACATTGCATAACTCCTTACTACTTCCAAAATGATTTTATCATTCCATTCAGAAACCTAACTTCCTATTCCCCCACACCCTTAGCAGGCGCTATTCCCTCTGTTTCAATGAATTTACTTTTTTGCATTTATAAAATGGAAATCCTCAATATCTCTGTATATAAGGCTTATTTTACTTATCACAATATTGTCGAGGTTGATCTATATTATGGCATGTATCAAAACTTCACTCTTTTTCATGGCTAGCATTTCCTGGTTTACACACACACTTATCTTTCATTCATTTATCGATTGATAGGTAGTTGAGGTATGTCTACCTTTTGGCTGTTATGAATAGCACTCTTTTTTGTTGTTTGTTTTGTTTTTGATTTCGTTTTTCAAGACAGGGTTTCTCTGTGTAGCCCTAGCTATCCTGGAACTCACTCTGTAGACCAGGCTGGCCTTGAACTCAGAAATCTGCCTGCCTCTGCCTCCCAAGTGCTGGGATTAAAGGCATGCACCACCACTGCCCGGCATGAATAGCACTCTTATGACTGACCACTGGCATACAAGAATTTGTTTGAGTCCCCACTTCAGGTTTTTAAGAACGTGTACTTAGGTGTGCAATTGTATGTATACATTTGTGTGCATATTGGCATACATATTTACATATGAGGGATCCAAATTCTCTCCTCTGCCAAAACTTCATCATGGCCAACAACTCTTGTTATTTTCTTTCCCCCTTCTCAGCCCCCTTTTAAGATAACTGTCTCAGTGGGTATGGGAGGGGGCTTCACAGTTACGATTAGCATTTCCTCCAATGACTACCAACATCTGCTCATGTGATTTCTGTCTGCTCTTAAATCTTCTTCAGAAAAGTGTCCTAATCTTTTGCCCAATATATGGGATCGCTTGCCTTTTTGTTGCCATTGTTGAGTTGTAAGAATTTTTCTTATTGATAGATGTGAATTAATCCGTTCCTTACTAGATGCAAGATTCACATATACCTTCTTCCATTCAACCCTCCCTTGATAGTGCCCTTCTGGCTAAGTTTGTTGCTGTTGTTGCCATAATTATCTGAGATGGCTCTAGCTAGGTTGCCCGGATTGGCCTTGAACCCCCAGGTTCACATGATCTTCCAGCTTTCGTCTCCTGAGCTCTAGGACTACCGAAACAGGCCATCATACATGGCTCCGAAACGTTTATGAAGTCTGACTATCTGTGACCTCTTATTACAGTGTCCTTCATGTCACATTTAAGAAATTATTGCAGGGCTGGGAGTGTGGCTCAGTGGTAGAGCACTTGCTGGCATCAAGACCTAGAAAAAAGTTCAAAAGAGGCCACTATTAAATCCTAGGTTTATCCCATATCTTCTAAGAATGTACCAATTTCACCATTTCAATACATTTCTTTTAAATTAAATTTTGATTGTATACAAAGTAATGGGTTTCATTGTGATATCTCCACACATACATAACGTTACCACCTGATTCTAGCACCCTTGATCCACATCAAGGTCATTTTTATTATGGTATTGGGAAAGAATTCAACTTCCTTCTTATATACATGGATATCAAATTTACAGAACATCTTTTGCTGAATGGATTAGTTTTCTTCTCCTGAATTGTCTTAGCACCTTTGTCAAAAATCAAGCCATGTGTGGGGAGACATTGTCACTGGGCACACTACTCTGTGTCACTGAGCTGTCTGTCTGCCATTAAGCCAACATCAATCATAATACTCTTGGTTACTATGACACTTTGTAGTAACTTTGAAACTGGGACTATTTTGGTGTGTTATGTTTTTTTTTTTTTTCTCAAAACTGTTTTGAATATTCAGGGCTTTTGAAGATTCCATATTGATTTCAAAATAGGTTTTTCACTTCTGCAAAAATCATCATTTGGAGAGTTAGGGAGTCCTGAGCATCTGTGGTCACATGGGGCAGCGTGATTTTCCCAGGGCTTGAATTTGCAGAGATGCCCTGGTTCCTCTCAGCAATGTTCTGCAGTTGTCAGCGACTTTATCCTCAAGGGGCTCCTTGTTTAGTGCTGTTGTAAATACAATTGCTTTTATTTATTTAAACTTTTAGTTACTTGCTGCTGGTGTACAAAAATACAACTGACTTTTGTGTAATGATTTTTATATCTTGAAACTCTGGTGAATGGGAGCATTAACTCGGGGATTTTTACGGATTATCTGTGACCTACAGATACGGTGACAGCTTCTGAATTAAAGGTAGTTGAAGGTCCACTTGGGTACTAAAGAAAATTTTGTATTCAGCCACTTAAAAACAGCAGACTTTTTTTTTTCACAGTTCTGGAGCCTGGGGAGTCCAAGATCGAGCTGTCATGTGGTCAGGGCTCATTCCTCATGTCTCGTTTTCAATGTCACACTGTTCGAGGTGGAGACGCTCTCAGAACCTCTGACACAGTCGCACCCGTGATGGCTATCAATGCCCTTGTGACCTACTTAGCTTTGAGAGGCCTCCCCTAAGATCATCCCACTGGTAATTAGGATTTTACATATGGGCTTTGAGGGTAAAACACATCAGTACTGCAGCCCTTTGCAGTTTGGCTATCTTTTATTTGTTTTCCTTCCCCAGTTGTTCTGGCTAGAGATTTCAATACTGTGCTGCTCAAAAGTGGGTTTCCTTGTCATGCTCCTGGCTTAGTGGAGAAAACTGTATTTGACTGCTGAGTATGACGTCAGCTGTGTGCTGTTATCTGTGCCACATGAAGTGACATATTCACATGTCCCTTGGACTGGGACTTTATAGAAACCACAACTCTATCTTCTCATGCTGTCCTAACCCACACTGAGTCCTCTCTCAACCAGAGGGCGTTTCCCAGTTTTCTGTCTAGAAGATCTCCCTGTAGCATTTCCTATGGGGCAGGCTTACAGGGGGATTCATCTATCTGTCTTTGTTCATCAGAAATATCTTGGTGTCTCCTTTCTGTTGGAGACAAGGGAATGCTTGGTTACAGATTTTTCTTCCAGCTCTAAGAATGCTACTGGCTGCCCTGTGCAGCTTCTGATGAGAAACAGCTCCTCAGTCTCCCCGTGGATCCCTCCCTCATGTGCCACATTTTCCTCTTCTGGAGCAAGTTTCAAGCATCTCTTTGTCTTTTGACACTGTGACTACAATGTGTCCCAACCGGGATCACTTGGCATTTCTCCTGCTAGGAGCTTGTATGTGTGTTTGTATTTCTTATTAGACTTGGAAACTGTTTCACCCCTATTTCTCTAACTATTCTCTGCCCCTCATCACCCTCGTCACAACCTAGAAGCCATTATCTTTATGATGACATGTTCGATGGCTCTCATGGGTCCCTCAGGTCTACTTCATTTCCTCTTCCTTTTCTTTTTCTGTTCCGCAGACCAACTGTTTCCAATTGCTTGATTTCCAACTTCACTGATTCTATCTTAGGCCCATTAAAATCTGTGACCAAGGTCTGCAGAGATGGCTCAGTGGTTAAAGGCACTGACTGCTCTTCCAGAGGACCCAGGTTCAATTTCCAGCACCCACATGGTGGCTTACAAGGTTGTCAGTAAATCCAGTCCCATGGGATCCAGTACCCTCTTTCTGGCCTCTAAGGGTCTCCAGCACACGTGTGATACATGCACAGCCGTACATGATGTTAAAACATCCCAACACATAAAGTAACAATAGATAACTTTAAAAATCTACCCTTGAGTTCTTCAGTGATGTTTCCACATGTTATACTTTTAAGCTCTCACATTTCTATTGAGTTTTAAATCCCTTTCGTGCTTTTATGATCATCTCTATCTGTTGATACATGTCTCTCCTGACTTCGCCTAATTCTTCATCCACTAAGCATGTCTAAGACACCTGACTCCAGAGTCTGAACTTCTGAATAATAGTTTCTTTTCTTCTTTCTTTCTTTTAAAAACTATGATTCCTATTTCCTCACATACTGCATTAGAGTTCTCTATAAGAACATGACTGATAGAATTATATATTAAAAGGGGATTTACTAGAGTGGCTTACATCATATGGTCTGGATGATCCAACAGTGCCTGTTGGTCGCACTGGAGAGGGTAAAAATCTGGTCATGAGTCTGGATGTCTCCACTGTCCTGGAATGGGCTGAAGGCAAGGATGACTCCTGAAGAGGCCAGGCTCTGATATCAGTGAAGAAAGGCAACTGCGGTAGGCAGCAGCAGAGTAGATGAACTTGCCATCAAGACAAAACTGCTCCTCCCCTGGACTCTGCTCCATTCCCAACCCATGCTCCGCCCCTGCTCCTCCCCTCGCAGTCTGCCCCATCCCCACTCTATGCCCTGCCCCCTCACCCGCCCCACGCCTTGCCCCGCCCCCATTCCGTGCCCCGCCCCCTGCCCCATTCCCACCCGATGCAGAGTTCTGGCTTCTCAGTGTCACTCCTAACAGTTTCCCTCAGACCTTCATCCCCTCCTGCTCTCAGAGACAAGCAGACTAGCCACCACATTCTCTCACCTGCCAGCGGAAGTAGCTTTGAGGTTGTTTCCTGACCCGTGTTTGCTTACTCCTAGAATGCTCTCTCCACATCTAGTCAGGAAGAACGAAGTCTTGAACAAATGATCCCAGCACCTGGGAGGTGGCAGGAGGAGGACCATGAATTTGAGGCCTTCATAGCTATGCAGCAAGACCCTGTCACAAGGAGGAGGCACAAGAGGCGCTTAAATCTTTAACAATCTTGGAATCAGAATGGCCTGGGTATGAATCCCACTGAGTGGTTTGCAGCTCGAGCATCCTTGTAAATCTCTTAACTGTCCTGGGCCTCAGTCTCCACAAAGCACACAAACTGTAATTTGGTCGAAACTCTGCCATAGCACCCTACAAGAGGTTGTCGATGATCTCAGATTAGTTGCAGCATTTGTCAGGGTGGGCTCTGCTGTCTCTTAGTCTATCTCCCTCCTGTTCTCCATCCCCAACATCCTGGTCACAAACCACTTCCTACCATCAGACACCTCCCACTCACCAGGCCTATGGCCTTTACACAAAGGCCAGCCAATTTCCAGTTCACTATGCGCTAAGCAAATACTTGCAACACTCACTGGCCTCCATACCCCATTGCATCAGTCTTCCTGTACCTGGAACTAGACTAAGGGCAGCCAGAGAACCGGCCGGCTGGGGGTGGGCTGCCATTGCGGGCTCCCTGGGGACCCACTTTATTCCCATCTTTACATGATTCCAGAGATCAAACTCAGGTCTTCAGGCTTTCGTGGCAAGTACTCCAGCTGCCGAGCCATCCTGTCAGCTTCCACATTGTCTTTGTTACGACTGCATGGAAGTGCAATGTTGTGGCCTTTTTTTTCCCTTTCTGATACTAGAATGAATAAGCTCGATTGTCAGTTACTATACATGTCCTGCTGTTTGTTACCTTGAGGTAAATGAAAATTCAGCCATGCGTATGATTTAGCGTCTTGAACAAGTCATGGGGGTGGGGAAGGGGATGTCTCACTGGGTAAGAGCACTTGGTGTACAAGTGAGAGAACCTGAGTTTGAATCCCAGTACCCACATAAAAGCCAAGCATAACTATATGTTACTAAAACCCCAGAACTTGAAGGACAGAGACAGACAGATCCCTGAAGCTCACTGGACAGCCGTCTTAGCTGAAAACATGAACTTTATGTTCAGTGAAAGACCCTGTCTCAAACAAACAAGATGACAAGTGATAAACAAAGACACACATACCCTCCTCTGGTCTCTTTTGCATGGCAGTGTACCTGCATGTACCCGCACACGAACACCGAGTGCACACACACACAAACACACACATCTGCGCACACACACATGCATGCATCTACACATACACATGCATGTGCATACATACAGGCATGCATCTGCACACAAACACCACACACATGCATGCATGTGCACACATGTACACACATGTATACACACATGTACGTACACACACAAACATGCACTTGCATACAAGCATGCTTGCATGTGCACACACACATGTATACACATGAGAGGACAAAAAAGGAGCTGTAGAGAAAATGATTCAGTCTGCTCATTTCCCTCTATCAAAGAAAAGATGAAGACGGGAAAATGCCCCAACTCAAGGCTGCAAAGCTCTATTTTTCTCCAAACCCTAAGCTACACCGTACTCATGCAGCTTCTCCTGTCCTGATCCCTCTTCACTAGAGAGCTACCCAGGCCTGACACTTGAATATAGGAAGTACAACCGTATTTCACGTCCTTACTACAGGATGGTGTCTCTGGGACAAGGTGGAGTCACAGGAGGGTGGGTGTGAGTTGCTAGAATCTTGTCCTGGGAGCCTAGCTAACTAGATCCCATTCTTCCTTCAAAGGTGCAGTGAATGGAAAGATAACTCCTTGGAACATGTTCTAGAAGGATGCTTGTTGCTCATGTGCAATCAGTCTGGCTGAGACAGAAATCTGCTTGGTTTGTCTCTGGCTTTGCATTGGTCCACACCCCCTCCTCCCACCTCCCAGAGACCAGAGCTTGAGGATTTGCCTCCTCCTCCTCTGTGCTGTGTCTTGCCCCAGGAGATGGAAGCAAGACCCCTAGGCAGCTGGTCATTGGCCTGGCTGGTCCAAGACCAGCCACCCCAAATTCAGGCATGAGCTCAACCCCCAAAACAAAAGGGGCTCAGAGCCAGAGCTTGGGTAGTCAGGGACTTATCAAATATGAGGTCTGGTGAGGCCAGTTTTGCTCTATTTTGGGAAAGTGATCAATCATTTCAAGGGGTAACCATACTTGCCAATCTTGGGAGAACCTGGCATTCTGACAGGCACCCTATGTACCCTGACCTACTTGCCAATGACAGCTAATTTTAGCAGGGCTTGGAGATGCCAGCAAGTGCAGAGTATGTTGGGGTCACTCCTGGACAAACCCAAAGAAAGGATTAGGAGATGTCTGAACCTCATAGAAGAGCCCAGAATGTCCTGAACATTGCTGTCACAAAATCTAATGGCCTTCTCCATCCTATTTCTTGCTGTTTGGGTTCAAGGAGATTTAAGGAGATTCCACAACAGGTTTTTTTTTAAATCTGATTAAATCATGTATTATTTTACTTGGGGTAGGGAGTGTCAGGCCAGCCAGAGGACCTGAATCTACTCCTGCTTGTATGTGCACGGGTGCCCTTCCCATCTGCCCCGCCCCATGCTTGGCCAACCTCTGTCCTTTCCACAAATGCTTGGCTTCCTTCCTTCCTCCATCTTCTTCCCACCCAAGTTCCATGGTGGAGCCCCAGACTGTGTGACGTGCACAGTCAACCCCTTCATAGATGAAATCCAATGAGGATCCCCGCTCTTCACAAGTCTGAAATCTCACTGGTACACACAGCTTCTCATGCCTACCTGTTTCAAGGCATCCGATTATCATCTTGTTTAACAAGTCTGAAAGGTGGGGCGTGAGTGGGCTGGCTTCAACCACCTCATTAACCTCTCCACAGCAACTCCAACCAGCGTTCAGAGAGCATCGCAGCCTGTCTCATAGCCCTGTCCCTGTGGCCTTTGTCAAACCTGACCCACGTGGTTCTTTGTTCTGACTGTGGCCTTGGCCCTGACCCTGTGACAGTAGGCAGGGTATTTTAGGAGCCACCTCTCAGACCCATTAGTGCAGAAGTCCTTGGCTGCCTGTCTTTTGCAACACTCAGCCAGACAGTCCTCACCTGTGACAGGTGGCCTCAGGAGTCAAGAACATCTCTACTTCCTCAATGACCCCTGCTTATTCTCAGAGAGATGGCTGTGGATGCTAGAAGGAGTAGAGCCCAGTCGTTAACCCTGGTAAGGGCCACTTCACAGGCTAAAAGCCTTGAATTGGGGGGGGGGGGGCTGAGAGTAGCATGCTCAGGTTGGGGAGGGGGATCAGTGCAATGGCCCTTGAAGGAGGGGTGCGATCCTATAGGAGACTTGGATATGCCCCTTCCTCCCTGCATCCCTTCTCACTGGTGCCACTATTATCCAGCTCTTGAGGTAGCTGAGGGTGCTTGTTTCTGGGACAATACCTAGCCTGGGGACGGATTCTGAGTGCTGCTTGTCTCTAAGGGATACCTCACGGCTGTACTTAGAAGAGTGTGGGGCTCTCTTTCCCGGGAGTACGTGGATGGCTGACCTAGAGCCACTCACTCTTATGTATATAGCCACCACAGGGCCTGGGAAAGAGGGGCCAGGCTGAGGCTGGGCATAGGGGCACTGATACTATCTGACACTCTGGACATTCGGGACTGTGGCTTTTGTCTGCAGGCTTCTCTGGCCCTTGTCCAGATCTTCTGAGGTCCACAGATCCCTGGGGCCACCTCTCCCAGTGCTAAGATGGTAAACATAACACTTGATGGTGTCTTCTTTTTTCCTGCATTATAAGGTGGGCTGTCAAAGCCTGCTCTGGGAATCTGGCCCTGCCAGTTCCACCCCTCCCACTTTTGCTATTCATCCTGTGACCTGTAGCCTTGAGACCATCTCCACACTAAGGGCTTTCAAGGGTGTTTCCCCACTGTTTCCCTGAACTCTGTGCTCACACAGCCAGTCATACACACTTGAGACAAATATGTGCAGGCAGATGGGCTGCATGCTTAGATTGGCTTCCCAGGATGCCCAATCCCAATGGATCCCTGCTGCAGGTGCTCAGGCTCATCTGTGTATCCTCCCAGTGCGTCTCTTCCTAACCACCCTAGACCATAAGCTGTCACCAGATGTATATATGTTCTCTAGACCTTACCACATCTCTGTCCTGTGCGCGCTGTCACGGCACCCAGATTCTGGAGACAGCCTAAAGCCACCCACTTTCACCCTGTCCTGAGAAGTCCACACTCTGTAGCCAGGCATCTCTAGCTTTCTCATGGTTGTCGGGGCACTCCCTTCTCCCCTTTATGCAATGTTCCCACTTTCTAGAAAAGTGAAGAGCCACACTCTCTCAACCCACCCTGACACACGCTTCCTCACCTCACCACCCAACGCTACTGACTTGTAATTCTCTTCTGTGACTCTCCGTGAGCATTGGCCTCATGTGATACTGTGCTTGGGACAGATGCTCCTGGACAGGCAGACAGCAAACGTGCTCTTAGCTCCTCTCTAACATCCCACGCACCACATAACACACTGCCCAGAGCTGGCATCAGCTCAGGAAACCTGCTGGTGCTCCTCAGGGAACTCAGAGGAGGGGAGTCCTCCCACAGGAAAAGCCCTATGCTTTTGGCCATGAACCTTGGTTATATATCCTGTAACTTTTCAGACAAGGTCCACGAGAGAATCTAGTGAGCTAACAGGATCTCCCTGCAACACGAGGTACTTCTAGAGACACGTGAGAATGGCTAACCGGACACCTGCGAAAGTCAGGCCCCAAAATCATGCAGGAAGGAGCCCAGTGGGTGGGTGTAGGTTACGAGTCCAGGCATCTGCTTACAACCCAGCTGCGCACGGTTGTCTCTGTGGGATCTGCACACTATGGCTTCGTGGGGGTGGATTGTACAGTGTGTATTCAGTATTCTGAGAGAGTCTTGGAATGATTCAGGAATATGGGGACGTTCCCACAGTCAGCCTGGCCCACAGTCCTTTCTCCTGTGCACAACCAACAGGGACTGTTAAGTAGTTCATCATGACCTGATGCCCATTTCCCCCTCCCAAACCCACAGCCTGAGGGCTGTGAAGCCTCCCCTCGTCAGACCTCCCCAGGGTTGTACACTGATCTGGTGCTAGGAGTATGGACATCTTCAGACCCGGTGCACACCGAGGAAGGGGCTTCTGTCTCCAAGGATGAGACTCAGCTTTGCTCTCCACAGCAAGAGCAGAGTCCGTTAGCTACTGCAGCCTAAGCCTCTTCCAGCACCTCCAACCTGCACCGCCAGGATTGGGGAAGACACGTGGGGGTATGCGAGGCGTCCTTCTAGGCACAGTGGTCTGGGTCAGCATGAGAAGTACTGAGGCACGGCTGATTTGGTCAAGGCTCAGAGAATGAGGGTTCTGTGGCAAGGTTCTACCACTGGGGGGCAGTCTCTCCACTTCCCTAGAGCCTTGTGAGCATGCAGACCTAGTTTGTTGGAAACTTCCTGTACAAGGATCTCACTTTTAAATAGATTTTTAAATGTTGTCAGATTCACAGGCCAGATGCAATTCTGTTTATAAGAATGGGGTTGGGCTCTGCGGAAGGTTCCTTCTCACTTCCTCAATACCAGAAAGTTCTACCCTCTTCTCTGGACAGGCTGCTGATGGTGGCATGGTGGTACCATGGTCTTAGGTTTATTCGTTATGGCCTTGCGGGTGAATGCAGAGTCTTAAGGTATGTTTGTGGATCTGCTTTCATAGTAGAGGAGGTTCTTGTGTCCTTTCTGCGGCGTGTTCATATATTCTATGTCCTGAAGTCACTGAATCAAAACTAAATTTTGATAAGGACAGTACATGACCCTCTGGACATTTGGCATCAGTTTGGCTTCAGTGGTGTCCAGGACCTCAGGGTATACTGGCATGAAACTGTAGAGCCTCGGACCCAGCCAGGACACTTGCCTTTTCCAACATCTGTATAAAGGTGATGACACAAACCTATTGGCCCGGCCAATCCCTCACCACAGTGAAATAAGAAACAGCAGGTACCATTCACTACATTCTCACCAGGATGCTCTAAGGTCTGGGCAAGTTCTTCTCAACTCCAAGAAAAAGGCACAAGTCACTTGGAGCCCTCATCAGCCAGAGGATCCAGCCACACACTACCCAGTCACCCTGAGCCTTCTCCCTAGCCCTCATCCTCCTCAAAGACCCCAGTGCTGGAAGAGGCTTAGGCTGCAGTAGCTAACGGACTCTGCTCTTGCTGTGGAGAGCAAAGGTGAGTCTCATCCTTGGAGACAGAAGCCCCTTCCTCGGTGTGCACTGGGTCTGAAGTGTTGGCTCCTTTTATGAAGAACCTTGAACCGAAGGCAACCTTAACCCTCACCCTCATGCTCACCCAGGGTCCAGGTCTCTAGTCACTAGGAGGAGCTACCACTACAGAGGGGCAGGGATGGGATCCATGGCTTGAGGATTGAACTTTTGTTAAGATCAGCCCTTCTTGTGCCACAAGACCACAGATATCTTATAATTGGGTCCCTTTGGTGTTTTTTGTTTGTTTGGTTGGTTGGTTGGTTGGTTTGGTTTTTGAGACAGGATTCCTGCTGCTGACTCCCAAGCACTGGGATTAAAGGCATGTGCCACCACACCTGGCCAGTCACTGGGTCCCTTTGTACTGCTGTACCTCAAGGGAGAAGCCACAAATCCTGTGTCTGCTAGTTCTCAGGAAATCTTACAAATCTAGGAGAGAAACAGAGGAGGCCCAGGGTGTTGCTTTGGGGACGTCCTGAATTGCTGAGTACAACCTGGATTGTTCCACAGAGTGCTGAGTGTGTCTCTGGAGGCCTTCTCTGCAGGGCTGACAGCAGAAGCCACTGACCACATGCTCACCCCATGCTCAGCCGATGATGGTGCATCAGGAGGCGGGGGGGGGGGGGCGCATCTTTGTCCCTTTGGTGCCTTTGTCAAAACCCTTGTCAGCCCCATTCCTTTCTGACTTCCCTTTGTTTAAACTTCAGGTGGGGTCCTTTAAAAAAAAAAAGTGGCCATCAACCAATGCTCTGTCCTCTTAGGAACGCTTTTCGGTTAAAGGAAAGCAAGAGTCCTGTGGCTTATGGACTGCAGGTAGAGTTGAGTAATCTGCATGCAGAGTTGGACAGGTCTGACACCAACCCCTCTTCTCTGCCATATGCAATTGGCTAACAGTCTCTTCCTCCCAGCCTTGTCTCTATGGCTACCAGGTGGCTGCTGCTATGCCAGTCATCACAGCTGTGTTCACAAATTACGAGGCTCCAATGTCCCCTCCCCCGATAAAATAGGGTTTCCCTCCACCTGTTCTTGTTCCAGAATTGAGTCCTATGCCCAAACTCCAGGGATAGGAGATAGAGTCACTGTGATTGCCTTAGTCTAATCGGGGTTTACTGTTGTACCCAGCCCTCCTGAGCAATACCTGGGTAACCAGTGAAGAAGATGCCCCTGCTATAGTCCAAATTCCTCTAACCCGCTGAGCTTATGTGTCAGACACAAAAGGTACAGATTCTTGTAAAAGAAAATGGGTCTGTAGCTTTCATAAACAGAGTTCTTGTTTTTCTTTTTGGTTCAAAGTACAAGTATCTTTGCAATTATTTCTCAGTGCCCAGGGTACCAACAAATGCGCGAATACGCACTGCTGTACAAAGCGGGTGGCCGTAAGCTGCTCACAGGTAGAGTCCAGCTATTCTTGCACTAGCATGTGGAGAGCATGGCCACACCTTGGCCATCCACATGCAGGAATGACAGTGTTGGGTCTGAGATATTCACACACAGGTCTCCCATGTCAGTATCGAGAGTGTCCTCCCTCTCCACTTAAAGCCTGTGTGTACTGTGGATGGCCATGCTTGGCTAGCCAGACACCCCTGTTTGGTACTAGAGGTCACTCCAGCTACTCTAGTCTTGGCTACCCTGTGCATACTGACTGGCTTATTCATTCCATTAAACCTTACAGTAGAAAAATATTGATTCTATACAGCGATGCCAGCTCCAATTCTGCCTCACCAAATTCCCGTTTAGAGCATTTTCTCCTATCATCCAAAATCTTAGGGGCAATGGGAATCACATCAAGGCATCGTGCTGCAAAAATCCTATCAAGGACAAAGGCTACCCAGGTCCCTACTGCTCGACACTCCAGAGCACCCAGGCTAATAATCATTGAGGAACTGTGTCTAGAATGTTTGAAATAAAACTATGATAAATAGTCTGAGATGTGGACCATCCTGCATCGGGAATCAAAGGACGAAAGGAGACCCTTGGTGTGTGGTGGCTTCTAGTGACAGCCACAGCTGCTCCCATCCCCTCCCTCCTCATATAGGTAGAGCAGATCCTGGCAGAGTTCCAGCTGCAGGAGGAAGACCTAAAGAAGGTGATGAGCCGGATGCAGAAGGAGATGGACCGTGGCCTGAGGCTGGAGACCCATGAGGAGGCCAGTGTAAAGATGTTGCCCACCTACGTGCGTTCCACCCCAGAAGGCTCAGGTACCTCAGGGCTCATCTGTCCATAGACAGGATCCTCTCGGCAAATGATGGCATCCCCAAATCTCTGGACTGGTGTTTGTCCAGCTGCTTGAAGCCCTGGGGTGCTCACCCAGCCTAGAGCTATCGATTCTTAGGAGAATTGGCTTTTTTGTCTCTAAGCTCACTGTCTGTTACTCTAGGTCTAATGTAGCTCCTAGGTTCTGGCTGCCTCTACCTAAGGCAGGGGTTTCCTGATGATGCTCCTAGTTCACCTTTGACCCCTCCACAGGTTGCTCTAGCATGACCCCACCCTCAGTGTCTAGGCTAGCAATCTCCTCACCCACATTGTCTGGGCTCCCCATACCTAGTCCACCTGTCAGGTAGGCCAAGAGACTGAACATCTCTCCCTTTGCCTGCAGAAGTTGGAGACTTTCTCTCCTTAGACCTGGGAGGAACCAACTTCAGGGTGATGCTGGTGAAAGTGGGAGAGGGGGAAGCAGGGCAGTGGAGCGTGAAGACGAAACACCAGATGTACTCCATCCCCGAGGACGCCATGACGGGCACTGCCGAGATGGTGAGCGCCTGAGGGGCTGGCAAAGGAGGGCTAGCGGTCAAGGTCACCCAGGATCTCTGATGGGAGGGTTCCAAGAACAGGAGTGACGGAGGGCTACCGAGCTTCAGAGACCCAAGAAGGTGGCTCAGAAGTTTAAAGTATCCCAAGTCCCAATCCCAGTCTGCCCAAAACAAGAAGGGGCTGAAGAAAGGTCGGTAGAGGGAGAAAAACCCAACTTCTGTCCAGTGTCCTAGAGGAAAAACAAAGCTTAGGATGGAGCAGCCAGAAGCCATGCTTGCTCAGCCTTCCTCACAGGTTGCCACAACCCACCAACTGAATATGTCAAGTGTCACGACAGAAGCCACATTGCCCAAGCAGCCAGGGTCCCTAAAAATGAGGACGACTCAGATGGGAGACCTAGAAATAGAAGGAGCCCCGGGGTTAAGATAGAACCCCAACCCCACCCCCAGACATCACCAGGGACAAGCCAAAACCAGAGGAGCAGCCAAGCAAGAGGTTGCCCATAGCCACTCAGCCTTCCCTTAGCAGACCTTGAACTGGGCATGTCATGACACAGCTCCTTCATCCACCTGCAAAATGCCCAGCAATGCCCAGCCATGTAAGTAGTTCCACGGAAGGGATGAGGGCCAACTTCCAGCAGGGGTCAGGGGGTCAGGACACCTGGGGGACAGTAACAGAGACAGAGATCAGAGTCATGCTCAAGAATGGACTTCCACACAGAGCTTCACAGGACAGCCATCTAGGCTGGATGCCAGCCAGTCCTCACTGTGTCACCTTGCTCTGGGGACTGCAATCTGCAGGGCTCTCCATCCAGGGAAGTGCAGGGCCTGAGTCCTATTGAGAAGCAAACTGCAGACAGGTCCAGCATACAGTTGTAGGCTCTAGGGTCAAATGTCTTAACATCTCCAAGGGAGAGAGAACTGCTACTGCCCCAGCCCTGACCTAATGCTATGCTGATGCAACTCCTAGCTCTTTGACTACATCTCTGAGTGCATCTCTGACTTCCTGGACAAGCATCAGATGAAGCACAAGAAACTGCCCTTGGGCTTCACCTTCTCCTTCCCTGTAAGGCACGAAGACATAGACAAGGTGAGCCAGGAGAGGGGAGGGGGATGAATGGATGGGAACAGACTCGGGAAGAACTTTGCTTAGACTTCCTTCAGTTGCAGCTCCCCAACCCATGCTGTGAAAGAACCCAAGCCCAGAGGGGATTGCAACTGTGGCCGTCACTTCCAATCTGTAAAGCTTTGGCAAATAGACATAACATCAGCTGATTCTTACTGTGTGGCAAAGCCTCTCAGGAGATATGCTATGGTTGCCCCACTACAAATAAAGAAACAGGTTAAGCAAGTTACTTGTAGTGGGAGGTGGCAGCTGGCTGTAAGAGTGAGGCCCCAGCTCACCACAGAGCAGAAAGATACCGAGCTGCTTCTGGCTGAGTCAGAAGTGGGAAGTAGCTCCAAGAATCTACCCACCAGCAACTCCAACCTCATGAGTTACATCACACAGAAACACACACAGAGAGACACACACATACAAATACACACAGACACAGAGAGATACACACAGACACACGCACAGACACTGACAAATACACACAAAGATGCACATACACAGACACACACATATGTAAAGGTAACTTGAAGCTTCTAGCCTCCATATAATCTAATCTAGGCCTAGAATGTTTTCCAGCCTCTGAGACTCACTGCTGAATAAGCTCACCCTTTCTTGTTCTTTCTGAACTTTGGCTGGCTGGTTCAACTCAGCTGTTCTGGCTCAAACTTCTCTCAAAGCTGACTGATTCTGGCTTCTCTCTCCTCCTCTCTTACTCTGTGTGGCCTCAAGCTACATCTAGCAATCTGTTCTAAACTTTGGACTTTTTCTCATTCTCTGGCTTGTTCTATCTTTACCTGTGTCTAGCTTGTTGTCTCTCTGTAAAACTGTCACTTCCCCCTCTCTCTTTTCTCTTCTGTGCTCTCTCAAGTAGCTTCCTTTTCCCCTCTCTTCTCATGAGAATTGAGCCTGTCCTATTCTGTCAAATCTTTCTCTGATTCATCACTTTGTCTGCCACTCAATTAGATATCACTTTCAAACATGGGTGTTTCCTTTTGCAAACTAACATCACCTTCATTGTTTGGGATCAAAGGTGTGTCTTAAGAGTATGTCTGTATTTCAGCCAAAGGGATTAAAGGTGTGTGAGTCATATCCTAACTGGAAGTGGGTTGTTTTTCTTCAGTAAATAACACAATCTCGGGGTTCACAGTGTGATAAAATATCCTGCAACACACACGAGCACACACTCGTGCATGTGCACACACATTATAAGATCCCTGCTTTAGTTTCCTTTGTAGTTACTGTGAATAAGTACTCTTCTAACAAAAGCAACTTAGGGAGAAAGGGCTTAATTTAGCTCACTGTTCCAGGTTGTAGTACATCATAGCAGGGAAGTCACAGATGCAGGAGCTTGAAGGTTGGTCTTATCACATCCACAGTCAGAAACAATGAGCAAAGAATGCATGCTTGCTTGAGTTCAGCTTGTTTTCTACACATCCCTGCCTAGGGAATGGTGCTAACCAATGGAAGAAAGTCTTTCCACCTCAATGTAATCAAGACAACTGTCCATAGGCCAACATAATATAAATATTCCCTTACTGAGACTCCATTCCCAGGTGATTCTTCATTACGACAAGTTGAGAAAACAAATCGTTACAACTTCTATCAGAGACAAAACCAGGTCACGCTCCAAGGGTCAAAAGCAACAGCCAATCCTATACCTCCTGTAGTTTTTAAAGCCCCAAGATCCACAGAGAAATCCACACTTGGTTCGTCCATGTGCAGCAGGGTTCACTATAAGAGAGGAACCCAGTGCTATTCTGCACTGCTCTCCCAGGCTCTGCCTGGCCTACTTCTACTCTGAAATGAATCCCTGAGCTTTGTTGCTCAGCATTCTTAGGCTGGGGTTAGAGAACATTTACCCAAAATTCTCAAGGTCCTGGGTTCCTCAGAGAGAGAGAAAGAGAGAGAGAGAGAGAGAGAGAGAGAGGAGAGAGGAGAGAGAGAGAGAGAGAGAAGAAATTATTCTCAATGCCTCTCAAAGCTGTGTGAGTCTACTTCCTCAAATGTGAAATAAGGGGTTGGGAGTGTCATGGCCTTATGGCCTGGTTGGTTTAAGGCCACAGCTCTCTGTCAGTGCAGCAGCCATGAGGTCACCCTGTCCTTACAGGGCATCCTCCTCAACTGGACTAAGGGCTTCAAGGCCTCCGGAGCAGAAGGGAACAACATCGTGGGACTTCTCCGAGATGCTATCAAGAGGAGAGGGGTGAGCATAGTTTTGCCTGCCCTGAGGGGCTGCCCCGAGCTTGTCCTCCTTCATCGCAGGCGCCTCTCCTCAGCTCCATGTCCATAGTCTCTGTACTTCTTGGCAGGACTTTGAGATGGATGTGGTGGCAATGGTGAATGACACGGTGGCCACAATGATCTCCTGCTACTATGAAGACCGCCAATGTGAGGTCGGCATGATTGTAGGTAAGGGCTTCTCCTCTTTGCAATCCTTCCAGGCTGCACAGGGTCATAGCAGTCAATGTCAAAGCATTAACATTATTGTTAATTGTTATTGTGCCAGTCAGAACAGGGCTGTCCCTGAGCCAGGTGGCAGTAGGAGTGTGGTGATGTGGGAACTGCATGTTGATAGGAAGCATTTCCATGTTTGCAGCATCGGGGCGTTAGGTGGCCTGCCAGCAGCACACCTGCCCTGCCTATCTGGATGTAATTAAACCACTTTATCTAGTAAATTGACCACACTGTACAAATCTGTCTGAGTGGGAGAGAATCAGCAGAAGTGGTGCCTTCCATGTGGCTAGTCATCTCTGCCCCAGCCCGGCCCTGCCCCTGACAGGAGACCTAGCTCTGAATCTGTGAACTGCTGGATCCTAAACCCACTCTGGAGATTCTAGGAAAAGAAACCACAACTAGCTCACACTCCATCTCCCCCCCCCCCCAGCCAGGGGTGGGAGCTCCACACCAACCCCTGTCCCCACTGTCTCAGAAGTTCCTGAGTTCTTCCAAAGCAGTATTTCAATCAAATCAGTTATCTGCTCTGGACACGGTATAGGGATGTATGTTTGGACTCTCTGGGCCCTGATTACCCAGAAAAACCCTGTGTCTCCAATATGTTTGTATTCATAGGTTCTCATCTGTACTTACACTTGTGCACTAAATAATACATGTTTTAGAAACATCATTCATTTTCTATTCATACATCTATAAAACATTATAGGTGTGCATATACACATACACACATACACACACACACATATACACACACATATATTTGTTGCTGTTGTTGTGGCTGTTCTGAGACAAGGTCTCGCTATGCAGCTCTAGCTGTCCTAGAACTCACTATGTAGACCAGGCCTGGAACTCACAGAGACCTTTCTGCTTCAGCCTCCAGAGTGTTAAGACTAAAAGTATGTGTACCACACCTGGCTATGTGCATTATTTTACGCTCAAGCCTGACCCCTCTGCATCTCTTTTCATTTCCTACTTTTACTTTCAATCTTGCCTTTGTAGTGAAAATTTCTCTCTAGATTTCCTTGGCTGTGCCTGTCTCTACATCTCCTTAACTCCTCCTGGGGCTCCCAAGACACTTCAATCTGAACTTAACCCGGCCACCTGCAGCTACTCTGCCCAGGCACAGCACCTCCTGTGGCCTGATCCAAAAGCGATGGATATCTTTTGGTGACCTATGACAAACTGCAGCAGGTCCTGCCTGAAGTAGCTTCTGGATGGCTCCAAGGACCTACATGGCACCTTATTTATTTAGAGTCCTCTAAAAGGGTTCAGGGGTGAGACTTTAAGATGTACCTGCAACATGCTAGAGAACAAGGGGCTGGAGAGATGGCTGAGGAGTTACGAGCACTTGATGCTCTTCCAGAGGACCTGGGTTCAATTCCCAGCACCCACATGGTGACTCGCAACCGTCTGTAACTCTAGTTCCAGGGGCTCTATACCCTTTACTGGCTTCTCTAGGCGTCAGACAGACACACATGTAGTGTGCAGATGGAACAATTATATACAGAACATTTTTAAAAATTTAAAAAGATAAAACCATAACATCTCACATTCATTTCCAGTTGTCAAAACCACATTGGCACACCTTAGTTTTCCTCCATCCCCCTGACTTCCCAGGTAAGGAGTGGGGATGCTGCTCTTGTTGGAGGGCAGTCTGCAGACTGAACCAGCTACTCTTCACTACACAGATGCTCCAGTCTTCCATCCCTTCCCCCAACCCTTGGTTCTTATAGCCTAAATGTGCCCTGTCCCTGTAGGCACTGGCTGCAATGCCTGCTACATGGAGGAGATGCAGAATGTGGAGCTGGTGGAGGGGGACGAGGGACGCATGTGTGTCAACACAGAGTGGGGCGCCTTCGGGGACTCCGGCGAGCTGGATGAGTTTCTTCTGGAGTACGACCGGATGGTGGATGAAAGCTCAGCGAACCCCGGTCAGCAGCTGTAAGGATGCCCCCTGCCCTCCTAGCCCACCCCAGCGACTGCTCTGGCCTGGCACAGCACAGCTGGGGCACAGCACAGCTGGGGCACAGCATGGAATAGCTTGTCTATAAGCAGCTGATCCCCCTGTGGGGTGGCTCAGTTATACCCTGCCCTGTGAGGTATGGCGCTGTCATGGCGGTTAGTATAAGGTCCCACCCCTCTATTCTTATAGGTGGCCTCCTACCAGATGGCACTGAAAGACCCTTAGCAAGGTTTATCTGGTTTAAGGCAGAAACCCCCAAAGTACCTATGTATGCCAGTTCCACAAAATGAGTATTGGCACTTAGGAGAATGCTGTGGGTTGGCAGGACATATCTTGGGAACCAGCTGTCTTGAATCATGGCCACTGCCGGGTGTTGAGGTACGCTCCTCTAATCTCAACACTTGGGAGGCAGAGTCAGACAGATTTCTTTGTGTTCCAGGCCAGCCAGGGCTACATAGCAAGTTCCAGAATAGCCTGGGATACATAGTGAGACCCTGTCTCAAAATAAAAATAACTAAGTAAATAAAATGAATTGTGTCTATCACAAGTTAGCCACCTACATGGTACCATTCTCATGCTAACTACTTAATGAGTTTCATCTCAGACCCTCACAGGCCTCTGTTAGGTCATTTACATCTGTTGGATTTCAAGATGAAATATGGAGGCTCACACTTTAGACAAAATACACCAGGCTGCCATGTGCCATGCCGGGTACCAATCCTGTGAGTCACTGAGAATAGCTAGCACCCCTTCACATGGTTGCTACTAAATTCCCAGGGTGTGGGCTTCACACAAGGTCTGTAGCCAGTAAGTTTTCAGAGAACCACAGGGGCTCCTTAACTCTCTGTCCCTTTAATATACCAGGGCCAGCACAGGGCCAGATGTGCCCCTCAACTGGGTTTAAAATGTGCATATTCCTAGGACCTGAGGTTTCAGAAGCCTCTGTTTACAAATGTGGGGGGCAGGGTGTAAGGGCAAGAACCTTGGATAATGACTTGGGGGTGGGAATGAGAGCGGAATTAGAGCCCCACATGGTCACCTCCTAACCAGAAAAGCATGTGGGGATTTCCCGATGGCCAGCTGGCATAACCGACTGTTCTGTATCCAGGTACGAGAAGCTCATTGGTGGAAAGTACATGGGCGAGCTGGTACGACTTGTGCTGCTCAAGCTGGTGGACGAGAATCTTCTGTTCCACGGAGAGGCCTCAGAGCAGCTGCGCACGCGGGGTGCTTTTGAGACCCGTTTTGTGTCGCAGGTGGAGAGGTGCCTGGAGGGGGCAGGGGCCAAGTGCGGGAGGAGAAGGAATAGGGTGGGGACAGAGACGGGCTCAGTGGACACAGAGGGATGGAGCAGGGTTCTAAGAGAAGCAGGGTATTAGGTCAGGGGCACAGGGAAACATGGAGGTAGGGTAGGCCCAACACTCCTGAGTGTTGTGTTTTAAAAAAAAAAAAAGTCAAGGATATGTTTTGTAGAGAGTGGCATGGTGAGGTGGGAGGGGTGCCTTGGTGGCCCCACGAAGGGGAGTTGAGAAGTGTGTGTGTGAGAGAGGGAGACAGAGAGAGAGAGAGAGAGACAACGCAAAGAGAAGGGAGGGCCCAAATACCCCCCTTTACAGCAAACCAGGCCTACCTGGCTGTTGCCAGGTAACTGTTGGGCGGAGCCTAGAAGGAATGCTAACACTGAGTGTCCACTGACTCATTATCCACTTTTCCCAGTCACTCTCCACTACCCAGACCCAGTGTCTCTCAATTTCATGCCACAGCTCGGAGAACGTGGCATTGTCATTCTCAGGATAGAGAGAATCCGGGCCTGACCAAAGGACTGCTGGGCAGGGCAGGGCATTCCCATTCCCCCACGACCCTCAGTGACTTCCCTGCCCAATACTGCCCGCAGCGACTCCGGGGACCGAAAGCAGATCCACAACATCCTGAGCACTCTGGGGCTTCGACCCTCTGTCACCGACTGCGACATTGTGCGCCGTGCCTGTGAAAGCGTGTCCACTCGCGCCGCCCACATGTGTTCAGCAGGACTAGCAGGGGTCATAAATCGCATGCGCGAAAGCCGCAGTGAGGACTTGATGCGCATCACGGTGGGCGTGGATGGTTCCGTGTACAAATTGCACCCGAGGTCAGCCTCCACCTTCACTCGCACTCCAACCTCTCCTAAAGGAAGGCTCAAAGGGTGTGGCTTTTAGCTCCAGACTTTTGTGAGCCGTTCCTGCTTGGCTCTCCCTGGGCCTAGAATACTGAATATACTGCAGTCTGGGGTGAGGGGTGGGAGTGAAGAGGTGGGGTGGGGTGGGGGTGAAGAGATAGGGTGTGGGCTGCTGTGGCGGGGTGGCAAAGGTGGGCTCTAAAGAATGGGAGTAGAAATAGCAGCCCTATTTTCCTCCTGTTCAGCTTCAAGGAGCGGTTTCATGCCAGTGTGCGCAGGTTGACACCCAACTGCGAAATCACCTTCATTGAATCAGAGGAGGGCAGCGGCAGGGGAGCCGCACTGGTCTCTGCGGTGGCCTCCAAGAAGGCTTGCATGCTGGGCCAGTGAAATCCAGACCACAAGGACAAGGACCTGGGTTCCACGGGGACTCCACACCCCACAAATACTCCCAGCCCACCAGGGCAGGAGACCTATTCTGCTGCTACCCCTGGAACATGGGGAGAGGCCCCTGCAAGCCGAGTTGGCCAGTGGGACAGCCCTAGAGCTCTCAGCCTGGGGCAGGGCGCTGGGAGGAAGAAGAGGAGCAGAGGCACCAAAGCCTTTTTTGCTGGAATCAACTACAGAGAAAGGTGGGGCACCCTCAGAATTTGGAATGCTTCTGGCTCCCCACAGCTGAGGGTCTGGACTCCCAAGGGAATGCCTCCTGGACCTTGCAATGGCCTGGCTTCCCTGGGAACACATCACCATGTGGAGGGAGCTTCAGCAGCTTGGCCACATCAGACCTGGGCCCCAGGAGAGTAAGGGCTGCTGGGTCACCCAGACCTGGCTGTTTTCTTGCCTGTGGCTGAAGAGGCTGGGGAGCCATGAGAGACTGACTGTCCAGCTACATGGAGAGGACTTTCCAGGCCACGAACATGCCAGAGACTGTTTCCTTCATATACCTCCACCCCTGAGTGGCTTACAGTTCTGGGATGAACCCTCTCAGGAGATGTCAGAGGATAGAGCCCCAGAGTCCTTGCTCTAAGGGAGCCTGAAAGGGGAGGCCTCACTCTGCACTATTGGGTGCTCCCTGTCCCTTCAAGCAGGATGGCATCTTCAACACTCACCTCCGTGACCCAGGAGGAGAAAACAAGCCACTCTCAGGATCCCTCCAAGAGACCACCCAGGTCCCTCTCTCCCTCATCCCATCAGGGTTCCCAGATGCCATGCCGCCCTCTCTCCACCAACCTGGGACTATGGGGGAGTTTTTAATTAAATATTTAAAACTACTTAAACATAGCCTGCCCGTTGTTCTTTGGCCTCTGTGCATAAGGATGGTAGTGACTGATAGAAATGCCACTGACATACACACAGATACTCCCTAAACTTGGCTGTGTCTCAATTTGCTGTGCCCTCCAGACACTATACCCAGGGGTGTGTGAGAGGTAGGCTATAGGAACAGGAATGGGGTGACATGAGGACACTCAGGGCACTAAATAGCCCTGCTGTGCCCAGATGCCTCCCCCCATCCCAACTGCCCTCGCAACATGTAAAACAGAGAAGCCAAGATGCCAGGCCAGGTGCCACTCTGTCAGGGTGGGGGAGGGGTTGGTTCAGCTCTCAGATGGTCTCAGCCGCATTCTATCTCAGAACCAGGGAGGAAGCAATAAGAGCCAAGGTTAGGAGTTGTCCCAACAGTTTCTAAGGTCCCCACAGAGGCTCTAGTAGATGAAATCACTAGCAAAAGGCCTAATGCCTTTTCTATGCAGTATGAATGTGCACATTTATTTCTCAATGAAACTACCCAGGAAATCAAAGGCTTACTCTCTTCTCTGCTTCATTCAGAAAAAAATCCCAAATTGGTGGTTTTGGGCAAAAGACACTTTTCCCTTAAAATTGTGCTGTTTTCTGGTAATTCTGGTAGAATTGCTTCTGGTCAGCTTCCCTTTCCTGAGCCAACACGAGCATCTGAATTAACATATTTATTAACACTCACATTTGCACACTTACATATTAGAACAGATTTTCAATACAGGTGGCTTTCATCTTCTCTTACATACTGGAATCTGAGGCAGTATACTGATATTTTTTAAATCTCTCTTTACACATCTAACTTGAATGAATGAACTTAATTTTCAGATAGTTAGGAGGGGTGTTATAAAATACTCATACTAAAGGCGGCCTTGGATCTGTGTGTGGTACAGACTTGTAATCTCAGCACCAGCCTGGGCAACATAGTGAGTTCCAGGCTAGCCTTGGCTACATAGCTATATCTGACCCTATCTCAAAATAAAGGAGGGTGGGGTGGGACTTGAGAGGCCTAACAGGGGAGAGGGCCCATATTCGAACCCACCTTGCATAGCCACATTGGGGTGAGGTTGAACATCGAACCCAGTCAGAGGCCTCCTCATGATTTCCCCTAAGCGGTCCCTGACTCCTCTGCCACACTAGGGTCCTCAAAAACTGACAGTTACTGCCTGCAACCAGAGCCCCTTGGTCCACGATTCAGAAATACCACGAGATGGTCTCTGTGAGCCAGTTTCACAAGAACCTAAAACTTTCCTGTGAAACAGCATCACGCAGGTCTGCCACGTGCCAGGGCCTCTGGATTCCAGATGTTGAGCAGGCTGGGTGCCCAGGAGTAGGCTCCAGCCCTCAGTTGGGAATGTCAGAGAGAATTTGGGGGAGGAGGGTAGAGTTGAGATGAAGCTTAACAAACAGGAAGACTCCGAATAGGGTGGGTACATGTCTCAGCAGGGCAGACTGAACAACAGCGCAGGTCTGAACATGAGGAGAGCAGCGTTCTGTTACCCCAATCCTGAGTTACCCCCAAACCAAGCAAATGATCCTGTGGGGCTCACAGCCTGCTCAGAACTGCTGCCTGTCCATTGTCTGCTGGGCAGCAGGCCAGAGCTCAGGGTTTTTACCCCACCAGAGGATTCAGGCCAGAGACCGTGCTCAGAAGCTCGTACTGCCTCCTAAGCTCAGAATAGGACAGCACTAGTCAGGTACTAGTCAGGTAGGAGGGACAGTCAGATGAGGACGACACACAGACCTCCACATGACCTGGAATAGCAAAAGTTTTGAGGGTCTCTGACCAGGGAAGACATGGAGTCTGGTCACGAGAGATGGATGGATGGATCCTACAGTGTTACACTTGGGGCCTGAAGGTTACCAGGAGTGTGAGTGGGATCTACGTAGGGTCCTGTCTTTCTCCACCGGTGGGGCCTTCCAAGTTTAGCTCAGTCATCCATTCTTCTCCTTATTTGGGCCTCTAGGTGATAAGGCTGAGACGTAAAGAGCCGGGTGGCAGGATCACTCAGTCAGACCACTACAGACCATGGTAAGCGCTGGGCAGGGAACAAGAGACCAGTCACACCCAGGCGCTAGTCTCTGGGCTGCCAGGGGGCAGAGCCAGGGACTTCTGTGCCTGTGCGGGGCTCAGGGAAGTGATCTCTCCGGGTGGGAAAAGACCCCTCTCCCTGTGAGACTACATGTGGTAGGGAGGGGGGTCTTTGGAGAACTGGAGAGAGGACCCCACTGATCATCAGTATTACAGGCCAGTAGGAAGGCTGGGACCCGGGGCAAGGCTGCAGCCACCAAGCAGGCCCAACGTGGCTCTTCCAATGTCTTCTCAATGTTCGAGCAAGCCAGATTCAGGAATTCAAGGAAGTGAGTACCCTATCTTAAACAGCCTGTCACCCCAGGGGAGCCTGCCTCATACCCCATGCATACCGCTCTTCACAGAGACTCTCCCCTTGCCTGGCTTCCCTGGGAGAGATGGGGGAGCAGCTCCCACCTGAAGGCCATCTCCTCACAGGCCTTCAGCTGCATTGACCAGAACAGAGATGGCATCATCTGCAAGTCAGACCTGAAGGAGACCTATTCCCAGCTCGGTGAGTAGATCCATGGATCAACCTCCAGGGACCTGTCTTGTTCTCCTCGGGGGCTTGCTCTGAGAGCGGACAATGCCCTGCCCTTCCTCTCAGACAAAGCGTCAGTTCAGTCACAAATCCCCCCTCTCCCACATACCCCACAGCTGGAGCTGCCCCTGCCTCTCCTGTCACTGCCTGGGAAGCCACCGGGGAGGGCAGCCTGGGTCATCTCAAGTCCTACTCTCATAGGGAGGGTGAGTGTCCCAGAGGAGGAACTGGAAGCCATGCTGCAAGAAGGGAAGGGCCCCATCAACTTCACGGTCTTCCTCACACTCTTTGGGGAGAAACTCAATGGTGAGTTTGCATCAGGTCTGAGTCTCCTTAGCCCGAGGGCAAACCTGACCTCACTGACCCCAGAGCCCCATGTGAGGCTCAACTTAGCTCACCTGAAACTTGTCTGCCCATGGCCAACGCAGAGGATGTTACACTTGGGGGGCTGGAGGTTACCAGGAGTATCAGAGGGAAGGGTGACCCACCCACTCCCATCCCCGGGGCTGTGTTGGGGGGAGCCAAATGGGTAGCAGGATCTTCCCAGAAGATATAGGCTCTGTTAAGACCCAAATGGGAGCATCCTGGACTGACTTGGGTTCAGAAAATCTCCACTTTCAAATCACAATTTTGACTCCCCAGCTAAGCCTACCAATCCCTTTGATCCCCAAGAAACACTCTGTAGGGTGAACCCCGACACACACACACTTTTGCACCCTCAAATCTACCCCACCTTACCTTTATTCATCTGATGTAGCCTGAGTCCTCCAGGAAGCTCCCTTGTACTCTAAGTTCCTCCTGAGTGGGGCCTAGAGGCTGGGCACCTGAGAGTTCACCTGGCTGCCTCCCCCTCCTCCGCAGGGACTGACCCTGAGGAAGCCATCCTGAGTGCCTTCAGAATGTTTGACCCCAGCGGCCAGGGAGTGGTGAACAAGGAGGAGTAAGTGCGGTCCTTTCATCTCCCAGGGTGGGCACCACAGGGAAACCACGAGGGTGGTGAGGTCTTTTGTGTGTCTCAGGCATGGGACCAGTTCTTCCCTGGGCCCCAGCCATGCTCTCTCCCAGCCTGAGCCTTCTCTTTTCTCAGGTTCAAGCAGCTTCTCATGACCCAGGCAGACAAGTTCTCTCCCACTGAGGTGAGAGGACACCCTGACCCCACCAACTCCTGTTCCTGGCATTTCCGAGAGCCCCAGGAAGGCCTCATGACACTCCCGCCCCCTCGCACCCCAGGCTGTGTTGGGGGGAGCCAAATGGGTAACAGGATCTTCCAGAAGAGATATAGGCTCTGTTAAGACCCAAATTTGAGAACAGCAGATTCACAAGAGGGTGGGTTTATCTTGTGGTCAGGTGAGCCTTTTGGCCCCTTCCCCACTGGGCCCGTTTCCTGGTCTGTTCACAAACAGGAAAAACCACCAGACTGCAGTTTGGGGTTGAAAAGGGTGAGTCCCAAAGTACAGCTGTTGGGACAGGGTACCATCGGGTTACACCTCTGCTGTCCTACTTCCTGCAGGTGGAGCAGCTGTTTGCACTGACACCCATGGACCTGGCAGGCAACATCGACTACAAGTCTCTTTGCTATATCATCACCCACGGGGATGAGAAAGAGGAGTAGAGACACACTGAGTTCACCTCAATAAACTCTGTGCCTGAACTAGAACTGAGGTGTTGGTTTGACTGTGACAGATGGGAGGGAGAGGGACCACGCAGGGGTACCACCTTGATTCACCCTAAACCACCAAGTAAAATATCAACCACTATTCTGCCCACTGCTGAACTCCAAGAGAGAAAACAGGGTACACACAATCTCCATGGGGCCCAGGAATGAGCCACAAGTGGGCAAACCAGCTCTTGAGGTCTAGGGAAGGAAGAAACATCTTGCTGGTCACTTTCTGCCCAACATCCAACTAGTGGATGCAGTCCCAGGGACTCCCAACCACATGGGACCCTGTACACTCAGGTCTACTGCCCGTTCTCTTGATATGCTGCCTGTGTGGACCCTATGGGAAAAACACAGAGGAATCTATTTCAAAACCCAGCCAGAACTAGATGCTGGCTCAGCCGTGGAAGCCTTGCCTAGCATGTTCCATACCCTGGTTCCATTCCCAGCAAGCACCTCTCCCTTAGGGAGGGATCACAATTATATTCGAAGTATAGGAAGATTATGACATGATGGGACATGACGCCAGACGCAGAGCCAGATCACATCCAGATGCTAGAAACTGGTCTCCTGCTTCATGAGGCCCTCGTCAAGGGTTTTGTCACTGGGTCATACAACTGGAGCTTAGGAAGGGACTGCCCTACAGAATTGTTAGTCTCCCCCATATCCCCCTTCTCTGTCAAACCACAGGTTGCAGAAACAGGTGATTTTCCCCACAAGTATCTAGAGAGAGACAGGTAACTAGTGAGTGCTCAGGGAAACCAGAGCTGAGCAGCAGCTAGCTCTCTGTGCCCTGTCTCCCTCCAAGCCTGCTACAATGGCTGTAAGCTTGGAACTGGGATGAGGTGAGAAAGAGGAGAGGGAAAGAGGGAGGGAGAGAACTAGATTTTATACCATCCCTTCCCGAAGGCAGGAGAGAAAAGGCCATTTTACCTGGACAGGTGCTCGGCACTGGCCTCTATCTGAACCTGACAATTTAACTAGAGATTTGAGGTTTAAAACAGTCATTGCAATTTCTGTGACTTATGGGGTCATAAAAACCAGACTTTGCCCACATTTTCATCCAGAGGGAAGTGCAGACCATTTCACTGGGAGTGCAAGCCAGAACAAGATAGAAAAATCTAGGAGCTGTCCTAATCTGGTGACAGGTTTACAAACTGGTTTCACAGAGCAAGGAATGTGTGCAACCCACGGCTCTATGTGGAGATTGTTGAAGACAGAAACACACAGAAAAGTCATAGGAGTCCAGATGTGAGGCCAGCAGTGAATGACTGTTATCCCAGCACCCAAAAGGCAGGGGCAGGGGAACTATGAATCAAAGCCAGTCTGGGCCAAATAGCAGAACTGTCTTTCATCAAAAGAATTTATAGATTGGATGTGGTCTCTGCAGTTTTCATTGTCTTTGAGCAATTTCAAACTCTGGAGGTTATGAGAAAGTAGCAGGGAGCCCATGGCTTTCATCTGCAGATACGGAGATGCAAGGAGCAGAGTGCAGGTGATTTTCCCTTCTGCTCAAAGAAGCCAAACTTCCATCTGTAGAGCAGATTCGATCTCGGCCTTCCTGATTGTCCAACATGTGGTGCTCCTTGCATCTGCCTTCAAACTATTTGTGATATCTCACTGAGTCTCTCACGAATGAGCAAACAAACCTTCTCCAGGCATTCATTTTATTGAATATTTGAATCACATGTCCTACTTTGCACCTGTTAAAGGGCTAGAGATCCATAGACGATCCTGGTTGGTTCCCAGCACCTACATGGGAACTCACACCTGCCTGTAATTCTAGTTCCTGGGATCTGACCCCCCTCTTCTGACCTCTGCAGAGGCACCAGACACACAAGTGGTGCACAGACACACATCCAGGTAAAATACACACACACACACACAAATGAATAAATATTAAAGTTTTTAAAATAAACAAAATAAAGACAATCCCAGGGCACAAAGGAGGTGTAGGCACCCCTCCTTGTCTTCTGGGGCATTTGTTTAGAAATTTTGTAACATCTGCATCTTTCTTGGCTTCTAGGTATATGAATCTATCTGAACATTAAATGAGTCTCTTTCCAGAGTTACAGCCCAGGACTGTTTCCTAACAACCTGGGAGCCTCACTTGAAATGTCATCACCATGGGAGACAGCATCCTTATCTCCCAGTGTCCCCGGGAGGGCAGAGACCTAACTTCAGCAGGCGCCTGGCTATGCTTGTAAATGTACTCCCAGTCTTAAAGATAAGAGTTTATTTTTTTCCTTTGGATAAAGGCAGTTAGCACACCCAGACGGTCCAATCCTGAGTGGGACTCAGGTTCACTGTGTGTGACATATGGTTCCCACATCTCTCCAGGAAGTGAATGGAATAGGCCACCCCTGGAAGCAGATGACTGTCTTCAACCTCTTCTGTGTTGTCAAAGACAAGGATTATGGAGTACTTAGTGATATTTTTGTGGAAAGGTTTTCTGGATTGACAGGACATTTTGTTTTTCATTATCTTATCAACATGGCTCAGTGATCCATCTTTCCAGAACCTTCACAAGCCAAGGATATACAATGCAAGCTGCTCCCCAAAGGCCCAGGTAGTGGAGGCTGGGACCCTGGTATTTTTGTGTCCCTTGACCTTATGCTGAGACCCCTTGAGCCCCCAGATCTCAGCTATCTTACTCCCACCCAGCCTCTCCACATTCTTTCTTCAGCTGAATTAACACCATGGGTTCAGTGGGAGCCAGACTTAGACTGCTGCCCTAGTATGAGGACTATGTGACCCCACATACTTCTCCAGCAGGCGTGGGCTGCTCAAAGCCCCATGCTGTCAAGGCCTGATGGATGCCTGCTGCTGTGTACATACAAACCAACCTCCACAGGCTGGGGGCCCACCTGCCACTAACCCAACACACTCTCGTTTCACTGCACATGAGCTCAGAGGCCCCAGGGATTCTATAGAGACAGAAGTAGGTCCACATGTGCAGTGAAACTGCTGGAATCTTCTAGACTGATAGCTGAAGGTGTTCCAATATAGAGGGAATCATGGCCAGGGTGAAGAAGGCATATGTCCCCCATGTGTGACCTTATCCTCTCTAGGGTTTCTTTTCCTCATCTGTCAACTGACTGGGCAGCACCTTCACAGGCCCCGATGGCTGGACACAGTTCTCTCTTCTCTGTGGCCACTCCTCAGTGCCCGCACCCGCATAGCTGCCCTCTCTTCCTCCACAGTAACTAAGTCAGACTGGGCTCCTGGCTCCACTTTCAGCAATTTTGCTGGCAAATCACAACCAGATGGTAGCAGTTTTCTGCATAGATGACAGACATAGGAGTGTCCTTTTGCCTCAGATATCGGACCTTCTTAGCTTTGGGTTGGAGAAAGCTAATGATCTGTTGATGCATTCCAAAGAGATTTAGCTAAATAGTCACAAACACAGAGATGGACGATGTGTGGATATCAAGGGGCTAAAGATAGCTCAAGATAATTTGGCTCCAGCTTTCAACAATCACAGTTCCAATCAGTCCCTCTGACTGTAGACCCTGCAACACCGTGTGGCTTTTCCCCCCTGGGGATTTTAGGTCACACTGCCCTGATATTTATACATAGGAATCTCAAAGCAGAGCAGAGAGCTGCCAGGCCTAAAGGTATGTCTGTGCAGAATTCGCCAGCAGAACAGATCCCATGGTGTAGCCTGCTCCCTACACTTGGGAATGTTTGTGACTCTCACATCCCAGAGGCTTCAAATGAAGACATTGGAATTGCACAGCCTCTAGACAGCACCCATCCACCCTCTGCAGCCTCCTCTTCCGGGCGGCCTGCCTGGAGTAATCTGATTCTGGTTCAGAACTGGGCACATCCACTCTCTGGGCCTGGGTGAGTACCCACATCTCCTCTCCAGGGAAAAGCGTCTTAGAAGCCATAGTCCTGTGTGAGCAGCACCCAGGAGTTTAGTAGTGAGCTGCTCCTCCCACCAAGAACCGTCCACCTGCAGGGCAAGACAGCCCGTGGCATGCTGACCCCAAGCTGTAAGTTCTGCCCCCACTTGCTTAGGAATCCAAAGGGCACAATGCTGAGGAGGAGGAGGAGGAGGAGGAGGAGGAGGAGAGGAGGAGGAGGAAGAGGAAGAGGATAGGGCATGGGGTGCACACCTTTAATTCCAGCAGTCAGGAGGCAGAGGCAGATAGATCTCGATGAGTTTGAGGGATCTGGTCTACCCAGTGAGTTCCAAGTCAGTCAAGGATACATAGTGAGAAGACCTTGTCAAACAGAAAAACAAAGTAAGAGATTATATACAGACAGCGGCCTGGCCCTTAGCCATTCACCTGGGGTTCTACATAGAAGAAGATTCCTATGGACCCCTATCTCCTGCCAAATGGCCATGTCCATGGTCAACCTACAGCATCTTGTTTTGAACCAACAAAATCTGGACAGTCATGTCCTGCAGATCCGTGGTCCATCAGCTTAGCCAATATCCCAGTAGAGTCCAACAGTAGCATTAGCTACTAGCTCCACAGGAACCTAGGGCTCTCTGGGCAGTCACCTGAAGCCAGAACTGAATGGAAGTCATGGAGCATCAAGATTATAGAGCTCAGGCTATGCCTGAGACAATGGAGCGCCAGTTCATCTGGGTTGGAAGAACTTCAGTAGCCCACAGTGAACTCCTGTGTCTGCTGCCATGGTCACGTGACAAGAGACTCCAACCAGACCTTCTCCTCCTAGTCCTCCTCTTTAAAATAAATATAGTGAAGCTGAGCAGGGACGCTAAGACAGGAGGATTGCCACTAGGCTGTGATCGATCAGTCTGGGCTATAGAACAAGACCCTGCCTCAAACAAACAGAAAACTTCCAATGATAACCGTTAGAGCGCAGTAAGACACACTTTACTTGGGCCATCGTGATAGTGGGGGAGCCACAGCAACAGACTGTGTAGTGGGACAAAGACTGGACTGGACTCCAGATATAGTGTGGTCAAGGAGCCAGAGGCACTATCTGTGGAGAAAAATAACTGAGAGAAGACACCAGAGTGGGGAATTCTGACTAAGTTAACTGTCTGGAATTTTTGTTGAAGGCAAAGCTAGAGTGGGAAGAGGTGGAAGGAAGAAACTGGTCAGGTATGGGGAGTAGAGGCTGTGACCCAACTATCTGTGCTAAGACAGTACACATGGAAGTGACCACTAGGGCTTCCCAGGTCTCACCTGACTCATCATGACTTTGAGAGAATGATGTGAGTGTAGCCCTTGATCCCCACACAGAACAGGCTATCTACTCAGGTTAGTAGTGAATAAAGAGAAAATAAGTCTCCAGTCAGATACAGAGGCAGAAGAGCCGCTATAGACTGGGTCCACAGAGTTTGCTACTGGGAGCAGTTAATGCCTGTTTTCCTCTCTGGGTAGCAGAGTGTGTCTCCCTTCAAAGGCTGTTGCACAGGACCTGCTCCTGCAAGCAGAGGTGGTCCATGGTGGGGGCTTTGCAGAGGAAGGAGCCTCTATGTGTGCATTGGGGTAAGGTGTGTGTGTGTGTGTGTGTGTGTGTGTGTGTGTGTGTATGCAATAGGGAGACCCTCTTGCTGGTCTCCCACACCCTATATATATATGGCCCCCTTTCTCCAGGACATTGTCTCTGCAACTCCAGGCATCTGAAGCAACTTCCATCCTTCCATGTCCTCCTAACTTTAGCTCTACCTCCCCTGACTGGAGATCATCTCCCGGAATGTGTTGCTAATGTGCAAAGCCCCACAGCTCCAAAATAGAACCTTATCTCCCCTTGGCTACTTGCCAACAGCAACACCTCCACCCGTTTTCTCCAGGACCCCCTGAACTTTGACTTCCTCTGCATCCTTACCCTCCTCAAGAAATAGAGTGAATTCTAGATAGCCTGGAAAAATACCCTGAGAGTCCAATGGGCTCTTTAATTACAAACAGCTATGCTCCTGCCTGCTGTTACTTATATCCTTATGACTATCAGAGATGTGTCAGAGCTCTCTGGGAAGAAGCTGAAGAGACGGAATGAGAAACAGAAAAACTAACCGCACATAAAAACACAGGTGCAAACGGCTCCACCACTGAGCGTGACCAAACATCCCAGAACATGGCTGGTGCAGGCACAGGCATAGCTTTGGGGTTCAGTGTGTTGGTAAGTGTGCCAGTGGTACATGATAGAGGGGCCTCTCTGCTGCCTGCATCCCAGTACTCTTGGGCTCTTTTCTCCACTCCTTCCTCTAAGGCGAGATTAGAAGGAGCTGGAGTCTGATGTATCTCCCTGGTAAAACGTTTCTCTTATGGAAGTCTTATAAGAACAGAATGACCCTGCCTATTTGAAAACTGTTATTTTGAAAGTGTTCCACCCATGTTGAAGACACTCAGTTTTTTTTCTCAGTTTTTGCTTCGTTGTAGTAACCAGTGAGACAGAAAAAAGGAGGCCTTCATTTCCCTGGCTCCCTGGGTGGGTGTTAAGGACTTAAAATCTGTTAAAATCGCTATTTGTATTAATGATGTCATCATTGAAGACTCTCCCGATGTGTATGTTCCTGTAAATAAGCAAAGCTGGGTGCAGACACATGACTCCTTAGTCGCAGCTTGGGATCTTTGTTGCTGTGCTGGCTGCTTTGAGCAAAAGGACTGTCAGGGGCTGGAGAGGCTGCTTAGCAGTTAAGAATACTGGGCATTCTTCCAGAGGAAGAGTCATTCAATACAAACCTTCACCTGCAGGTGAGATGTGCTACGAGCCCCCTCCTCTGACTATATTCACAGGCTGCTCAGAATCAGTGAGGTGGCTTAGAGCCAGTCTCCTGGGATACCCCTGCCCCAGGATTGGCAACATCAGGCTCAACAGAAGACCTATGAGCAGTCTTTTCTTTCCTACTTTTACTTTTACTAGGCGGAGCAGGCAGGGAGCCGGGAGCGGATGGGCTGGAGGACGGCTCAGGGTTAAGAGTGTGTACTGGTTTTGCACAGAACCTGGCTCCAGCTCCAGGGGATGGGATGCCTCTGGCCCCGGCAGACACACGCACGCACGCGCGCGCGCGCGCGCGCACACACACACACACACACACACACGATTAAAAGTAAAATAATTTTTAAAAGAAAAAACAAGGCAGCAGAATAGCAGCTGCAGCCGGCGGTGGCTGTGCTTAGCAGGTGCAAAAAGGGGGAAACATCTGGCTCCTCAGCAGCTGGGGAAGAGCTGAAGAGCTCAGGGGCGTGGCCAGGGCAGGAACAAGGAGAACGAGGGGAGTCAAGATGGCAGAGATCTGAGGCTGAAGAAGGATAAAAGGCTGGAAGGAGCCAGAGGACAGAAAGTGCAGGCTCTGGTCACTGACAGAGTTCCCAAGAACTGCCAAACCGTAAGGCCCAGGGCCTTAGGCCTTGAGCTGAAACACTCTGCCATGAGCACTTGGGAATCTTCATGCTTAGGCTTGCCGGCAAATTACAATAACAAGCTGCAGCCAATGGCTGGGAAAAACCAGTTCCCCGGGCCCACACTGGAGCTAAAACGTAGGGCTGTAGAGATGGCTAAGCAGTTAAGAGCATTGGCTGCTCTACTAGAGAACCAGGGTTTGATTCCAGCACCTACAAGACAGCTGACAATCATCTGTAACTTCACTTTCAGGAGATCCAACTCCTTCTGACCTTTGAGGGTAACAGGCATACACCTGATACACAGAACATGCATACACATAAAAGTAAAATAATAACAATATAAACACTTAAAAAGAGCTTGAATACTTACAGAGCTGAGGGGTCCCTCCAGTGGAGCTCTGCACACACACTCCACTAGAGGGCGCCAGCTGTTAAAATTCCTACTTGCTCACTGTCTTGCTCACTGCTGCCATTTCCTGAAGAAAACCAAAGCTGTCAAACACCTGGCACTGGAAGAGTTTGCCCTTGCCCACCCACAGTTTCTGATTAGGTGAAAGACCCTAGTCAGGTGACTGGTATCGGAGGGCTTCTGAAGGTGAGACTCATGAGCAGTGTAGAGTTTTCTTAAGCCTGAGCTTCCACCAGAACAGGAGTGGGCTCGCCAACATTCTGTAAGCCCCTTGAGATGCTGGTGGCCAGCCCCCACCCCTGAGGACTTCCAACCACCAGGTCCCACCCCCAAAATACTCTAATGTCATCATAAGGGTCAACCCCAGCCCCTCCAGATGCAGATAAAACTTCACCCTTTATAGTGAAAAGCCTGACCTCAAGTCCTGGGCTTGGAATCCCACCAACCCCACCCTGGAAAGCTACAAAACAAGAAAACCCTATATAAAGCCTGCCTCCTTTTCGGTTCTCTGTTGCTTCTCACCTGAGCAGAGGGGGCCACCCTCTTGTGTCTTTTCCAATCAGTCTCTTGTGTGAGGTTTGCTGTGCGGTGTGACTCTGTGGTGTGACTCTGTGGTGCTCCCTGGCTCCTGACTGCCAGGATATCCCCTTCAGAGCTGCAACACTTGCACTGGAAAGTCCTCCCCACTCTGACTTGTAACACTCCACTGGGAATCCTTTCCCCTTAAGAGCTGCAACACTTGTACTTGGGAAGCCGAACCCTCAGAGCTCTAACACTTATGCACTCCACCATGGAAGGGGAAGGGACTCACAGGCCACCCTCCCTGAGGAGCCAGGAGCAGTTAATGGTTGCTAGGGAGGAGGAGGAAGAGTAATAGTCGTAGTATTTTGGTTCCGTCTTTCTACGTAGCACTGGCTGGCCTTGAACTCACAGAGATCCTCCTGCCGCTGCATCCTGAGTGCTGGGACCAAAGGTGTGTGCCACCACACCCAGGTTACTGATGCAACTCAAGTAAATAGCCCCTTGCCCATTCTCATGCAAACAACCCTAATTAAATGCAGTGAGCACCAAAAACACATCCACTAGGCTGGGGGTGTTGGGAAAAAGGGGGTTCAGAGGAAGGGGTGAGGATAATGGGGGTGTACTATGAAAGTACACTATATATGTATACAACATGAACAGCTGAATAAAACAACAACAACAAAACATAAAACCTGCTTCCCTTGAGGTCTCATGGAGACAGCTCCAGAAGCCCAGACTCGCCTACCTTCTGCTGGGATTACAGGTGCTCACGACCACACCCAGATCCCTGACTGTTATTTTCTTTCCCCTCAGTACTGTCCATATTAGGGCCAGGTCTGGTGACATACGCTGTAATGCCAGCACTTAAGAAGAGAGGGCAGGAGGGTTGTGGGCTCCCAGACGGTGAGACTGTCCCTGTTGAGTCTAGCCATTTGCTGATTACAGTTTCAGCTCTTCCACCGAGTCTGGCTCTAGCTGTGGGTAAACTGTGGTTCTTGGGACAGTGGTTTACCCTGAGACCTCAAGTCTTTGACGGCTCTAACAAAAGCTGTTAATTTTCGGTTCGCTTAGCCTTTTTCCTTATTGTGTAGATGGAGTGGTCACTTCCCAACTCTTTACATGTCTGACCAGAAACCAGATGTTAAAGCTATTATTTTAGAGCTAGAGAGATGACCCGGTGCTTAAGAGCACTTGTTGCTCTTAGAGAGGACCCAGGACCTGGGTTCGATTCCCAGCACCTACATGGTGGTTCACTACTATCCATAATTCCGGTTTCAGGTGATCCAATACCTTCTTCCAAACCTTCTGGCCAACATGGGCACCAAGCATGCATGTGATACACACACCTATATACAGGCAAAACATTCATACATGTAAAATAAATGAATCTAAAATAATTTATTTTTAAAAGGTTTTAGTCAGTAAAGAGGACCTGAATTTGATTTCCAGAACCCACATTTCAGTCCCTTGGGGAGGAGGGTAGCACACACTTTAATCCCAGTGCTAGAGGCAAACCCAAGCAGACCCTCAGAGCTTGCTGCTAGTCATCCCAGCCTACTTGCCAAGTTCCAGGATGGCGAGAGACCCTAAAAAGGTAGGCAGCATCTAAGGGGCAACACTCCAAGGTGTTCTCTGGCCTCCTTATGTGCACACACATGCAAGTGCCCACACACACAAGTGTACCTGCACACACAACAAAAGTCTTCAGATCAGTGTTTGCTTTCAGACTGAGGGACTGAGATGCATATTTTACATAACCAAAGCACACTGGGCCTCCAGGTTCTCCCAGTATTGCAGTCCCTACCTGGCATACCCTGCCCTCAACTGTGAACTTTCCAGCCCAGGGGCTGGGCTGCCTTCCTCCAGAGGCTCTTCCCTAGATAATCCAGACATTTTGGTCCCTCTCCCTCTTCTCCTTTCTCTGCATGTACACGCCTCCTTCCCTCTTCCTGTTTCCCTTCCCTATCCACCCCTTTTCCCCAGGGTGACTTCCCTGGCCTTCGTCCTTGGGGCAAGTGAACTGCCCACCTGAGAGCAGCTTCCCAATAAACTTGGCTTTAAAGGAATCCAATCTGGTTCAAATGGCTCATTTCACCAACGACAGTGAAATAACCTATCAGTTAGTTTTCTCTGTAACAGTATCAGAGCTTGGTACACAGTTCGGTAGAGCACTTCTTGCCTGGCACGTTCAGTGCCATGAGTTCAGTCCTCAAAGCGGACAGAAAAAGGTGAGCACTAGGGAAAGACTGTGGGGCAGGAGCACAGGCGTCCACCACCCACTTAGGTGACAGGTGTGCAGCAGGGTCTGTCAGGTACAATATTCTAACTGCACTTTATCAGGCTGAGCTTGTCTGTTTGGTGTTGTCTCATCACTAGGTGAATTAGGTTATCCATATTTCCTTCCTTATAATTTTTAGTCTTATTGTCACGTGGCCATCGCATGTGTGGAGGTCAGAGGACAGCTCTGTGAGTCAGTCTGTCCTTCCATCTTTATGTGGGCGCTGAGCACGGAGCTCAGTCTCCGTGTGCATCAAGCACCTTTACTGGATGGGCCATTTGGGGTAGCCCTAAATTAACTGCACTTACTTCATCGTGATGGCTGGCATTGGTGCCTTCTCTAGCTGCTCCTCCCACAGACAGCCAATTATTCCTAGAGTTATCAGAAGAGCTCAGCCAGCCTGGGGTAGCCCTTCCAAACACAAATCAATGGTTCTCCCGACACCTGATACCAGACAACTGGGAATCGTCTTAGCACTCGGGTGCAGTGGCTTAGGTAAGGGACTCTTCTGTAATACTTTCTCAGACAAGGAACCAGACAGAGGCTAGGAGAAACGTTCGGGAAACAGTTAAGGACAGCAGAGTTCAGGAAAGGAAGAGTATGCTGCAGCAGGGTAAGACTGTGGATGGAGACAACAAAGGGCCAGCCACAGAAAGCCTTTGTCTTTTGAAGCTTTCATTGAGAGCATGAAAAATACATTCTGCCCAGGATGATATGAGTCCTGGATATGAAAACCACACTCCACCTTCTCAAGCCAACCAAGAGAGAAATAACACACTGTATGACCGCTGGTTTAACTTTGCAGTCCAAGGCTCTACTGCATGGCCCCAAACTCAAAAGGAGTGTGAGACAGGGAATAACCAAGCACACCTCTGACCACAGGCTTTCCTTAGCTTCAGGCCACGATGGCATGGCTAATTGGATATATCTCACCATCCCTTCGCTTCTGTCTGCTGTGACGTGAACAGCCTCCACCCCAAGCTCCTGCCAGACTGTTCCCCTGGTTCGCTTTTAACTATGCAGTGACAAGAACTTCCAGGACCAGCTTACTGAAATGGCAACGTTTCAGTTTAAGGCTTTTCTTAGAGAACCCGCCTCTTCCCTGGCCCCTTGTGGGTTGAATATAAATGGCCCCCACAGACTTGTGTATTTGAATGCTTGGCCCCCAGTTAGTGAACCGACTGGGAAGAATTAGGAGTCTAGGATTAGTCTCAGAGGAAGTGTTACCAGGAGGTGGATTTTTAAGTTTCAAAAGCCCACACCAGGCCCAGTCTCTCTACCTTTCTTGTGGATCAGATGTAAGCTCTCAGCTTCTACTCCAGGCTGTGGCTGCCTGCTACTATGCTTCCTACCATGATGGAAACAACCTTCTGAAACTGTTAGCTAGCCTCTACTTAAATTTTTTTTTTTTTTTTTTTTTTTTTTTTGGTTTTTTGAGACAGGGTTTCTCTGTGTAGCCCTGGCTGTCCTAGAACTCACTCTATAGACCAGGCTGGCCTCAAACTCAGAAATCCACCTGCCTCTGCCTCCCAAGTTGCTGGATTAAATTTTTTTTTTTTTAATGAGTTGCTTTGGTCATGGTGTCTTCCTACTGCAGTAGAACACTAATTACAATACTGACTGTCCAATAGCTTCTCTTCTACCAACACACCAAGCCTGCACGGCCCCAGCCCTGGACCCAACTAGAACCAGTTTCTATCACTGGAACAAAATACCAAGATAATCAATCAATTTATGAAAAGGATTAGTCAGGAACAAAAGTTCACACTTATAATCCTTGCTACTTCAAAAGATGAGGCAAGAGGATTGCTTAAGCCTATGACATGGGGCCAGCCTTAGCAACATAGAGAGCCCTTGGAGGGAAAAGAAAAGAGAAAGAAGCTTTATTTTAAATTTTGGTTTCAGAAGTGCAGGCTCATAATCAGTGGGTCCTATCGCTTTTAGACCCATTGCAAGGCAATGTACCATAACAGGAATGTATGATGGAGTCAAACAGCTGACCTCATAGCAAGGAGGGGAGACAAAAAGGCCGGTGGCACTTCCTCTGTCACGCCACACCTCTGAAGGGTTCCACTGTCCCTCACCAGCACCTGCAAGGGACCAAGCCTTTTAGAGACCTTCAGGTCTGTGTTAGTTATGTTGTCATTGAGTGGTCAACATACCACAGGTAAGGGGACAATGTAAAGGAAGATGGTTGTAAACCACCATGTGGGTGCAAGCACTCTTACCTACTGAGCCATCTCTCCGGGCATGATTTCTAGAGTTTCTAACTGTGGGGTTGAAATGTTCAGTTTTCATATATTAGAGAGAGATGGCTGGGAGAAGGTACCATGATGAGGGAGGAGAGAGAGGATAATACAATCTATGTGATACAAAAGCACAAGAGAGGACTGTTTGGAGGGAAAGGAAAATGGAGACCAGAGAGAAAGGGACAGGGAGGAAGAGGAAGAAGAGCACAGGAGGGTAAAACTAACAACATGGTGGCACATGACTCTACCCAGCACTCAGGAGGCAGATGGATCTCTGTGAGTTCAAGGCCAGCCTGGTCTACATAGTGAGTTTCAGGACAGCCAAGGTTATGTAGGAGATCTTGTCTCAAAAAGCCAAAGCAGGGGAAGGAAACCAAAGTTTAATGTCATTTATGTATGAAAATATCATAATAAAATACATTATTTTGTATTCTAAATTTAAACGTATTGCACAGAACTATCAAAGGAAGCTTTCAAATCCCCCCAAATTCAAAGATCACAAAGTATACAAAAAAACAGGACAGTATGACCCATGCAAAGGGGCAGGGGAATCAACAAATGCCACATGAGAAGAGTTCAGGGATCGTGAGGAGGAGAAGGAGGAGGAAGGATGCATGTGCCAGAGAAAAGCCAGATAGCTGACTCGTTAGGAAATTCTTTGAAGCAACTGTATTACTGATGAGTTAC